>OX336902.1:2597527-2732527 GCA_946959425.1 Argyrosomus regius
GCTCTCTAATTGCATCATTGTGTCAAACTATTATACGGCTCATGAAATATTGACCCTCGCTGTAGATCGCTAAAACAACAAGCTACAGTTGTCTGAATGAGTTTGATGAACAGCTGCTCTGTGTGTCACACTCATTTAAAACAGCTCCTGAACCGTCTTAAAGGACTTTCTCGTTGACAGTTTCCAGTTTATAAAAAGCATTTTGCAGAGAAACATCTCTCTGTAATGACGACAACATGAACCTGAACATAAAACTACAAGTTCAGAGAACAAACAAGAAGCCACAAAGAGTGACTAATGAGTCTGATCTGATCGTTTAACTACAAAGAATAGAGCTTGAACTTCATGCCCGTTGGGATCCGGCGGTTATTCTTCCACATCAATGATCCAAATGTTCATTCATGTAATCTGGTAAATATTGTTTGTTTATTATCTGGCTGCCACGCTCACGTTTGAGCATCTTCAGCTGCTGGCCTGAGCTTATTGCTGCAGGCATGGATCATCGTTGCTGAGGTGGCATCAGCGCTGTGTTGTGCACCTAAACGCCGCTCTGCTCTCTGATTTCCGGACAGTTTGTCGGTCTGCTTGTGAGTCACGTTCAACAACACGCAGCAGATAGTCAAAGATTGCAAAGCTTTCAGGGGTTTACGTCGTCTGACACCTCGAGACACTTTTATGGTTATAGAGTGTGTTGTGTGAGTAGATTTACTGGCAACAATAAAACAAATATATCATATGCTGACAAATGAACACATCTGAAGCAACATTACATAGAAATTAATATCAGTGTAATCCCACTGTGGTAACTATGCTCAGCTGTACTCGAGTATTTGTTCTGATTACATTACTTCTGACCAAAAACTAGCGAGTCGACAACTTTGCTAACAGCCAAACATCAACAAGGTCACCAACAGCAGACACAGCAGCCAGCTAATATTACTGACTAGTCCAACAGCAGTCAGCCCAGCTCGGCGTCTGTCTTTCAGCCTTTTATTTCACCAAGCTCTCACCAACCACTAAAAGTCAGTCCCAGATTTACTCTTGTCCGGCGGCTTCTTGCTCGCTCACTCTCTCCTTTTCTCTTCTTAGCTTCCTCCGTCAGCGTCCTTCTTCTTCACTCCACCCTAGGTGACACGGTCATAAGCCCTCTTCAAGTCCACAAAACACATGTTCAGCTGTTGGTCGGAGCCTCCAGCAGTGCAAGACCCCGACTGGAGCTTCGCTTTGCTTGTGCTGCTATTTATTTTTCGGGTTCTTCATTGGCCTTGTGCAGACTCACTCACTGACTGCTGTTTTTTGTACCAGGCTGTAAACATGTAACATGGGGACTTATGGAGACTGACTCACTTCAAGTGGACGTTTGAGGAACTACGGTTTTTGGGTCGGCTTCACTTCACAGCACAAAGTCGCAGATTTACTATAAGTATTCCCACTTTGAACAAACGTCCACTCTTTACCTCTTCTTCATGTTACAAATAAAATCAGTGTGTGAGAGAGCTGCTGTGTTTCTCTGCTGACAGATGAGTGCGGTCGCCCACCACCCGGCCACACATTCACTACTTCATTAAGTCAACAGCTGTAAAGAACAGTCACCTGCTCGTTGGCTTGTTATTGAGGCTAACTGCTGCCAAAACGCTCGGTGCAAAGTTTATGTGTGTGTTTAGGGGAAAAGGCTAGGTATGTGTGTGTGTGTGTGTGTGTGTGTGTGTGTGTGTGTGTGTGTGTGTGTGTGGGTGTTCATTAGCAGCGTAACAGTGATGCAGACTGTGTTGTGGCCTGCGGCTGTGGACTCACCAGCTGTGAGATCAGCCTACACTTCCAGTGAACTGACCTCAAGGTCAACCGGTCCACCCACGCTGTGTGTGTGTGTGTGTGTGTGTGTGTGTGTGTGTGTGTGTGTGTGTGCGTGTGTGTGTGTGTGCGTGCAGATACACATCACACACATGCAGTGGTGAATACAAGCCATTCAGCCCACACTTCATGCATCCCACAGACTGTAAAAAATCACACTATTGTTCTTGGAGCTCTCAGCCTGCCGAGCACAACAAGAACACTTATGGAGTGTTGACTTACACTGCAGGCTCGTGGGAATACTGTACATTACTGCACTTGACCTCTGACCTCCTGTCACCAGTGATTAATCACTCAGTGTAGCATGTTTAAGGTCTGAGGCTGACAGAGATGCTTGTTACTTAATGTGATTTGTTATTGATCCACAAAGGAAACTTTCCTCTTGGCCTCCTTCCTTTGCAGAGTTCAGAGGTCAGGTCTGTCGGAGCAGCTCTAGAGATGGTTGGGAGGTGCGAGTGAAACAGCAGTTAGAGGATATTTAACTGATTATTAACTGCAATAATAACGTTGGTGATCCTTTGACTTTTTTATTTAGCTTCCCATCAGCCTCAGCTGTACAAGTTGCCTGGCCTGGCGATCTATAATGCATAACTGGGGGAGCGCTCCAAGATTTGCTGCTTCTCTGTAGAGGTCATTCTTTTAATGGGACAGCCATCCATTTTATTTCACTTATCCGGGGTTGGGTTGCAGTAGCATGAGGTTCAGTAGAATTTTTCAGACATCCCTTTCCCCAGCAAAGTTTTCCAGCTCCCCCTGGGGGATCCTGAAGCATTCCCAGGCCAGATGGACGATATAATCCATCCAGCAAGCTCCGTCCAGATGTCTGAGCTCCTAACTCTCTAAGGCTCAGCCCGGACACCCTACAGAGGGTAACTCACTCGTATCGCCATAGGTGAGGGCTGGAACAAAGATCGTCTTGCCTTCGGCTTGCTCAGCTCCCTGTTCCTCTGTTGACGCTGCACCAATCCACCGGTCCATCTCATGCTTGATTTTTCCGTCACTTGTGAACAAGATCCCGAGATGCCAACCCGGAGGGATCATTCCTCCATTTCCTGGGACAGAACCTTGGCCTCAGACTTGGAGGGGCTAATTTTTTTGGCTGTGAGCTGACGGTCACGGTGTGATGAAGCCAACAGAACCACGTCATCAGAGACACAGTTCTGAGGTTCCCAAACCGGACACTCTCTTCACCCCGACTGCGCCTTGAGATCACGTCCATGAATATCTTGAACAGGACCGGAGATAAATAGTAACCTTCTGTGGAAACCAAAACCCACTGAGAACAAGTTTAGTGCCGAGAACACGGACACACGAGTACAGTCGAGCCACAAAACACAGACTGCATGGTCAATTCTTATAAACCCGGCAAGGGTGAAGAGCTGGTCAACTGTTCCATGGCCGGGCCAGAAGCCGCATCGCTCCTCTTGAATTTTTGGTTCAACAATTGGTCGAAGCCTCCAGCACTCTCGAATAAACTTTCCCGGGGAGGCTGATACTCTGATTAGAGCACATCCGGTCCAACCTTTTTGAAAATGGGAACCACCGCCCCGAGTCTGCCACTCCACGTCATCCACAACATCGAAGAGGCGTGTCGGCATGCAGGTTCATCTTCTAACATACAAAGAGCCACAGACTGAAGATCTTCTCACTGCTGTCTCTTTCTGCAGCTATGACGTCACAATCAGGTTTATTGCCAAGTAGACTTTCACATATAAGGAGTCTGCTGTGACAGTGAGTAGAAAAATAAAAATAAAAAGCAAAACTAACAAGCCAAGAAGCATGAATAGAAAATATACAATAAGATATGAAAAACATTTAAATAAACGTATACACAACATGTTATTTAATCGATCTTCTCAGTCTGTATACTGCAACAAACATCTTATTTTGCATTTGAGGTGAAACATCGACGTCGAGGCTGTGCCGGCGTCAGCGCCTTTTAGTTTGAATCCTCAGAGCGTGCGCATGTTTAATTTCCAGGAAAATGCTTCAGGCTCTTAAATCCTAAAAAAAAACTCTTTACAACCTCGGCAGGTTAAAAATCTTCTGCACAAGCCGCTCGACCTTTTGTTACCCCTCTCTCTCTCTCTCTCTCTCTCTCTCTCTCTCTCTCTCGGCCTTCGGGCTGAGTACACACAGGAATGTCATTAAGGCGTTTTAATGTTCTTTGTGTGTTCGGGTTTACCATTATGGAATGTAATGGTGAGAGCGGAACAACAAAGGCCGCCTTTCACTGCGAATGAAACCGTCTCAGCTTTCTGCGGCCGCTCACTGAAGAAACTCTGAGCCAAGTATCAATCCATCTGAGCGAAAACAACAAGTGACAAACTAAAAGTCAAGAAAGACAAGAAGGAAGGAGAAAGGAAGCAAAGACATGAAGGAAAGGAAGGAAAGAGGAATGCAGGAAAGCAGGAATGAAAGAAAATGAGTGAAAAACAGAAACAAAAAAGGTGAGGTGAAGGGAAGTAGGACGAAAGAGAAAAGAAAGGAACGCAGAAGGCAAAACACAAAGGAAGGACAGAGGTGAAAGTGAGGACAGAAGAAAGTAAAGAGAGAAAAGAAAAAGTCAAATTAGAAAGAAGTAAAATAAGTTAAGAGGAAGTTAAATGTTGTTAGATCAGGTGAGTTCAGCTGCAGACGAGTGAAGAGAACCGAAACCTTCTGGGTTGGGTGGTTCTTGGTTCTTGGTTCTTGGTTCTGTCGACAGTCACGTCGCAGCTTGGCAGACGGACCCAAAGTTCATTAGCTGATCTTAATGTTTCAGTCTGGAGCTCGTTTGCTTCCTGTAGCCATCCGTCTCCGTCGTTAGCTGGACGGGGAATCGGCCAAATAAACACTCGAGCTGTTTGCTGGCACGATTCAGCAGCTCTGAAACTTGGCGTGGACGCGACATGGAGACGACGACGACCGACAGATTCTTAATTAACGTCGTTCATTTGGACTCCGGCGCTCGGCGCTGCTGTTCATCAAGATCCACACCGCGAGACGGACTGTGTTTACTCTCCGCGACAGAAGCTTCCTGAACAGCCGCTGAGTGAACGTGAACACCTGTACATTACTGCCTTAGGTCAGGTGGAGAAATATGACCCACATACGAGTGGCCGACCAACTCAGGTGAAATATCCTGAAAAATTTAAATATATTTGTTACAAAAGGTTCAAACAAACGTCCCTAAAAGTAAGCTCCGGATGCACAAAGGTCAAAGGTCAAAGGTGTTTATGTTGCACTGTGCAGACTAGGTGCACGTGGCCGATAAGATTTAGAACGTCCCAGGATTCCCTCATTTATTCAGGTGTGTATCACCTCAGGTGTGCAGGCCAATGCTCACAGATGATTGGTCTGCAGGTGGAGCGACTTCAAATCTGGAGACAATCCACTAAAAACAAGAATTCATGAGCAGAACGTCTGGACTCAGTCAGGACAGTAGCCAACACAAAGACTGCTTCTCACAGCATGTGTGGCCTTTATTTAGCTCATGCACACAAACAAATGCATGCACATATCCTACACACACACACACACACACACACACACACACACAAACACACACAGTGGTCAGTGGTGGGAAAGTTTACAGGCTGCAGGCTCGAGGACGGAGGAAGCAGCTGCAGAGTGTGATGTGATGCGAGCCGGAGGAAATCCAGAGAATTAGAGCGGATACGTGAAGCTGCAGAGCTTCTCACAGCGCAGACACGAAGACATGAAGACACAAAGACACAAAGACACTGAAGACACAAAGACACAAAGACACTGAAGACACTGAAGACATGAAGACACGAAGACACTGAAGACATGAAGACACAAAGACACAAAGACACTGAAGACATGAAGACACAAAGACACAAAGACACAAAGACACTGAAGACACGAAGACACAAAGACACAAAGACACTGAAGACACGAAGACACAAAGACAAGAAGACACTGAAGACATGAAGACACTGAAGACATGAAGACACAAAGACACTGAAGACATGAAGACAGACACGAAGACACTGAAGACACAAAGACACAAAGACACTGAAGACATGAAGACACAAAGACACGAAGACACGAAGACACTGAAGACATGAAGACACGAAGACACAAAGACACTGAAGACATGAAGACACAAAGACAAGAAGACACTGAAGACATGAAGACACTGAAGACATGAAGACACAAAGACACTGAAGACATGAAGACAGACACGAAGACACTGAAGACACAAAGACACAAAGACACTGAAGACATGAAGACACAAAGACACAAAGACACGAAGACACAGAAGACATGAAGACACTGAAGACATGAAGACACAAAGACATAAAGACACTAAGACACAAAGACACTGAAGACATGAAGACACAAAGACATGAAGACATTTTAAAGTTAAATATGAAACTTTGGTGGGACAGATGAGACATTAATGAATAATATGGAAACACACACACACACACACACACACACACTATGATGAGAGACAGCAGGAACTATCAGGAGGAGGGGCGAGGATAATTGCAGCGTCTCTTTTGACTCTCAACACGTCTCCTCCCACTCCTGTTGAGTCCATCAACACACACACACACACACACACACACACACACACACACACACTGAGATAAGGAGAAACACTACGGTCCACTTTATCTGAGGGAGGAGAACTGTCCAATGAGAGACCAGACAGAGCGAGTGGAGGAGGACAGGTGAGCAGGACAGGTGAGCAGGAACAGGTGAGGAGGAGGACAGGTGAGCAGGACAGGTGAGCAGGACAGGTGAGGGGGAGGACAGGTGAGCAGGAGGACAGGTGAGCAGGAGGACAGGTGAGGACAGGGGTGGAGGAGGACAGGTGAGCAGGAGGACAGGTGTGGAGGAAGAGGACAGATGTGGAGGAGGACAGGAGCAGGAGGACAGGTGTGGAGGAGGACAGGTGAGCAGGACAGGTGAGGAGGAGGACAGGTGAGCAGGAGGACAGGTGAGGACAGGGGTGGAGGAGGACAGGTGAGCAGGAGGACAGGTGAGCAGGACAGGTGAGGAGGAGGACAGGTGAGCAGGAGGACAGGTGAGCAGGAAGACAGGTGAGGAGGAGGACAGGTGTGGAGGAGGACAGGTGAGTCCTCAGGAGGACTTCTTTGTCCTCTTGTTGGACTGAGGACAGACGGTCTGCAGTGACTCTCTGTCGCCTCTAGAGACACGAGCGGTGCCAGATGAGTTTTAACTGATGATAAAAAGAAGACGACTGTCGTCAGCTTCTTTCTATTAATGACAGAGTCTGTCTGTCTGCACACCTGTCTGTCTGTCTGTCTGCACACCTGTCTGTCTGTCTGTCTGCACACCTGTCTGTCTGTCTGTCTGCACACCTGTCTGTCTGTCTGTCTGTCTGCACACCTGTCTGTCTGTCTGCACACCTGTCTGTCTGTCTGTCTGTCTGTCTGCATACCTGTCTGTCTGTCTGTCTGCACACCTGTCTGTCTGTCTGCATACCTGTCTGCATACCTGTCTGTCTTATCTATCTGTTGTTCACCGGTCTTTCAGTCCGTCACACTTCCTTTCTCTTTAACCTCGACTCATGTTACTCTGATCTGAAGATATCAGTAATCTGATTGGACGAGAGTATCACTTTACAGCTGTTCTAACGTTAACGTTAATGTAACGTTAATGTAACGTTACATTAACATTTATTACTGCATCCTGCTATTAGAAACTGAACACAATCAGCTGATAATAAACCTGATCAGCCAATGACATCAGTCTGATGATCTTGGTTCATACGTGATACAAAACAGCTGACCTGTGCTAACATGTAGGCCGCTACAAAAAAGTTAACAAGTTAGCGTTGAGGGACTCTGCCAGACGTTGTGCCGGAGGCTAAAAGAGGACGACTGCAGGTATAAACCATCCGTGATGGTCGGAGCAGCTGTGTGACGTCTGGATTTATTCTGAGCTTCTTACTGACTGATGTTTGTGTTGGAATGTGAGCCCAGTGAGGATTAGCCGGCTAATCCCGGACCAGAACAACGCTAATCCTCATCCTCATTCCTCACACCTCTGGACACGGAGTGTGTGTGTGTGTGTGTGTGTGTGTGTGTGTGTGTTCTGCTTCAGGTGTTCTCTGGTGAAAAGAAAAAAATCTGAAGGTCCAGAAGAAGACGTGTTTAGTTAATTTAGCTACGATTTTAGCCGATAATGTTGATGAGGAAGCACGAAAATATTCGTGAACTTACGGTTCACTTACGTTAGCTAACTTATAGCTACTTTAGCTAGCTTATAGATGAATCGTCTGCTTCTGTCTGGTTAGCGTCACGGAACCTTCTCGTGTTTCCTCGTTGACATTTACCATTAAAACCGTTCACGTAAGTTCACGTTAGCTAATGGTTAACCAGTTTTCAAACTGGCTAACGTGAACTTACGGTTGAAATTCATGTTAGCTAACTGAATAGCTAGCGTACTGATGATATCTGCATTAGCTTTAACTGAATTAGCCGACCACGCGATACTCACTTCTTATTCACTCTTCATGAATCACCCATTGGGTGTGACGTTATGGCTAACATTACGTAGCGTGTCGTGTGTCTGGTTTGAACCGTGTCACGCCCTTTGACCTGTCACCTCTGCTCTGTGTGTCCCTCCCGCTCTGCCATACAGTGTCTGGAGTTCGGCGAGGGCTCCGTGACGGGGGACATGTGCGAGGATCTGTGCGTGCTCGGCCTGGTCGAGTACAAGCGCTGCCTCTACTACGAGAACGGGAAGAAGGTGATCGAGGCGCGCTGGAGAGGAAACCCCGTCATCCTCAAGTCCAAGCTGGAGAACTTCTCCTCGTATGAGCCGCTGGGAATACTCGACTACCAGGTGACGTCTGAACCGCCATCGAACTGACGGAGCTCAAATTATCAGAAGACATAAAATCACTCGCTAACTCGTCCCCTTTCCTTCGACAGGACCCGGCTGACGAGCTCTCCCCTCTCGACGTGGTTTTTTACGCCACTCTGGAAGTGAGTCATCACGCCAACGCGTGTGATAACCATCGGGCCAGCTAACAACGAGCTAAAACAAGCTAACAACATGCTAAAATAAGCTAACAATGAGCTAAGACAAGCTAACAATGAGCTAAAACAAGTTAATAACAAGCTAGCTTGTCGTCCACTTGAGGCTGGCTCCAGAAGTGAGTCAGTCTCCATAAGTCCCCATGTTCAAATGTCCAACTTCACAGCAGAAATAAACATGTTTACAGCCTGGTACAAAAAACAGTTTTGGTCTCTGTAGCTAATTGATAGCTAGCTAATACTGATTCTGCTCGTGAGCACGTCTGTTCTGTGCTCCAGAGTTCACAGTGAAGATCTCCTTTGTTTGATCTCAGGTGAGAAACTCTCTGGGGCTGGCTGAGGAGGACGAGGATGAAGGAGGAGGAGGAGGAGGAGGAGGAGGGAATAACAGCTCTCTGGCCAGACTTTGGGGGAAGAAGCTAAAAAACAGAGACAAGAGTTACTCCAAAGCAGAGCTGGCCTCGCTGTGGTCGCTGCTGCAGCAGGAGGAGTACACCTTCCTCAGGTAAGAGTCACACTAACCTCGTCCAGACTCTTTACATGATTTACAGACTGAACAGTTCACACCAGGAGGAAGAAAAACTTCCTTTAAGAGGCTGAAACCTTGAGCAGAACCAGGATCAGGAGACGGGCTGAAGAACATTGTCACTCGCACCACATGAGCTCGAACTTGTGTGTGCAGAGGACGAAGAGAGAAAGACGTGAGCTTGTTTTCAGTCTGAGGGCACAGACAACGTTCAGACGACGTATAGACGACGTTCAGACGACGTTCAGACGACGTTCAGGCGACGTTCAGACGACGTTCAGGCGACGTTCAGACGACGTTCAGACAACCTGACAAACTCCACCGAGTCCAAAAATAAAAGCGGCGAGGTGAGGTGATGTCTGCTGCTGCTGCTTATCTGGAGGCTGCAGTGACAGAGCGTGTGTGTGTGTGTGTGTGTGTGTGTGTGTGTGTGTGTCAGTGTGTTAAGTCTGAGTATATATCTGTGTGTGTCATCCAGAGTCCTGCAGGACCTCAGCACCCACGTGGCCAAGGTGTTGGGCTCCTGCGGTCACTTCTATGCTGTGGAGTACCTGTCAGCCGGACACGCCTGGGACCAGAACATCTTCTCCCTGGAGGACGTGGCTGTTTCTGGGCTGCAGGGTCAACAAAGCCGAGCTGGACCCGGAGCCCGGGGGAGGTGGACCGCCAGGGAGATGGTGCACCGCATCGCGCTGAGTTTTCTGGACATGGTGTGGCACTTTGACAACGACTTCACCCACAAACTACACCTGTGTGACATCAAACCAGAGAACTTTGCCATCAGGAAGGACCTGACGGTGAGTCTCCACCCACGTTCAGAGAGAGAGCGGGTGGAGAGACGTTTCTGCAGCCTAAAGCAGAAGACGTGACCCGACCCTGAAAAACACATTTAGCCTGACACGTTATGATTATGTTGATTTTATTATTATTATTATTATTATTATTATTAGAAGCCTAACTCGAGTCAGATGAGGACGCTGTTGGACATGAGGAGTGACCTCCTCTGGGATCTCCTCCCATCGGGGTTAGCACTGGAACTGGGGTCAAGCAGAGAGGCTTCTGGGAGAAGGTTGGAGCTCAGATTGCAGATGAAACTATGAAATGCTGTCGAACTTCTGCTGAAGGATCAAACGTAGCAGCAAGAGAAGAGAAAGTGTTTGAACTGTTAGATATACAGAGTTCTGACCGTCAGGACACGCGTGTTCTTCTTTCAGTCAGTCATGTTAATTATAATATTTAACCAGATCAGTCAAAATCATCACGATGTCATTCATCAGTAACAGACAGAAGTTCTTCCTCTGAGTGATGAACACAGACATGACAAACACTGAAGGACTGAAGTGTTTGTCTTCTGTTTATACTGTGGGATGTTTCAAACTGCACTGAACTGAAGGTGGAGCTCCTTGTGGCGAGGAGGGGAAATGCACTTAAAATCTGCAGTTTGGAACACTTCCCTGCTGGTCAACGACGAGATAACCAGAGAGCGAGCCGACACATTCAGCCTGAGAGGCCGAACCCAGGGCCCAAAAAGCTCAGAGCACGGACTGACTGTAGAACGTGTTCAAAACACGAAGTCAGCTAATGCTAAGCTAATGTTAGCTCAGTGAGTTAGCCGCTGTTAGCTAACATTAGCTCAGTTTGTTAGCCGCTGTTAGCTAACATTAGCTCAGTTTGTTAGCCGCTGTTAGCTAACATTAGCTCAGTTTGTTAGCCGCTGTTAGCTAACATTAGCTCAGTTTGTTAGCCACTGTTAGCTAACATTAGCTCAGTTAGTTAGCCAGGCTGCATGGACTGTGAGCTCAGAGCACCGAGGGAGTGTTAGTGTTTGTACCACAGGAAGAAGAAGAAGAAGAAGAAGAAGAAGAAGAAGAAGAAGAAGAGGTTTTCAGGCCCAGCAGTCAGCAGCTTCTATGGACATAATGGCAGAGGAGAAGAGAGTGAAGAGGACGTTGACGGAGGAAGCTAAGAAGAGAAAAGGAGAGAGTGAGCGAGCAAGAAGCCGCCGGACAAGAGTAAATCTGGGACTGACTTTTAGTGGTTGGTGAGAGCTTGGTGAAATAAAAGGCTGAAAGACAGACGCCGAGCTGGGCTGACTGCTGTTGGACTAGTCAGTAATATTAGCTGGCTGCTGTGTCTGCTGTTGCTAAATGACAAAAACAATCATTTCTACACAATCAGAGATCGTGTTTAAAGTGAATAAATAATTCATTGATTGTATGATTTTAACGTCAGGTGTAACCAGAGCCAGCACCGCTCTCTGACGCTGCATGTGTTGTCTGTATTTGAAGTGAAGTGAAGTGAAGTGAAGTGAGTTGGTTTACTGCAGCTTCATGCTGATCCTGCAGTCGAGTCCTCAGCCTCGGGCCAAGTTAGTCTGTGTTGTTACGGCCTGTTTCTCTGCTGTGGTTCTTCTTCTGTGTCGATGTGACAGACCGCCCTGTGTGCTGACCTCGTCAGTATTTGTGGGATTGTGTGTGTGGCTCATTAAGCTGCTGCAGACTTCTGTTTCCATGTTGGACATTATGGCACTTGTTGTTTTACAGCGTTGGCATTATAAACAGTGAGCTGTTAAATGTGTTCCATGTCAACACTTTTACAGGAAGAACAGCAGTGTGCTAATAACAGCAGAGCCTCTGGTTCACTCACTCCAAACAGTGTGCTGAGCCTGAAGTGTGAAAGATGAAGTAGTTTAGATTAAGTTGTGATCTCTGGCTGCAGTCCAGCACAGACCTGACACGGCGCTGAATTAATGACAGTCTGCTGCATAAACCATCTGATAACGCTGAGAAAACCTCTGCAGACGTTTAGATTAGTTCTGCGTCCAAACACTGAAACCGTGGGAAGCTTTTCATTTTAATGCTACACATGAATAACAACACATGAATGAATCTCTTCCAGAATGTCAAGTGTTAAATTGTACAAACACAATACTTCACATTAATAACTGTAGACGTGTATTCAGGTGATCCAAACAAGATGCACCTCCTGATTAGATTACTGGAGGAGAAATGAGGCTCCACTGTCGGAGCTGTATCTGTAAACTCAGCTGAGGGCTTCGTCTCCTGCAGGTCGTGGCGATCGACGTGGACATGGCGTTCTTCGAGCCAAAGATGAGAGACATCCTGGACCAGAACTGCAGCAGTGACGACGACTGTAACTTCTTCGACTGTTCGTCCAGGTGTAACCTGAACAAACGCAGGTGTAGCCCCCGCCGCCGGAACAGCAACCTGCAGGTAAGACTGAGATCGCTGCATGAGCAATACAAGAGGTCTGTTCTTTTACATCGTGATCATCTGGTGTGGAACGTGAGACAAAAACCTGTCCAGGTTTTCTCCATCAGCGTCCTCTTCACTCTCTTCTCCTCTGCCATTATGTCCATAGAAGCTGCTGACTGCTGGGCCTGAGAACCTCTTCTTCTTCTTCTTCTTCTTCTTCTTCTTCCTCTTCTTCTTCTTCCTCTTCTTCTTCTTCTTCCTCTTCTCAGTGGTTACACTGTGATAGATAACGTAACTTACAATCTTTAACAAGCTGACCAGACTGTGACCTCAGCAAAGCTTTATTTTGAAAGTATGATCTGACGTTGTATATTTGTCATTGATAACTTGACACACACACACACACACACACACACATATATATATGTTTATATATTTATTCATGTAAAGTACAGTACTTAACACCTGCAGATGAAAAATAATTAATAATTAATAATTCAGGTGTATTTATTAATTTAAATAAACTAAACCTGTATCAATGAAAACATGGTGAGTATTTTACAGGATGAATCCAGTATTTGTTGGTATTGTTAAGATTTCACATTGAAAAAAAAAAGAATTTTATTTCTTAAATATATTTCTTTCTTATTTAAATCATGTTGAGAGATCGAAATATCAAATATTTATCTTATAGTGTAATAACAGTATAACAGTTATTGATGTGTGGTCAAGAAATAAATCATAATTCAGTACACGTTATTATAAAAACAAAAAAAAGAATATATCATTTATAATTATAATTTCTAAGACGTGTGCAGTCTTTGAATTCATTCGTTTGTCATTCAAATGAAGCATTGCATGATCATTTAAAATCATTAAAGAAAAATATTTTAAATAAAAAATATGAATTAAAAAAATAAAAACAAAATCTGCAAACTTCAGATTTTGAATGTTTGAATTTTAAGGGCTCTTCATTCTTAAAAGTTCTCTACATTTATCTACATATTCACACCTGTGTATATATATATATATATATATATATATATATATATATATATATATATATATATATATACACACATATATATGTATATACACACATATATATGTATATATGGATTTCCTTTGCTCGGCTCGCTGTCAGAGTTCGTCTCCTGCAGCTCAGTAGAAAATGTAAGCTGAGGCCTGAATGTGTTCACGCTGCCGTACGCCCGCCTCGCTCCTCCGTGAGGCGCTTCATAAATTACAGGGTTTGTGTCTGCTGCTCAAGAATTCTGGGTAATCCATCTTTCACAACATTTAATTACATGTGTGCAGAAAAGTGTGTGTGTGTGTGTGTGTGTGGAATGATAATCACTGATCTGAGGACAGGAGGTTTGAACGTGCTGACATCGTCGTGTTGTTTTATTACAAGAGATGTTTTATTAGAGATCTGAACATATTTTTAACACATTTCATTTATTCCTTTCAGTGACTGTATTCTCTCATCGCACCATAAATACGTAGATGAATGTTTTTCTGCAGAAAAAAGAAAGAAAGATCGTTTTATTAATTTTTAAGTTTAAAGTTATTCATTTGATTTCACATCATTTGTCCTCGTTGTCTTCAGGACATTTAAACATTGAACAACCAAAAAAATAATCATTTAAACTGTTTAGAAATCTTCATTTTATTCATGTGTAAATTCATGTAAATCATCATGAATCATTTCACTTTCATAAAAACTTTGATTCATTAATTATGGCTACATTTAATTAACGTCAAGTTTTCTGTATTGTTACAGTCAATCTGTCATTTTTCATGCAGTGAGTTAAAGATGAAAACTAAAAGCAGAGTCAGGACTTGTTTTATACTTTAAGTTTTATTTTATTTATTTTATTGGTTTTTTAAAACTTTTGAATTTGAACTTAGTTGTGTCTGTGTTTTAGTTCTAGTGTCATTATTACATTAACGAGCACTTTGTGTTCTGGTTCTGCATTATTATTATTATTATTATTATTATTATTGTTGTTATTATTATTATCATTATTATTATTATCATTATTATTATTATTATCATTATTATTATTATTAGTTCATTATTGTGATTATTATTATTATTATTATCATTATTATTATTATTATTATTATTATTATTATTATTATTATTATTATTATTATTATTTTTATTATTATTATTATTATTATTATCATTATTGTTATTATTATTATTATTATTATTCATTATTATTATTATTATTATTATTATTATTATTATTATTATTATTATTATTATTATTATTATTATTATTATTATTATTATTATTATTATTATTATTATTATTATTATTATTATTATTATTATCATTATTATTATTATTATTATTATCATTATTATTATTATTATTATTATTATTATTATTATTATTATTATTATTATTATCATTATTATTATTATCATTATTATTATTATCATTATTATTATTATCATTATTATTATTATTATTATTATTATTATTATCATTATTATTATTGTTATTATTATTATTATTGTTGTTGTTGTTGTTGTACCGACATCACATCGTATAAAGTTGCTATTAAAATTCTGTTTCACATTTTTTGTTTAGTTTTAAATTGTTTTTCTTCTTTTAGCAGAAGAGACTTTCTAATTATATTGTAATTGAATTATATTTTATATTAAGTACATTTTAATCCGTGTAATTTTAAAAGAAACATAATGTCTCATCAGATCGAGAATTCACTGCACAGAAATGATTCCAGACGTTATTACGACTTTTGAAATCGTTACACAGAACTGTATTATAATGTAATGTAACGCTTGAAATGAGTTAATTTATATAAAGGAGTTTAAATAATAATAATAATAATAATAGTAATAATAATAATAATAGTAATAATAATAGTAATAGTAATAATCTACATTCCGCCTCTTCCGATGAGTTTCGGGATGAAACAGTAATTTGAGGCCATTTTGAAGCGTCGTCCCATCAGACTCGGCGGAAACGTCTGGGACACAAAAGCCAAGTCGGACATCACCGTCACCGCCGTCATCACCATGACAACGCCCGGACAGACTCTCATCACCCTGCCGGCTTCTGTATCACATGTCATATGATACGAGATACCCGCATTCATCGGAGGAGAACGCGTGCGAATATGAGACGGAGGGAAAATGTTTTTCTACGGGTGACGACTGGATGTGATGCACAAACACGATGGCATCTGAAGCCGGAGCCGGAGGAGGAGGAAGAAGAGGAGGAAGAAGAGGAGGAGAGAAGAGGAGGCAACATTTTAAATAAATCTGAAGCAAAAATGGAGCTTAATGCTAAAAAAGGTTGTTAGAAGATATAAAAATGGTAAAAGAAGAAATTTGGTAAAGATGAAGCAAATAAAAGAGAGAGAACGATGAAAGGCAAAGGAAAACTGATGAGGAAAAACTAGAAATTAGAGAAACTAACAATTAAGAGAAAATGGAAAACAGTCAAATCGAAAAAGTAAAATAAAATAGTAAAAAACAAAAAACAGGAATTCTGATCACGAACAGAGAAAATGAAAGATGAGCAGAAGAAAAGAGGAGAAGATGGAAAAAGGGGTTAAATTATGAACAAAGGAAGAGAAGAAGTGAAGATGAGTGACGCGCAGACTGAACGCCGGCACAGGACAGAAGGTGTTGATGACACGGTGATGACACGCCACTGTCCTATTGGTCCACCTGGGGCGACCTCTGATGACCCCTCCGCCTGTCAATCATGTCCTCAGAGAAAGGAGGCATTGTCTTTACAACAGCAGTGTGTGTGTGTGTGTGTGTGTGTGTGTGTGTGTGTGTATAGTACTGACTGATGATGTAAAGCGAGGCGTCATCTGCATATCGACGAATAAAAAAAGTATTTTCTCTTCCTGCTCTTTTACACACTCCTTCTCTTTCTCCGTCTCTTCTTTCCTTTCATTTCCACTCTTCCTTTCTCTTTTCCACTCGTCTTTCCTGCGTTTCTTCCTCTCCTTTCATGCTCCACTCTTTTTAGTTCAACCCATAATTCATCGATATTTTCTGTTCTTTCCTTTCCCGTCCTCTTTTCCTTTTCTCTGCGTCTTCTCTTCTTGTTTTCTCATCGGTCTCTCTCCTTCTTCCTCTTTTTTCCACATCTTCACTCCTTTAATTTTTCTTCTTCTTCTTCTCTTCAGGTGATTTGTGAGAAGATCTTCAGGCCGTGGTTTTCTCCGACACTGCTTGGGGCCAAAGCAGGACTCCCCCTGCAGGTACTTTCTTTATGTTTGGTTATGTTGTGTTATGTATTAATATACTTTATCTTTATGTCTATCTAATCATCATCTCAAACACCAACATATCTCAGCTCTGCAAGAAAAATGAGCAGCTAATATCAGGTATGCTTCATTACACTCGCTTGTTAATGTTTATTTTAAGAAATCTTCAACGCTGAAAAGGAAAAACAGAGCGAGGACCCAGTGTTACAGAGGACGTTGGAGGAAGCTAATATTAGGTGGCTGGTTGTCGACTGGCTACTTTTTGATCAGAAGTAATGTAATCAGAACAAATACTCGAGTACAGCTGAACATAGTTACCACAGTGAGATTACACTCTGATTTCCGGCGCAGTGATTGGTCGAGATTTTGGTCTCAAACACAAACTGAAACGATCTCCTGTGTTTTGTTTTTTTGAACAGGTGGAGCTGCAGCGAGCGGTGCAGGAGTGTTCAGAAACAGAAGGAGGCGTGGAGCAGAGAGAGGAGGATGGAGGTGGCGGAGGGGAGACAGGGCAGGTCCGGGGCGTCCATCAGCGTCTCCTCAACATCCTGACCCGCCTCCTTCAGGAGGGAGGGGCCTCAGGGGAAGGAGGCGGGGCCTGGGAAGGGAAAGGTCACGTCCACACTGCGTTGAACTTCTGACTGCTCGTTTTTCAGGCACTGAGCCACAGTTTGAACCACGAGGATGATGTTCTCCCAAATATGGACCATTTCTGAGACATAGTCCAGGTCAAACATGAGCTGTACATATAACACACTGATATCTTAGTCAACAGTGTTCTTCCAGCTTCATCTTTCCTGTTTCAACATGACAACGTGCACAAAGCAGCTGCGTAAAGAAATTAGTTTCCCAGTTTGATCATCACCTCTGGAATGAACTGGAACACTGACTGAGAGCCAGAAGCTCATCGTTCAACATCAGGTTTGGACCTCACTGAGGAAAGACTGGACAAGTGGAAGCTCTTTTACTTTGTGTGAGTTTCTGCTGTTCGTTGACACGGAGTATCCGGATTCCAGATGTTTTTTTTCTGGATATAAGTTTCGATAATTTTGTGACTGGAGCGATGAATCTGGAAACATCTGGACCAGGACTGGAAGTACTGAGCGAGAGAGCTCAGCAATGCCTTAAACGTCTTCTCATCAGAGGAGTATATTATCGATCCGGTGTACGAGGATCCTCTCTGATTGTTTCTTTAATTAATCCAGTTAGTCTCAGTGAGATTTAAAACTACAAGAGCTGCAGACATGTTATGATGTAGTATTAACCACTAATTATCAGTTAACCCGTTAGACTTTCTATTGAAAGCAGATAATTAATATTCTTTTATTGAAACTGCCACAGTTGAAATCAACATCGTCCCCGTAATAAACAGCACCTGTGTGCTGCAGATCTGATCTGTCGCATTCACGTTGCTCAAATTCAAATGTATAAATCTTCACTTAGCGTTTGTGAAGCGTGATGCTGCGATGAGAATCAACAGCTCTGCAGGGACAGAATATTAAATATGTAAATCAGAGGTAACTCTACATTAATCTAAATCATCCACACGGTCAGACACATCTGAGGACTACATGTGCAAGGACAACTCGTACTATGAGGAGATCATTTTGGTCTCTCAGAGGTCTGCGTGTAAATTTTGGTTGTAGTTAAGTTAGAACACAAACTGTGAGCACAAGATCAAAACAAAGAAACACAAAGCTTCAAAGACGCTGAACAAAACCTGACTGGTTCCTCTTCAACCTTCTTGGTGGTGAGTTTATAAAAGAACATCACTGAGTCGGCTGTAATGTACAATAGATGACTGAATGGTCTCGTCTGGACCAGGCTTCTGTAGATAGACTAACTAAATAAAGGTCATGTTTGATTTCATATGTATAGTTCAGTTGAATAATAAAATCTGTAACGATGTTCTGCTGTGTGAGTCTCAGTGTGAACGTACGCACAAATTTTTAAAGAAACACTGTGTAACGTTTCTCTGATAAACCTCCGCCTCAACTCTCTGTGATTTACAGAGTTTCCTGATGGACAGTGAAGTAAACTGCTGACAACTGTAGCTGCTGTTAGCTCATGTTAGCTCAGTTTGTTAGCTGCTGTTAGCTAATGTTAGCTCTGTTTGTTAGCCGGGCTGCCCGGACTGTGAGCTCAGAGGTTTTCAGGCCCAGCAGTCAGCAGCTTCTATGAACATAATGGCAGAGGAGAAGAGAGTGAAGAGGACGCTGACGGAGGAAGCTAAGAAGAGAAAAGGAGAGAGTGAGCGAGCAAGAAGCCGCCGGACAAGAGTAAATCTGGGACTGACTTTTAGTGGTTGGTGAGAGCTTGGTGAAATAAAAGGCTGAAAGACAGACGCCGAGCTGGGCGTCACAGTGTGGACCTTAAAATATGACCAGTACAAGTAAACAAAGCAAAATGGTTCTGGTTCTTTAGATCACTGGTAATCTAATATATATATATATATTTAAATTAAATAAATTAGAAACATTTTGCACTCGCAGAATACGTCAACATTTTGAATGAAAATAAACTCTGTGATCACAGGAATGTCATTTAAAACAGACGTCAGCATAATGTTCACTGATAAGATAGAAAACAGCCTTGAAGGAGACACCTGGATGAACAGGAGAGCTTCCTGTTTGGACTCGGTCAGTTTGTTCAGCTGCAGCTCTCTAAAGGATTTATTCTTATTGTAAAGTCTTTCATATATAAACACAGTCCTCTCTGCAGGATCACGTTTCAAATCTTCTCCAGCTGTTTCTCCAAACTCAGCAGCTGCTGCTTTGGTTTTTTTAACGTGCTGCGAGTGACTGAGCTGCCTCAAACAAAACACTTCATTAGTGAGTTTAGATAAATCAAGCGCTCCTAGTCTGTTCACCTTTGTGTTTAACATGTCGACTGACAGCTGGGCGTCAAAGTAATGTGCTGCTCTAACGACATCATCAGGCCAGGAATGAAGGAAAGACTCACAGACGTCTGAACATCAGGAAACCAACCCTTGAGTTCTGTGGTTTTCCTCCAACAGCAGCATTATACATCTATACTCCGTCCTCCTCGCCTCCGTCGGCCTCTGGACGGATCAAGTTTCAGCGTTTCTGCAGAAATCAAGAAGAAACCTGAGATGAAGCAGAGAAGAAGCAGCAGCAGCAGGAGACTGAAGATAGACACAACATGTCAGAGGAAAACCTCAAAACCTAAAAACTAATAAAGTTTCTGTTTCTAAAACAATGACACGTGGACGTGAAACAACAGAGAATCTAATATCCTCTCAGTTTGACATGAGCGTGACCCTCCGTGGGCCTCACGACTGATGTGAGGGTGGTGACATGACGTACGATACGAACATTTTTCTATTGAAAGGAGACAAATCTTCTCATCTCTGAGTATTTATCCTGATGGACTTTAAGTGTGTTTCCATCTGTTTGTTTTCACGCTTGGCTGAGGTGATTTCATGAAAACGATGCAAAGGAAACGGACTAAAACATCCAGTGAACATCTGAAAGCAAAATACTGCCAACTGTAGCTAATGTTAGCTCAGTTTGTTAGCCGGGCTGCCTGGACTGTGAGCTCAGAGCACCGGAGGAGTGTTAGTGTTTGTACCACAGGAAGAAGAAGAAGAAGAAGAAGAAGAAGAGGTTTTCAGGCCCAGCAGTCAGCAGCCTCTATGGACATAATGGCAGAGGAGAAGAGAGTGAAGAGGACGTTGACGGAGGAAGCTAAGAAGAGAAAAGGAGAGAGTGAGCGAGCAAGAAGCCGCCGGACAAGAGTAAATCTGGGACTGACTTTTAGTGGTTGGTGAGAGCTTGGTGAAATAAAAGGCTGAAAGACAGACGCCGAGCTGGGCTCAGCTAAAAATTAAATAAAGGAATGTGGAAACTTTATTATTGTCGATGAAGCTGACTTCTACCATAGGAACCGTGGACACCTGAGATTACTCACACTTCAGTGCTGTATAAGTTGTATAAGAGTGTAATGTTCCTCCTGTTCACACTGACTGTGAAGAGATCTCTTGACAGCATACTGATGTAAGTGATGGAGAACAAACTGCACAGTCCTCCCTTTGTGTTCAAATGATTGGAAGATGGGACGTTTGAGCAGTCCAAAGTTACAGACTGTTAAACTTTATTAGTGTAACTCTGAGGTGCTGATGGACCCTGATGTGACGTTCCTGGACATTTAAGAAAGAAAACTGAGCAGAACAACAGACTCACTGATGTCACCACATCAGTTTTATGGAAACGATTCACATGGAAATCTTCCACAGCTCTGCTGGCACTGTGTCCGACTCCGCCTGGCATCGTTCCACTGTTTTCATTTCCATAACGACACACACGGCAAGAAAAAGAAAGAAAACGTCTGATCCAGATTGAAAACAGAACATCACGTCTGCAACAAATGGACGCGAAAAAACTGACATCAGATCTTTGTCATGTTCGGTCTCTTCCCTTTGTGACCTCCCAGGGTGGTATTCATGAGCCCTGTGCAGTTTACTGAGAAAACACGGAGTTCAGAAATGACCTCATGCTACGTTTCTGCATGAGTTACTTTACTTTACAGTCAGGCAGCAAAATACTGCACAGCTGTACTTTCAGAGAGTTATAACTTTTATTAATGTCGCAAATAATGCTAAGGTTAGCTCAGTTTGTTAGCTGGGCTGTCTGGGGAGGAGGTTTTCAGGCCCAGCAGTCAGCAGCCTCTATGGACATAATGGCAGAGGAGAAGAGAGTGAAGAGGACGTTGACGGAGGAAGCTAAGAAGAGAAAAGGAGAGAGTGAGCGAGCAAGAAGCCGCCGGACAAGAGTAAATCTGGGACTGACTTTTAGTGGTTGGTGAGAGCTTGGTGAAATAAAAGGCTGAAAGACAGACGCAGAGCTGGACTGACTGCTGTTGGACTAGTCAGTAATATTAGCTGGCTGCTATGTCTGCTGTTGGTGACCTTGTTGATGTTTGGCTGTTAGCAAAGTTGTCGACTCGCTAGTTTTTGATCAGAAGTAATGTAATCAGAACAAATACTCGAGTACAGCTGTAGTCATGGTTACCACAGTGGGATCACAAACATGATTTATAGAGACGTTACTTTAAGTTTCGTCACATACGTAATGTAACCTGCTAAGTTTAAATGCGCAACCTTTTCCCAACGTTAACTGTATTTAATGGAGGTTGCATATTTATTATTGCTAATGTGACCACAGAGTCCAGAGAACACGCTTCAAACATCACTCTTACAGGTACATGGTCTCAAATGAAACACAGGTGACCTGATAAATAAGGTAAACATGGCCGACATGTTCTCGCGCCCAGCCCTTTAAATACTGACGCTTGGTCAGTGGTCCTACGCTACCTACGTAGGTGTAACAGTACCAGTGTTTGATGCATGAAGCGTGAAGAGTTAGTATGAACAGTTTGAAGATAAAGGCGTGGTTCTTGACCTCGAACACATCCTTAATAAGACATTGAGCAGAGCGTTAACGGGGGACTGTGACATTTCTCACAGCGCAGACACTTTTATTAGAACAGTGTCGCGGACCGTCAGCTGTCCAAACACAGAGGGGGTTAAAGCGTCGCTCAGCATGGCGGCACAGTGAGCCACACACCGAGTCCGTGACAGCGTTCATCGCCATTTCGTGGCTCAGTTTGTGCTGAATTGAATTACATGATGGTGCAAACTGAAACTCTGAACACTGCGAGATCTCTGAAGTCTGTTTCCAGTCCGAACTCGTACGCCGTCATGCAGGAGGAGACAAGTTCAGTCTCTGCTGCTGGAATCCATCACGTTTGCCAACAGAAGGTCATTATATTTCAGTCTTCATCAAGATGAGGTCGATAAAGATTTATGACGGTGGATTGATGTTTGTTCATTCTGTTAATGAATGTTTGAAGTCTCGCCCTGTCGTCCGTGGAGATGAAATAGGTGGTTGTTGTCTAAAAACTTGTCATGGCTGGTGATGAAAAGAGCGACGAGGCTGCCAGCTGAATCTGAACCCTCGAGGCGACCGACAGCCTGCAACTTTCCAAAGACTCGGTGGCTCTTATGAAACTAGTTTTATCAGCTGTGATCGGTGAGCTTTGATTCTGGTTCTGTGTTCCCTCCTGTAACAGCAGAAAGAAACGAGAACTAAACTCAAACCAGGATTGTAAAATCACTGCTGCATCATCTGCATCTCATTTCTTCAGATCGAATGTTTCCAGCAGCCACTGCAGGAGTGAAGCTGATCTTTATTAATCCTGAGAGCTGCAGGGAGCCACGCCCGACACATGACGGAGGACGGAGACACCAAACATGACAAAGACTTGACTTTTAGACAGTCTGCGGGGACGTCACGGAGACTACGTCCAGGTTTTAGACAGTCTGCGGGGACGTCACGGAGACTACGTCCAGGTTTTAGACAGTCTGTGTTGCTTGTGGCGGCCCCTGTGGACATCAGTGGTAGTGTTTGTTCCTCCTCTCTCTGATGGTTGTTTATGAGCAGTTCATGTTTGGAGCTTCACTCTTCACTGATTCATGAAGTTAATACAAATGAAGTGCAGTCATCTGCTCGGCTGCTCGTTATTAAAGCTAACTGCTGCCAAAGTGTGTGTGTGTGTGTGTGTGTGTGTGTGTGTTCAAACCTCCCCTCTTTAAAGGTTCAGTTCACTCAAAGCACATCCCCTGTCAGCGGCGTCTCTCCGTGCAGATGTTTGTGGATGTTTGTGGATGTTTTCAGCGAGCTGGTTAAAGTGTGACTCTGTGAGCGATTCATCGTGCACAGTGTGAGCTCTGCTGCTCTGCTCCACTTCAATGAAAGGTGATAAAACGACACGTGGCTTCTCTTTTCACAGCGTGTTAAGTCTGAACTCTGAGCTGTGATGAAGAGGAGGGAGAGAGAGCGAGCAGTGATACATTAAAGTCAGCGAGGTCCCAGAAATATGAAGTTAATATTTTATTATTATTATTGTTATATGTTCATATAAAGTTATCTGCTTAGCATTGCAGCATTTGTCTGTGCGCCGCAGCGATACGTGTCCGTTCTAGTCAATGTTTCAAACCTGACCGGCTCCGCCGTGGTCCGGTTCAGAAGCGTCCCAGAAGCGGGCCTCTGCTTGGCTCTGTTCTGTTTTTGACGGACGCCGCGAGCAGCCCGCGCTGACAGGAAGCCAGACACAGAAACAGCATAGAGAAACCGCTGGATTTTCAAAATAAAACTCCCCGTACAAACTGCCGGTGGTAAAAACAGACAAAAGAGAAACAGATGAAGTACGCAGCATATTTACAATGTAGAAGATATTTAGAAGAACATGAACCAGGAAAATGACCAAATCTGAGCAAGTGAACAAAGTCTGGAGGGAGAAACGCTTCTGAAACGCTGCCGGTGGTTTGAAGTGATGCAGGACGGAACAAAGAGACGTGTCCGATGGAGTTCAACGTTGATTGCATTTTTAAGACGCTGCATTAAATGGCTGTTATCAGTTCAGTAATGATGTTTTCTGTTGTGACAGTGCTGTGCTTCAGAAGAGATCATGTTTTGGGCCAAAGTACTGAGATTTGTGCGGATACAGCTGATAAGACTTCAGAGTCTTCAGGCTGAGGGAAGTGACGTGAAGTCCCAGACTCCATGTCCATCTACAGCCCTTCACTTCAGGTTGGTCTGCTTCGTCTCTGTCTGAACACACACACACCTTCAGACTCTGATCCTGCAGGTTGGATTTGAGGTGAAACCAGGCGCTCCACATCATCTGAACGTGTCTGAACAGGCCCACAGCGTCAGCTTGGAAAAGCTCAGATTTTCTCATCTGAAACACAAAACCAGAGTTTTCAGATTCACACACACACACACACACACACACACACACACACACACACACACACACACACACACACACTGACATGCGTTGAGGCGATTCTAACATGTGATCAGTTTCCTGCCATCTGGCTGCAGTTGTTGCTGCTTCTCTGATCACAGAGCAGACTTCAAAGACGAGACGTCCTGCAAGAAGTCTGTGAACAGACGAGCTGAAGCTACGACACGTGTATATATATATTATATATATGTATGTATATGTACAAAATACATAATGTGAATGTAGCATGCTACAGGTAAAATGATAAATATACTTAAAATGTTATAAGAGTACTGCGAACACACTGTAAATATACTAAATATTAATATATTCTGCAGGGACGTCACGGAGACTACGTCCAGGTTTTAGACAGTCTGCGGGGACGTCACGGAGACTACGTCCAGGTTTTAGACAGTCTGCGGGGACGTCACGGAGACTACGTCCAGGTTTTAGACAGTCTGCGGGGACGTCACGGAGACTACGTCCAGGTTTTAGACAGTGGCACGGAGCTCCAGGTTTTAGACAGTCTGCGGGGACGTCACGGAGACTACGTCCAGGTTTTAGACAGTCTGCGGGGACGTCACGGAGACTACGTCCATTCTTCGTACAAACCAGTAAAGTTTGTTCTTCAGTATAAGCTTATTTAATTGAAGATTATAAAGTCTCTTAAATACTTATACACTGTAGATATACGTTGAATATTTATTTGACAGTAAAACCTGTGAAACTTTCATCACACGTGTCGTCATGGTTTCTGTGGCTCTTTCTGGAATCATCACAGAGTGTGTGGTTTTAATGTAACATGGAGTTATTGTGGGCCCTCAACACGACCCGGAGGCCCCGGCACTGACACGCACGGCACTGATGCACGTTCTGACCTCCATAAACAGTTTCACACGTTCAGACCTGAACAGATGTGATTCCTCCACACGAGCTGGTGACGTTGGTTTGGTTCTTGTTCCTCTGACCGTAACAGATTAAAGCAGGTTCCAGGTGCAACATTTGGCACTTCCTGTGCGGCTTCATATTTGAGCCATCACAGGTCGTCTCCTCGTTCCTTTAAAATGTTAACAGGCAAGTTAACGAGTTTAATGAATTAAGACTGGATGAACCTTTTTGTAAACACTGCATCCACATTGATTTCTGCACACACACACACACACACACACACACACACACACACACACACACAGTGTGTATTATTCTCCAACACTAATCGATTTTCCTCCTTCGACGCGTCGCTGCTTCATTTGAAAACTGTGGAGTCCGTTTCGACTCTCTGGCGCTCACAAACTGACCACAGTCAGTCGGCACTCTGTCCTTCAACACACCACACAGAATGGAGGCGAGTGTTCGGTACGATTGATTTCCATTTCCTTTAAATCAAACCAGAACAATAACTGAGGTCACAGGTTCGAGCCAAAGAACGCCGTTTTTAAAAAAAGATTAATCGATGAATTTGTTGCTTATTTTTGGTCGATCAGCTCGAGGTGACTCTTCAGTTTACTGTCAGAGGACAACAGCAGCAGAAAATATTCACATGAATTTGACATTTTAAAAGAAAAAAGACGATCAATCTGTGATCAGCAGCTCTGTTCACTATCTAGAAGCTGTGAGGCTCATGTGAACCATTGTTGCATCGCTGTGGAACCAGGTCCGGTTCTTCTTCAGTGGACGTCCATGATGGCTCCAGATGTTTCTGCTGGGAGGTCCGCTCTGCTGAACCTCTGGAATCAAATGATTAACAGACTGCACGCGGCGTCCTGGTGTTAATAAAGACGGCGAGTCCTCAGACTGATGGCTTCGGACGGTCTCGCACATGTTTGCAGTTTGCAGCTGTACAGACGGATTTCCTCGATAGTTAGCAGCAGAGCGTTACCGCATGTGATCGTTTATTAATCAAACTTTAAATTCATTACTGTCAATCATCTGCTGCTGCTCGTGAACGTTCCCAGAGAAGTGTAGTGAGACGATGACTGCAGGACTCCTGACCCGGACCGGTCAGAGGTCACGCTAACGGTTGGTGTAACGTTACGGTCGCCTCGGGCTCCAGTTTACCTCGGTGACACGCGCTGATGCCTCAATACACCTGACAGAGTCAGATTTCAGAGCGCTGAAGCCCCTCGAGGACAAACAGGAAGCTGTCATGATGACGAGAAACACGGACAGAGTTTGGAGTCAGATGTGGAAATTCAAGCTGACAACGCGATGATCTTCAGAAGAAGTGGTCCAGACTGAAACATCTCGACAACTCTCAGGTGGATGAAACGTTCTCCTCAGGATGAACTCTGACCTCCATCAGGTCAACGCTTCATGTGTTCAACACTGCACCTCACTGAGAATAAATGTTGTTGCCATGAGCTAACAAGCTAACAACCGGCTAAAAAAGGTAACAGCAAGTTAAAACACGCTAACAAACGCCTAAAAACAAGCTAACAGCAAGCTAAAACAAGCTAACAGCCAGCTAAAACAAGCTAAGAAACGCCTAAAAACAAGCTAACAGCAAGCTAAAACAAGCTAACAAACGCCTAAAAACAAGCTAACAGCAAGCTAAAACAAGCTAACAACCAGCTAAAAAAGGTAACAGCCAGCTAAAACAAGCTAACAGCAAGCTAAAACAAGCTAACAAACGCCTAAAAACAAGCTAACAGCAAGCTAAAACAAGCTAACAGCCAGCTAAAACAAGCTAACAGCCAGCTAAAACAAGCTAACAGCAAGTTAAAACAAGCTAACAGCCAGCTAAAACAAGCTAACAGCAAGCTAAAACAAGCTAACAAACGCCTAAAAACAAGCTAACAGCAAGCTAAAACAAGCTAACAAGTTAACAACCAAGCAGCAATCTCCGTGGCTGGGAAATTAAACGTTAGTCTCCATACAGCAGAAATAAACATTCAGCCCTTCTGAGGTCCAGCGATGATCCATGTCTTTGACCATTAGACTGTAGCAGCTCTCAGAATCACTCATAAACTGAATCAAACGACTTTTTATGACAAACTCGAACAGCACGAAGGTAAAAGAGGAAGCTGGCAGTGATATGTGTTTCCTGTTTGGTGTGAAGGGTTAAATTTGAGAGGAGTGGAGTTTCATCACAGAGGACTCACAGAAAGCCTCCGGCTCTGACTTTCATCTGCTGCTCTTCTTAATTAATCACACTTCCAGCAGCAGCAGAGTTCAGCTTCCTCCAGGCGGTTTAATTAATCACCTTCGCTGGCAAACGTTCATTACATCCACCTGACGGATGAGAAAAGTGGAGGACATTCGTCAAGCAGCAGACAGCCGACGGATTATTTATTCTCTCCATTTGTATCATCCATGTAGCGCTCATTTTTAACGTCACGTGTTCAGACTACATGAGAACAAAATGGAGACTGACGAGCTGCAACCACGAGCTGTAATGATGCTCTGCAGTGAACGAGTCATTGACAGTGTAATTAGTGGACGGAGCCTCCGGGTCTGCAAAGTGGAGCCAACACGGAGGTGTCTTCAAACAGCACCTTTCTAATGCAGGAATCCAGTTATATAGAGTCCTATGGAGAAATGAGCTGACTTCTCAGCTGATTCATTGTCTCAGTAAACAGTTTCCTCATCAGTTGCTGGAATACGAGAAGCCACCAAAACACACTGACCATGTGTGTGTGTGTGTCTGTGTGTGTGTGTGTGTGCGTGCGTGCGTGTGTGTGTGTGTGTGTGTGTGTGTGTGTGTGTGTGTGTGTGTGTGTGTGACCCGCATGCTGCAGTATCTGATGTTCCTATTGGCCGGCAGCCGTCTTCACATTCCAGACTGATGGAAGCAGGAAGCAGAGCGACTTCTCCCATCAGATAAAACCACCTGCAGACACGCAACAAGCTTCTTATGTACAGAACTGAGGTCAGAGAGTAATCCCACTGTGGTAACTATGTTCAGCTGTACTCGAGTATTTGTTCTGATTACATTACTTCTGATCAAAAACTAGCGAGTCGACAACTTTGCTAACAGCCAAACATCAACAAGGTCACCAACAGCAGACATAGCAGCCAGCTAATATTACTGACTAGTCCAACAGCAGTCAGCCCAGCTCGGCGTCTGTCTTTCAGCCTTTTATTTCACCAAGCTCTCACCAACCACTAAAAGTCAGTCCCAGATTTACTCTTGTCCGGCGGCTTCTTGCTCGCTCACTCTCTCCTTTTCTCTTCTTAGCTTCCTCCGTCAACGTCCTCTTCACTCTCTTCTCCTCTGCCATTATGTCCATAGAAGCTGCTGACCGCTGGGCCTGAAAACCTCTTCTTCTTCTTCTTCTTCTTCTTCTTCTTCCTCTTCCTCTTCCCAGTGCTCTGAGCTCACAGTCTGGGCAGCCGGCTAACAAACTGAGCTAACATTAGCTAACAAACTGAGCTAACATTAGCTAACAGCAGCTAACATACTGAGCTAACATTAGCTAACAGCAGCTAACAAACTGAGCTAACATTAGCTAACGGCAGCTAACAAACTGAGCTAACATTAGCTAACATGAGCTAACAAATTGAGCAAACATTAGCTAACAAACTGAGCTAACATTAGCTAACAGCAGCTAACAGACTGAGCTAACAGCAGCTAACAAACTGAGCTAACATTAGCTAACAGCAGCTAACAAACTGAGCTAACATTAGCTAACAGCAGCTAACAAACTGAGCTAACTTAACAAAAACTGAGCTAACATGAGCTAACAGCAGCTACAAAGGCTAAATGAGCTAACAGCAGCTACAGTTGTACAGTTTACTTCACTGTCCATCATAAACTCTGTAAATCACAGAGAGTTGAGGCGGAGCAGCCGGAGGACATCAGAGGGAAAACCAGAAAACATTTTCTCCATAAAATATGATCCAGTTTCACCAAAATCAGTGAAATAGTTGGTGGTGTGTCAGTTACAAAGTGTTACGGAAAGTTTGGCTGAAGGAAATCTTCCTTCCTGACAAACTGTGGAGAAGTGCAGCGATTATTTCGTCACTTAACAGGAAGAATGAAGTCGATTATTTCAGCTCAGAGCCTCGTCTGCTGATGAATGATGATAAATGTTCCTGCTGTAAGGCAGACAGAAAGACTTCATGGGAAATATTCCAATTATTTCTTTTCACACAGACGTGATGGATTATTGGGCCGGGAACAAATTAATCAACGGACAGATAAAATGTCTTCTCTGTGAGCGAGCCACAGAGTCCTCTCTTTGTAGTGTAACGCTCCTCCGATGGCACCGCTAAGATACAACCAGAGTGAACGAGTGCATCAGAGGGACACTGCAGTAAACACGGAGGACGCTCTGATTCAAGTGTCTGTTCTGTTGGACCGTCGGGCTGTTTGTTTCTGCTCCACTGATTTTCTTGTAAATTTCCACCAGCTGCATGATGGGAATTGATGTCAAAATGAATGTAGTTGTAGTCTCTAAATGCTGACTGCAACATCCTCCTTTGGACAAACTGTCTTTAGACGTGAGACGGCGTTTCTTTTGTGTGCGGTCGTGTTCGGCTGACAGGAAGAAGCTGTTCTCGAGCCGGCTGGTTCTGGAGACCTGTAGCGCCCCCCAGAGGGGACGAGGTGGAGACTGGAGAATGTACCAGACTGATGGTGACTCTCGATGGTGCAACGTTCACCAGAATCTGAGCAGACAAAAGGAAGAGACCCGGTGAGTCTTCTTGACCAGGGTTGAAGGCCTCAGAGATGTGGACACACAGAAACTTGGAGTGGATTGTTCATCATTGAGGCTGAATAATGACGTCAGATTCATCAGAGGGATGCAGAGCGTTGTCTGGGAGTTATCGTGACTCTATCAGGACTCGTTCTGTGCAGGCTGTTATCCGAGGGTGGAGATAAAGACGACGTCTGATGAGAAGAAACATCTTAAAAACTGAAGATCAGACGAGGAGGATGAGAGGAGATTAAACAGCAGATCAGAGACGGAAGGAAGCTTTAAAGACAAAGTCAGTCTGCAGACAGCAGCATGTCAGTCATCACAGAGGAGCGTTTCAGTGAGTTCATTCAGGAGGAACTTCACAGCTCCTGTTTCATTCTGCAATCATCTCAGACCAGACACACCTCCACTCTGTTCACACTCAGAGCTTCATGTTCCCCTCAGGAAGAACTTTGGTGATCGCTGAGTTTTCATCTAGCTCCGTCATCAGCTCGTAATTTTAATTGTTAAATACTTTATGACCAAACAACTGCAGAGCGGATCATACTCCAGACAGAGCTGAGAGCTTCAGTCCCTGCAGACTGTCTAAAACCTGGACGCAGTCTCCGTGACGTCCCCGCAGACTGTCTAAAACCTGGACGCAGTCTCCGTGACGTCCCCGCAGACTGTCTAAAACCTGGACGCAGTCTCCGTGACGTCCCCGCAGACTGTCTAAAACCTGGACGCAGTCTCCGTGACGTCCCCGCAGACTGCTAAAACCTAGACGTAGTCTCCGTGACGTCCCCGCAGACTGTCTAAAACCTGGACGCAGTCTCCGTGACGTCCCCGCAGACTGTCTAAAACCTAGACGTAGTCTCCGTGACGTCCCGCAGACTGTCTAAAACCTGGACGCAGTCTCCGTGACGTCCCCGCAGACTGTCAAAACCTAGACGCAGTCTCCGTGACGTCCCCGCAGACTGTCTAAAACCTGGACGCAGTCTCCGTGCGTCCCCGCAGACTGTCTAAAACCTGGACGCAGTCTCCGTGACGTCCCCGCAGACTGTCTAAAACCTGGACGCAGTCTCCGTGACGTCCCCGCAGACTGTCAAAACCTGGACGCAGTCTCCGTGACGCCCGCAGACTGTCCAAAACCTGGACGCAGTCTCCGTGACGTCCCCGCAACTGTCTAAAACCTGGACGCAGTCTCCGTGACGTCCCCGCAGACTGTCCAAAACCTGGACGCAGTCTCCGTGACGTCCCCGCAGACTGTCTAAAACCTGGACGCAGTCTCCGTGACGTCCCCGCAGACTGTCTAAAACCTGGACGCAGTCTCCGTGACGTCCCCGCAGACTGTCTAAAACCTAGACGTAGTCTCCGTGACGTCCCCGCAGACTGTCTAAAACCTGGACGCAGTCTCCGTGACGTCCCCGCAGACTGTCTAAAACCTAGACGTAGTCTCCGTGACGTCCCCGCAGACTGTCTAAAACCTGGACGCAGTCTCCGTGACGTCCCCGCAGACTGTCTAAAACCTAGACGCAGTCTCCGTGACGTGGGTTCAGGTTCAGTAAAATGCTGTTGGACCTCCTCCCTGTCTTTGGCATCGGGCATGTCGACCAACAAGAGTTTCAGATCACAAACAAAAATGGAGGCTGGAGTGAGAGAACCATCCAGACGGAAAATAACGAAGTGACGGCAGAGAAATCTCAGAGGTTTTTCTCCTTTGATAAAATCAAACAGTCTCAGAGACTCTTTGATGTTTGGTTATAAACTCTGAGATCTTTTTAGTGACTTTACACAGTCAGCCGTCGTTCGTAAGAAGAGCTGGTTGTTGATGGAGCAAACTGCAGACTGAAGAACTGTTTGTATTGTGATGAACTGGTGACGTGTTCAGGGCCTCGACCTCTCAGCCCCGTCTGTCTGTTTTATTACGATCAGGACAGGGTGTTTGACTCTGCCCCACGGCGATGTAGCTTGGTGGAATTTAGTAGTAAGAGTAAAAACGCCAGGTCTGGACAGATTTACTGTCTGAACATAGAACATGTTGGAACTGCAGACACAGGAAACCTAAAGCAGCTCTGATTTTCTCCTCTGTAGCAAAGACCGTCCTTTAAAATAAAAAGACGTGATTGCTGAGCAGAAATCAATACAAGGAATCACATGAATAATAAAGAGCTGGATGCTCATTAGTGAGGAGTCACTAAAAGATTCTGTAGATCAAACAAACAAACATTATTAAAAACTTTCTCTGCTCTGGCTCCTGCAGGGCGAGCAGTGACTCCGGGTCCAGACAAAGTCAATCGATCAGGAGCTGTGATTAAATCCATTTGAGTCTGAGATCCACAGGTCAGCCTCTTCATCTTCATGCCAGACGCTTCGCAGCACAATGCAACGAGGACGAGCACAGACTGAGCGCGCTCTGTTCAGTCAGCACACTTCACTGGTCTGTCCAGGTCCATCCCGGAGTTCTGAGTGTTCAGTGTATTTATCCATCGATGACGTCTTTTGTGATTGACAAGTGAAAGGACGAAGAAGAGCTTCACACGTTTCATAAAATCAGAATCAGGTTTATTACCAACTATGTTTTCACAGACAAGGAATGTAAAGAAACATGAAAAGTGTCTTTCAGCCTTTTATTTCACCAAGCTCTCCCCAACCACTAAAAGTCAGTCCCAGATTTACTCTTGTCCGGCGGCTTCTTGCTCGCTCACTCTCTCCTTTTCTCTTCTTAGCTTCCTCCGTCAACGTCCTCTTCACTCTCTTCTCCTCTGCCATTATGTCCATAGAAGCTGCTGACTGCTGGGCCTGAAAACTTCTTCTTCTTCTTCTTCTTCTTCTTCTTCTTCCTCCTCCTGGTGGTCCAAAAAGCCTGTGGTACAAACACTAACACTCCCCCGTGCTCTGAGCTCACAAACTGGCTGACAAACTGAGCTAATATTAGCTAACAAACTGAGCTAACATGAGCTAACAGCAGCTAACAAACTGAGCTAACATGAGCTAACAGCAGCTAACAAACTGAGCTAACACAAGCTAACAGCAGCTAACAAACTGAGCTAACATGAGCTAACAGCAGCTAACAAACTGAGCTAACATGAGCTAACAAACTGAGCTAACATGAGCTAACAGCTGCTAACAAACTGAGCTAACATGAGCTAACAGCAGCTAACAAACTGAGCTAACACGAGTTAACAGCAGCTAACAAACTGAGCTAACATAAGCCAACAGCAGCTAACAAACTGCGCTAACACGAGCTAACAGCAGCTAACATGAGCTAACAGCAGCTAACAAACTGAGCTAACACGAGCTAACAGCAGCTACTGCAACAATCAAAGATGATTCAAAGAACATAAAGTTTTCTCTGCATTACAGCAGACATACAAACAGTCGTATCTAAGGAAACGACGGCCATGTTGTGTAAGTGTCTGATGTTTTGATGTTTGATGGAAACTTCCAGAGACTCCGGCATCACCGGGTTCAGTTTCATAAGAAGGTGGAGTCCAAGGACACACATAACGAGTGTGAAAGGAGCAGTTTTATAAGCAACGCACAGAGATTTGTGTCTTTGTTCCGGGCTGTCAGTAAATCTTTTGTCCTCCTGTTTGCCTTTTACCCGTCTGCATAAACAGACGGGAAAAGGACAGACAGGATGAATCCATTTCAGACCCGAGGGGACAGCTCCATTGTCTCGGCGAAGAGAAAAACTGCTGCGTGGATAAAAGAAGGAGCGAAGTCGTCGCCTGGAGGAAAGACCCAAACGTCTCAGAGTGAAATGTCAGCGGACAAAAGCAGCAGATTGGCACAGCGAGGACCGGCGAGGACCGGCTCGGTCCTGTTTCTGGGTCAGAGGACAGCGAGACTTTCTGTGGTCTCATTAATGTTTTTACTGGACCGCTCACTGATCACACACAGAGCAGTGAAATCCAACAGTCTCTGTCTAAACAAATGTTTAAATACATGAAACAAACTCTGAATACTCTAATATGAAATATGAATATATAGCTGATAGCTCGTACGATGACGCTGCACGCTCCCCTCGTGATGTTCAGGTAACGTATGAAGAGCGAGGACGTCCATAAATGGAGATCGTCGTCTGTAACCAAAAAGTCTTTTAAGTTACCTACATGAACAGGTTCATAACGAGACGGTTTCACGTTAACTACCCGAGCTTTATTTTGGAGTGATTCAAGATGGGAGCTTCAAGGACTTCAAGGACTTTCAAGGACAAGCTGACAAGTTATCAAATAATCAAATTAAACTTCTTCCTGTTTCTATTCTGCAGCGTAAACTTCAGTCAGACTCATGAAACAAACAAAGTCAGAACGGGTCGAGTCGAGTTTAATGTGGTGAATATCTGAGCGTAAACGGCGTGGAGACAGAAATAAAGTGATGACAAGAGCTGATGTAAGAAGCAGAACCCGGACAAAGAGACGTGAAGACTGGACGAGAAACGAAGGAGCAGAGAGGAAGAAAGAAAGGTGATGGAGAACTGCTGGAGAGTGACGGAGGTCAGACTACTCAGCTCCACATCACAGAGAGATGAAACATCTGACGTGTTGTTGAAGCTCGTGGAAATATTCACGCCGTCACCCGCTCAACAGGCTGACAGACTAATGTGAAGCTAACCCTCGTTAGCGAGCGATTAGTGACACAGACTAAGTTGGTTTGGCTCAAACGTTGGCTAGCTGGATAGTCTGGGTTAAACAGAACAGAACTTTGGCTGATATCTGAATCCACAGTCCAGAGAGGAGGAGATGTGAAAGAACGTCCTTCACCTCTCAGACAGCAGTGTTATTGTCTGTCCACATCAAACATACAGAAAACTCTGAAACAGAGCTGTTTCTCAAACTTTAAACACCAATGAAAACTCATGAATATTCAAGAATATGAATGTTCCGTTCCTGCCAATAACGACTGTAAATCTGACACACTGGACCTAAAAAATAGACAACAACAGATTCCTCTGTGTACCACTAGAGGGCGCTGACATACGAGCAGTGGTACTCGTGCTGTAGTTTGAGAATGATGATCTCTGAGATCGGCACAGTCGAGCTCTGACAGGGACTTTTTGGTGACGATGGACAAAACTTGCATGTTTGTTTCTCTTCTGTTTGAGAGCTGACCTAAATATTTGTGGAAAGTTCACACAAATAATACCTGTCAGTCCGGGCCTCACCTGCTAACAGTTCTATCTCCATGCATGAATGGAAACAGGGTAAAGTTAAAGGTCCAGTGTGTAACATGTAAGACAGAAATGGAATATCATATTCATCACTGTGTTTTCATAGTGAGTCTGCCAGAGACAAACCAAACACTGGCTGTAGTTTCTCCTGAGACGAAGAGGTGAGGGGTTTTCACTTGGTTGCAGTCTGAGACTTCACCACTAGACGGCACTAAGTTCCACACACCGGACCTTTAACTGTCTCTGTGATTTGTCCTTTAACGAGCAGCACTTCACCTCCACAGAACACGTCGACTTCTCACCGTTAACCTTTACAGATATTTATGGTTTCACGTGTACGGGACATTTTCTCTGACCGCTGACTCTCAGTAAAAAGCTATAAATACACACACACACACACACACACACTATAAAACACACAGTTGTATCCATCACTCTGACTTTCTCCTGGTTTCTGTCCCACAGAAACAAAAGAGTCTTTGTTCTGGATCTGGACCGGGTCTCTCCTCTCTGCAGCCTCGCCAACTTCCTCCACACGAGGATTGAGGAATTAGGCAATAAAAAAGGAGGCATAGGAGAGAGATCCCACAGCTTATGAAACAAACAGACTGCGGACGGGTTTGTTCTGTGGGTCTGTAGAGTCTCAGGACGGTGCTGATCTGTCGTAGAGAAACCAGAACCTGCAGGAAGGTTTCAGGGTTCACTTCTCCAGACTGACGTTTCCTTTGAGAGAGCAGAGCCACCTCTGTCTGAGCTCCACTGAGGCGCTCAGAGTTCATGCTGCTGCTGCTGCTGCTGCTGCTGAGCTTCCAATGCACGGCCTCATAACAACAACAGCACAACTTTAGGCCGGAAAACTGGCATCAAGAAATCTGCAGGCCTGTTAGCTCAGTTAGCTAATGTTAGCTCAGTTTGTCAGCTGATGTTAGCTCAGTTAGCTAATGTTAGCTCAGTTTGTCAGCTGATGTTAGCTCAGTTAGCTAATGTTAGCTCAGTTTGTTAGCTAATGTTAGCTCAGTCTGTCAGCTGATGTTAGCTCAGTTTGTCAGCTAATGTTAGCTCAGTTTGTTAGCTAATGTTAGCTCAGTTAGCTAATGTTAGCTCAGTTTGTTAGCTAATGTTAGCTCAGTTTGTCAGCTAATGTTAGCTCAGTTAGCTAATGTTAGCTCAGTTTGTTAGATGCTGTTAGCTAATGTTAGCTCAGTTTGTCAGCTGATGTTAGCTCAGTTAGCTAATGTTAGCTCAGTTTGTCAGCTGATGTTAGCTCAGTTAGCTAATGTTAGCTCAGTTTGTTAGCTGCTGTTAGCTCCTGTTAGCTCAGTTTGTTAGCACCAGTCTTCTTGTTTTCTGTCTGATGGTTTTAAATGTTGAAAAGTTTCCTGATATAGACGAGTCACAAACTCTCCTGCTGAGTCACAGTTTTCATGATAAACTGAAAACACTTTGGTGTGTGTGTGTTTGGTGTGTGTGTGTGTGTGTGTGTGTGTTTTAATCAGTTTCTTTAAACTAAAGCGTGTGTGTGTGTGTGTGTGTGTGTGTGTGTGTGTGTTTTAAATATGAGGTCCAAACTCAGTTCAGTTTAGTTTCTCCACCTTAAGAGCCTCTTCACACATGAGAGGTTTCTGTCACACACTGCTCCAAACTGTCAGCTGATACATATACAGAGGAGAGAGAGTGTGTGTGTGTGTGTGTGTGTGTGTGTGTCAGGTTAGATGTGAGTCATGGGATCGAGCCAGATGCTTCACACTGTTGATATCCAGAGAGTGAAATGATGAAACACCTGACAGCTAACAGTGACTTCACCTACAGGGAATCTGATCACACACACACACACACACACACACACACACACACACACACAGCGTGTCTAACATAATGGAATTCCTCCGCAGACGTCCCACAGCTCAGGATTGAGTTTCCTGATGGGGGGAAACTATCAGAATGCATTGTGGGAAGCGGGCGTGTGAAGGGGAGGTCAGCTGGGCGGGACGCAACGTGCCGATGATGTCACGTTTTTTAAATTGTAAATTATGAATAAATATATTATATTATTATAAATATAAGACTTTAAAGGAGAGTGTTCCCCTGATCTCCAGGCTCATGTGGAAACCACGTTAACATGACAGCACGGGTTGGTCATGTTGTTCATGAGTGACAGCTCATGGAGCTGAGCCAGAAGACGAAGCTCTCTGTGTTCCCGTCCGTCTACGTTCCAACCCTCACCTCTGGTCACGAGCTGAGATCGCGGATACAAGCGAGCCCTGGCTGCCTCCCTTTGGAGGTGTTTTCTGGGCATGTCCAACTGGAACCCAGAACCTGCTGGAGGGACTACATAGTCGATCTAACCTGGGAACGCCTCGAGATCCTGCAGGAGGAGCTGGAATGTGTTGCTGTGGAGAAGAACGTCTGGAGCGCCCTGCTAAGCCTGCTGCCACCACGATGATAGCACAGGTTAATGCTGGCAGGGAGACTGTTTCACCACGTTAAATGCTGCCGTGATACGTCCACACTGAACTCTGTCAACATGTCAAAGATTTAGAAGAAAAGTCCAAAGACAAAGTCCAAAGATAAAGTCCAAAGACAAAGTCCAAAGATAAAGTCCAAAGACAAAGTCCAAAGATAAAGAAAGACAAAGTCAAAATAAAGTCAAACAAAGTTTAAAAAAAGTCAAAAGTCCAAAGACAAAGTCAAAGACAAAGAAAACAAAGTCCAAAGATAAAGTCCAAAGACAAAGTCCAAAGACAAAGTCCAAAGATAAAGTCCAAAGATAAAGTCCAAAGACAAAGTCCAAAGACAAAGTCCAAAGATAAAGTCCAAAGACAAAGTTTAAAGACAAAGTCCAAAGATAAAGTCCAAAGACAAAGTTTAAAAACAAAGTCCAAAGATAAAGTCCAAAGACAAAGTCCAAAGACAAAGTCCAAAGATAAAGTCCAAAGACAAAGTTTAAAAACAAAGTCCAAAGATAAAGTCCAAAGATAAAGTCCAAAGACAAAGTCCAAAGATAAAGTCCAAAGACAAAGTCCAAAGATAAAGTCCAAAGACAAAGTTTAAAAACAAAGTCCAAAGACAAAGTCCAAAGACAAAGTCCAAAGATAAAGTCCAAAGATAAAGTCCAAAGATAAAGTCCAAAGATAAAGTCCAAAGACAAAGTCCAAAGACAAAGTTTAAAGATAAAGTCCAAAGACAAAGTTTAAAGACAAAGTCCAAAGAGAAAAAGACAAAGTAAAGAATCCAAAGACAAAGTTTAAAGACAAAGTCCAAAGACAAAGTTTAAAGATAAAGTCCAAAGACAAAGTTTAAAGACAAAGTTTAAAGACAAAGTCCAAAGACAAAGTCCAAAGACAAAGTTTAAAGATAAAGTTTAAGGACAAAGTCCAAAGACAAAGTCCAAAGACAAAGTCCAAAGACAAAGTTTAAAGACAAAGTCCAAAGACAAAGTCCAAAGATAAAGTCCAAAGACAAAGTCCAAAGACAAAGTCCAAAGATAAAGTCCAAAGACAAAGTCCAAAGATAAAGTCCAAAGACAAAGTTTAAAGACAAAGTCCAAAGATAAAGTCCAAAGATAAAGCCAAATCAGAAAACAAAGACAAATTAAAAAAGTCAAAGAAAACAAAATAAATAAAAAAAGTCAAAATAAATCAAAGAATAAAAAAAGTCAATAAAGTCAAAGATGAACATCAGAACATTAAACGACTCCAGGAAAGAGCTCAGGCTGCTGCCTCTGACAAATACAGACATAGATTTGATCAAATTCCCGCTGTGACAGAAAAATGTTTGTTATTAATGTTCATTCTTAAGATATTTTTCCTTCTGATTACGAACATGTGCGTCCTACAGCCCTCTCTCTATTTATTTTGAAAATCCTCCTCTGGTTCCACATTTGATATCACACGAACACGAACACAGCAGGCCAATAACTAATGTGAGCATGTGTTATTACTGCAGTTATATTTAGAGCAGATGACATGTCTGTGATGTGACGTGCAGCCTCATTAAGTGGAGAGCTAAAATGTTTATCCTGACTAAATATAATCACACATCATCTGAGCTCTGTATGTTTTCACACACGAGTTCAGATTATTGACCCTCGTTCCCAGAAAGACACACAGAGAGGAGAGAGGAGAGGAGAGAGGAGAGAGAGGAGAGAGGGGGAGGGGAGAGAGGAGAGAGGGGGGGGGGAGAGGGAGAGAGAGGAGAGAGGGGGAGAGGGGGAGGGGAGAGGAGAGAGGGGGAGGGGAGAGAGGAGGAGAGAGGGGAGGGGGAGGGGGAGAGAGGAGAGGGGAGAGGAGAGAGGGAGAGGGGGAGGGGGAGAGGGGAGAGGGGGAGAGAGGGAGAGAGGAGAGAGGAGAGAGGGGGAGAGGGGAGGGAGAGAGGAGAGGGAGGGAGAGAGGAGAGAGGGGAGAGGGAGAGAGGGAGAGGAGAGAGAGAGAGAGAGAGAGAGGAGAGAGGAGAGGAGAGGAGAGAGGAGAGAGAGGAGAGGAGAGAGGAGGGGGGGAGAGGGAGGAGGAGAGAGGGGAGAGGAGAGAGGAGATTGAGAGGAGAGAGGGGGAGGAGAGAGGGAGGGGGGGGGAGAGGGAGAGAGGAGAGAGGGGAGGAGAGAGGAGAGAGGGGAGGAGAGAGGGCAGAGGAGAGAGGAGAGGGGAGAGGAGAGAGGGGAGGAGAGAGGAGAGCCTGTCCTCCTCATTTATCACTTCATGTTATTATGATTCATGCTGTGAACATTTCACTGAGTAAAGGTCAGTGTGGAACAGAGATGATACTAAATATTCTGACGTATTCCAGGAGTTTCAGTGTGCTACTCCTCCCTCAGTTTTGGTCGCACATACACTAAAAAGGTATCAAAACGACCGGCTCGGCCGGAAATGGTGTGCTGTGACTTTTCTAAGAGTTTCACCAAACGGTTTTGCCAAAAATCACCAAAAACCACGCCAACATTTACAATGGGTGTATATTGGTAGAATGTTCCAGAGCTAGAGTGGGTGACATCATCGCTAGAGTGGAGAGGGAGAGAAACATTTGTCAAAAAATACATTTGCAAACGGCTCTCGTGGCCACAAATGTCACTCTACAGAAATAATTTATACATATAAACGTAGGAAAACTCGTGGGCTACGCAGCGATATCACTGCTGAAGCTGTCAGACTTATAGTTTTGGCGGGAGACGCACTGATGCGCCAGGATCACCCACCGACAGCCCCATCTACTCCCATGTAAACTGGAGAGGAGAAATTTCCCAAAGGAGCACGGGGCACCTGTTCTTTCTCTCTCTCCCCAGGTCACATTTTTTAACTTTAGACACTGAAATTCGGCATTCACATGGTCGACAAGATGAGGATGCTCACGGTCATTTGGGCTTTTTGATACGACCTACCGTTTGGCATTAGTGTCCACTAGTTGGAGGGGGTTCATTTAGAGATTTTCTGTGTCTCTCAGCAGTCACTCACACACAGACAGAGCACAGCTGCAGTTAATTGCTCTGACCTGCAGCTGACCCTGGTTGCTTGGCAACCTCAAGCCTGCCTTTGACTAACTGTATTGAAGTCTCTGTGCTACTGCAGTGTCAATAATAATGTATGTCAGACACACTCTACATTTTCTAGTATCTGCCACTACTCTGCCACTGATCGGCTATACCTGTCCAGGCGTCTGCTAAATGCAACAAGCTGGCTCCTGTAGCGGCTGCTAGCTAACTGTTGCACGCTCCTGGTGAGGTTTGAAGTTGTGTGGAGAACGGACCAAAACAGCGCAGCTGCAACGTGAGGTTACGGTGTTAGAAACACTACAGCAGCGACTGCTAACACTTTTTACAGGAGCAGCCGAACTTCTTTCAAACAGTCAAGAGTTGTGAAGCATCATTAACACACAGCTGACACACACACACACACACACACACACCCACACACACAGGACAAGACTCAGCTTGTCTGGTGGGATGACTCCCTGCAGACATAAAACACAAACACACACCATGAGAGAACGAATGTAAACGAATATATGGACAACTGGCTGGACACATCTCTGTGTGTGTGTGTGTGTGTTTGCGTGTCTGCGTGTGTGTGTGTGTGTGTGTGTGAAACAGCTGTCCAAACAATGTGGTGGTGCAGCAGAAGAAAGAAGCACACAGCTTCAGTATATAAATGTGATTGTAATGTCTCAGCTGCTGTTTGAACACAGTGGAGATCAGCAGATGTTTGATGGATAACGTGTTTATTTATTGATTTATTTGAATGTCTGTATTGATGCCTGACAGGCCTATTACTCAGTTTAAAGGAAGAACATCAAACTCAACACACAGCAACAACAACAACAACGTTTAGTTCAGTTACAGGCTGCAAACTGCAGTGAGAGGTGAACGTCATAACCTGAACACTTCAACACTTTTTAATTTTGGCAAATCTTCAGAGCCTCAATTAGTGACGATGAGACGTCGTCTGTTCCAGCTCTGCACTCTTTGATTCAGACTGATAACGACGAGGAGAGAGCAGCGTGAAGACGCCAAACTGAGTCGATTAAGTAGATATGATAGTGTGTGTGTGTGTGTGTGTGTGGCTCAGGCCTCGGCCAAACAGCTCATGACCTTCAGCATCAGCTCCTCCTTCCTGTGCTTGGAGCTGACGAGCGCTCCTCTTCCTCTCAGCCAGGCCAGCAGAGTCGCAGAGTTCAGCTTGGACAGCTGCAGACACACATCGATATGTAAATGAGCACCAGAGCTCTGGCAGCTGATTGGCTAACACAGGTCACACAGGTGTATATTCATGGTTATTTATTAACCTATCCAACCAAGTAATCTGATTGGACGAGAGTCTTTTCAAGAGCGCCGATATAGAGAATAACTCAGCTACCTGCAGTCTGAAGGTTTTAGACAGTCTGCGGGGACGTCACGGAGACTACATCCAGGTTTTAGACAGTCTGCGGGGACGTCACGGAGACTACGTCCAGGTTTTAGACAGTCTGCGGGGACGTCACGGAGACTACGTCCAGGTTTTAGACAGTCTGCGGGGACGTCACGGAGACTACGTCCAGGTTTTAGACAGTCTGCGGGGACGTCACGGAGACTACGTCCAGGTTTTAGACAGTCTGCGGGGACGTCACGGAGACTACGTCCAGGCTTTAGACAGTCTGCGGGGACGTCACGGAGACTACGTCCAGGTTTTAGACAGTCTGCGGGGACGTCACGGAGACTACGTCCAGGCTTTAGACAGTCTGCGGGGACGTCACGGAGACTACGTCCAGGTTTTAGACAGTCTGCGGCGACGTCACGGAGACTACGTCCAGGTTTTAGACAGTCTGCGGCGACGTCACGGAGACTACGTCCAGGTTTTAGACAGTCTGCGGCGACGTCACGGAGACTACGTCCAGGCTTTAGACAGTCTGCGGGGACGTCACGGAGACTACGTCCAGGTTTTAGACAGTCTGCGGCGACGTCACGGAGACTACGTCCAGGTTTTAGACAGTCTGCGGGGACGTCACGGAGACTACGCCAGGTTTTAGACAGTTGCGGGGACGCACGGAGACTACGTCCAGGTTTTAGACAGTCTGCGGGGACGTCACGGAGACTACGTCCAGGTTTTAGACAGTCTGCGGGGACGTCACAGAGACTACTAAAGGAGCAAGGACACAAGGACAGAGGGCGGTAAAGAAAAAGGAAGGAAGCACAGTAAGGTTTGTGTCCTGACCTGGTTGCTTCTGGCCATTTGCTCCACGTCCACGTCTCGTACTGCAGATCTGGATTTCTTCGGCTTTGACTCAAACACAACTCCCTGAAACAACACAGGACAGACAGGAAACACCTGAGGAGTGTGAAGGTCCACAGCTGCCTGCAGTCTGGTCACAAACTAAGTGGGCTCACCTTTCTGCTGCTGGACGAGGTGTCTTTGTTGGAGACATCAGAAGACGTGTGTGGTCGTGGAGGCTCGGGTGGTGCAGCTGATGGTGGTTCTGTCGCTTGGTCCTGCTGGTCACAGCTGGACTCAGCAGCAGGTTTGCAGTCAATGCTGAAAGTCACTTTGTTTTTGGAGCTGGGCCTGGACTTAAACTTGATCTGGATCTGTGGAGCGGGGTTGAGCCGCAGTCTAGACTTAGCTGCAGGGCTGAGGCTGGACAGGTGCTTCACTCTGGGGTGACCTGCTGGCTGAGGAGCAGTGCTGTGGTGGCTGAAGCGAGGAATGATTGGTGGAGGAGGAATTGTGAGGGCTGACAGAGAAGAGACAGGAGCAGTGGTGGGAGTCTTCCTACAGATAGGTAATGTCACCCTCCCCCTCTCCTCACCTCCTCCACCTCCGCTCAACTGCTCCTTCAGCTTCTGGACCCTCAGCAGGGTGACGTTGACGTGGCGCGATGGACACTTGTTCTTAAAGATAGGAACCAGTCTGGGAGCAGAGATCACTGGAGTCTGACTGGGAGGAGGAAGAGGGGCGAGGACAGAGGAGGAGGAGGAGGAGGAGGAGGTGAGAGATGAAGCTGGCTGGAAGAGTGGTAGAAAAGAGGAGGAGGAGGAGGAGGAGGATGAAGGCCAGTCTCCGTCTCTTCTACACCCTTGACTTTGCGTCAGACTGCTCCTAAATCCACATCCATTACCCAGAAGCCCCTGGGCTCTGTCCTGCTGGGAGAGAGGGAACCAGGGCTTCACAGGACGGGGAGGTGGAGGAGGAGGAGGAGGAGCAGCAGCAGGGGTGAGGACCTGTCTGATGGAGAAGGAGGAGGTCAGGTTGACCTGTTCACCACCCAACACCTGAAGAAGAAGAAGAAGAAGAGGAGAATAAACTAGAACACAGAGACTACGTCCAGGTTTTAGACAGTCTGCAGGGATGTCACGGAGACTACGTCCAGGTTTTAGACAGTCTGCGGGGACGTCACAGAGACTACGTCCAGGTTTTAGACAGTCTGCGGCGACGTCACAGAGACTACGTCCAGGTTTTAGACAGTCTGCAGGGACGTCACAGAGACTACGTCCAGGTTTTAGACAGTCTGCAGGGATGTCACGGAGACTACGTCCAGGTTTTAGACAGTCTGCGGGGACGTCACGGAGACTACGTCCAGGTTTTAGACAGTCTGCGGGACGCCCCGGAGACTACGTCCAGGTTTTAGACAGTCTGCGGGGACGTCACGGAGACTACGTCCAGGTTTTAGACAGTCTGCGGGGACGCACAGAGACTACGTCCAGGTTTTAGACAGTCTGCAGGGACGTCACAGAGACTACGTCCAGGTTTTAGACAGTCTGCAGGGATGTCACGGAGACTACGTCCAGGTTTTAGACAGTCTGCGGGGACGTCACGGAGACTACGTCCAGGTTTTAGACAGTCTGCGGGGACGTCACGGAGACTACGTCCAGGTTTTAGACAGTCTGCGGGGACGTCACGGAGACTACGTCCAGGTTTTAGACAGTCTGCGGGGACGTTGTCTCTAGTTCAGCTCTCGTACTTGAACTCTGCTGAACGCTGTAAATATTTCAGTTTGACTGTGAGCGTTGAATCGATCTCTGCAGAGTTGAAGAAGAAAAAGCAGAATGAGGTCTCAGGATGAGACTTTCTTCATTACAGCGTTCAAACCAACAATTTATAGTTTCATCTTCTGTGAGGAAACTCTCGAGTGGACGAACAAATTTATTCAAACTATTAAAGAGTATAAAAGAAATTGTACCTTGAGGACAAAACATTCACTGACGTGATGATGAATAACACTGAACCTCATAAAAACAAGACGAGGACAGGACTTCATTCAAACTCTTTCCCTTCACCGTCCTCCTGTTGTCTGCATCATGAAAATGAATCCTTACGATGGTGAGAGGGAGTTTTCTCTCCTCCTCCTCCTCCTCCTCCTCCTCTGCAGCGTCGCACCTTTACAGTCGTAAAACTGTGCGTGAAGCTTTTCCAGGGTGGGAAATGCTCCGATAATCGCTTTACCTCGCCGCACATCAACCTCCACACACTCACATAAAGTAACCTGCATGTACGAGTGTGAGCAAGTGTGTGTGTGTCGGAAACACACACACATACACTCGCAAGGCGAAGTTTGTAGACTGCAACCCTCTCGCTACACTACGACTGATAGAAAGTATTCCGTGTGTGCAGAACGTGAGGCTGTACAGCCTTTGTTGTTGATCTGTTTAAATATATACACGCATACATATGGTCGCCTCTCTTAAACTGGTTTAATTCCAGCTTACACCAGTGTTTGTGTGTGTGTGTGTGTGTGTGTGTGTGTGTGTGTGTGTACCTGTCCTGTTGCAGCAGTGCTCAGACTGACTGTGTGGTAACAGGGTTTGCTGGTCAGACGTGCAGGGAAGCCACACACACTCTGCAGCCTGCCCCTGATGTCAGACAGGAAGGAGCCCAGCGCCCCCTGCAGGTCGATCGGGGGGCAGCGCTGCACCGGCTGCAGGCGGATGCAGCTCAGAGGGTAGCTGCTCAGGATGGAGGTTAAAGACACACAATCACCTGTACACCAGCACCTGAGCCAGCACTGACACTGACAGGTACGCTAATCTAACCTAGCTGCACAGCTAACCGAGCCAATGGTGTAGGTACCAGATGAGTTCTGTGGCGGCAGTTAGCTGAGCTCGGTTCTGACTGTACTGTTATTCAGGTTAATGAATGTACTTCATTCACTGTGACAGTTTTCAGGATACGTGAAGAGTCTCTCTCCCACAAGTCTGAAGTACACGCTGCAGTACACCACCTCCTCCTCTGCCAGATCAGGCAGTCTGTAACCATACTGACACACACACACACACACACACACACACACACACACACACACACACACACTGTGATCCATGAGCCATGAGTCAACGAATACAATGATAATTAATCACAGAATAAATTAACTTTATTCAGTGTTACATGACTGAGCTCACTGAGTGTGTGTGTGTGTGTGTGTGTGTGTGTGTGTGTGTGTGTGTGTGTGTGTGTGTGTGTGTGTGTGTGTGTGTGTACCAGACAGTTCCAGTGGTTCTGCAGCTCTCTGTAGGTCCTGAATGGTCCATCTCTGGGTAACTGACGGCTGATGTTGATAATCTGACCTTTCTTCATGCTAAACACACACACACACACACACACACACACACAAAACATAAATAAAGAGCTGCAGCTCCACCTGCTGCTCACAGTCGGAATAAGAACAGCTCCCTTCAGCTGTGTTTGTCCGTAATAACTGACACGGTAAAAACATGTCAGCAGATTTTCAGTGAACCACAGCCAAACACGACAGACTGTCAAATAATGACGTCTGTCATGGTACGAATATTTTCTGAGCTGGTACACGGCGTGAAAGGTTTGTTTAAAGAGACTGTCACACATCATCCAAAGCTGTGTGAGGGCAACAGACAGGATGACCTCACACACACCTGACAGGATGACCTCACACACACCTGACAGGATGACCTCACACACACCTGACAGGATGACCTCACACACACCTGACAGGATGACCTCACACACACCTGACAGGATGACCTCACACACACCTGACAGGAAGTGAAAGCATGTTGTTATTGTTGTTTGTCTCATGAGCATCTTGTAGGTTGAGGTTAGGTTGTGAAGGATTGGCCGCTCGTCTTCCACCTGTGGAGCCTGCTGTTAGTGTTGTTGTGTGTGTGTTGTGTGTGTGTTGTGTGTGTTGTGTGTGTTGTGTCCAGCAGGTGGAGCCGTCTTACCTGGGCAGGATGTGACACCAGATGGCTCCTCCAGTGAAGCTCGGGTCCAGGACGGCTTCAGGATCACTGCAGAACCTCCTCAGCACCAACGGAGAGAGGTCAAAGTCCTCCAGCTGAAACACACACACACACACGCACACACACACGCACACACACACACACACACACACACACACACACACACACACACAAACACACAGAAATAAACAGAAACACACACACCTTTACCTCTCAGGTTACGTTCTTGGTCATGTGTGTGTGATGTGTTGATGTGTTGAAGTGTGTGATGTGTGAAGTGTGTGTGTGATGTTGATGTGTTGAAGTGTGTGTGTGATGTGTTGAAGTGTGTGTGTTGATGTGTTGAAGTGTGTGTGTGATGTGTTGATGTGTGTGTGTGATGTGTTGATGTGTGTGTGTGATGTGTGTGTGTGATGTGTTGAAGTGTGTGTGTGATGTGTTGATGTGTGTGTGTGATGTGTGTGTGTGATGTGTTGAAGTGTGTGTGTGATGTGTTGAAGTGTGTGTGTGATGTGTTGATGTGTTGAAGTGTGTGTGTGATGTGTTGAAGTGTGTGTGTGATGTGTTGATGTGTGTGTGTGATGTGTGTGTGTGATGTGTTGAAGTGTGTGTGTGATGTGTGTGTGTGATGTGTGTGAATGTGTGTGTTGATGTGTGTGTGTGATGTGTTGATGTGTGTGTGTGATGTGTTGTAGTGTGTGTGTGATGTGTTGTAGTGTGTGTGTGATGTGTTGTAGTGTGTGTGTGATGTGTTGATGTGTTAAAGTGTGTGTGTGATGTGTTGTAGTGTGTGTGTGATGTGTTGTAGTGTGTGTGTGATGTGTTGATGTGTTGAAGTGTGTGTGTGATGTGTTGATGTGTGTGTGTGATGTGTTGAAGTGTGTGTGTGATGTGTTGATGTGTGTGTGTGATGTGTTGATGTGTGTGTGTGATGTGTTGTATGTGTGTGATGTGTTGATGTGTGTGTGTGATGTGTTGTAGTGTGTGTGTGATGTGTTGTAGTGTGTGTGTGATGTGTTGTAGTGTGTGTGTGATGTGTTGATGTGTTAAAGTGTGTGTGTGTGTGTATGTGTGTGTGTGATGTGTTGAAGTGTGTGTGTGATGTGTTGTAGTGTGTGTGTGATGTGTTGTAGTGTGTGTGATGTGTTGATGTGTTAAAGTGTGTGTGTGTGTTGAATTTAAATGTGTGTGTAGTGTGTGTGTGATGTGTTGATGTGTTAAAGTGTGTGTGTGATGTGTTGTAGTGTGTGTGTGATGTGTTGATGTGTTAATGTGTGTGTGATGTGTGTATGTGTGTGTGTGATGTGTTGAAGTGTGTGTGTGATGTGTGTGTATGTGTGTGTGTGATGTGTGTGTGTGATGTGTTGATGTGTGTGTGTGATGTGTTGATGTGTTAAAGTGTGTGTGTGATGTGTTGTAGTGTGTGTGTGATGTGTTGATGTGTTAAAGTGTGTGTGTGATGTGTGTATGTGTGTGTGTGATGTGTTGAAGTGTGTGTGTGATGTGTTGAAGTGTGTGTTAAAGTGTGTGTGTGATGTGTTGATGTGTGTGTGTGATGTGTGTATGTGTGTGTGTGATGTGTTGATGTGTGTGTGTGATGTGTGTATGTGTGTGTGTGATGTGTTGATGTGTGTGTGTGATGTGTGTATGTGTGTGTGTGATGTGTTGAAGTGTGTGTGTGATGTGTTGATGTGTGTGTGTGATGTGTGTGTTATGTGTGTGTGTGATGTGTTGATGTGTGTGTGTGATGTGTTGTATGTGTGTGTGTGATGTGTTGATGTGTGTGTGTGTGTGATGTGTGTATGTGTGTGTGTGTGATGTGTTGAAGTGTGTGTGTGATGTGTTGAAGTGTGTGTGTGATGTGTGTATGTGTGTGTGTGATGTGTTGATGTGTGTGTGTGATGTGTGTATGTGTGTGTGTGATGTGTGTATGTGTGTGTGTGATGTGTTGATGTGTAGTGTGTGTGTATGTGTGTGTGTGTGTGTGTGATGTGTTGATGTGTGTGTGTGATGTGTGTGATGTGTGTGTGTGTGTGATGTGTTGATGTGTGATGTGTTGATGTGTGTGTGATGTGTGTGTGTGTGTGTGATGTGTTGAAGTGTGTGTGTGATGTGTTGATGTGTTAGTGTGTGTGTGTGTATGTGTTGATGTGTGTGTGTGATGTGTGTATGTGTGTGTGTGATGTGTGATGTGTTAAAGTGTGTGTGTGATGTGTTGTATGTGTGTGTGATGTGTTGATGTGTAAAGTGTGTGTGATGTGTATGTGTGTGTGTGATGTGTTGATGTGTGTGTGTGATGTGTGTATGTGTGTGTGTGATGTGTGTATGTGTGTGTGTGATGTGTTGATGTGTGTGTGTGATGTGTGTATGTGTGTGTGTGATGTGTGTATGTGTGTGTGTGATGTGTTGATGTGTGTGTGTGATGTGTTGATGTGTGTGTGTGATGTGTTGAAGTGTGTGTGTGATGTGTTGATGTGTGTGTGTGATGTGTTGAAGTGTGTGTGTGATGTGTTGATGTGTGTGTGTGATGTGTTGATGTGTGTGTGTGATGTGTTGAAGTGTGTGTGTGATGTGTTGATGTGTGTGTGTTGTCTCACTGTGGTTGGGGGCAGTCTGACTGTGTTGGCTTCAATGCTGATGCACAGGTGACCCTCACAGGTGTTCAGCTCCGTACCTGAAACACAAAACGAGTCAGGACGTCTCTGTGACGTCGTGGTCCGTTGATGTGCTTCTACCATGATTAATAGAGTCTGCACAGGGTGTTTTATTTTGAAAATCAGCTGGCTTCTTTCTGCTGTTTCTGTGTGACTTCCTGTCGTCCATCAGAGCAGCAGTGACTTCAACAGTCAGACATAAGAGGTGACACTCACTGACAGCGCTCAGCCTGCCTCGCTCAGTCAGGAAGTCTTTACCTGAGAACAAACACACAAAACAAACGTCACACTCATCGAGTGTGTGTGAGTGTGACACACACACTGAAACAAAGAAATAACACAAGAGGTCAGACTTCTGCAGCCAGCCTCAAGTGGACGACAAGAGGAACTGCAGTGTGCGGCTTCACTTTGATGTCAATGTTCCAATGTTTACACACACACACACACACACACACTGTGCTCTGACACTGACAGTCTATTAATAATCTCCTGACATCAGCTGATAATCAGTGTTAGGATACAGAGCTTCTCTTCTCGTGTCCTCCAGAGGTTAGACCCTCACCGCTAATGACAATCACTGAGATGAAACAAAGACCACAGAAGAAGAAGGAGAGCTGCAAACTAAACACACACACACACACACACAGCTGAGACAGACGTCTGACACACACGTGACACATGAACATGTTTGTTAGCGTGTTTGTGAAGTACCAGCTATGAGGTAGAGTCCTGCTTTATTCCAGCTGGGAGACAGTCTGCAGACCAGAGAGTAGGACAGACAACACTGGAGGACACCTGGAAACACACACTGAGGAGGGCCCAGCTACACACACACACACACACACACACACACACACACACACACACACACACACACACACACACACAGTCACATCAGCAAAAGTCAGTTACCAAAGATGAACATTAACAGTGAACACTAAAATATCTTCCAACATGTTCACAAGGAAACATTCAGCAGCACACAGTCATCTGTCCATGTGTCCATGTGTCTATCTGTCCATGTGTCTATCTGTCCATGTGTCCATGTGTCTATCTGTCCATGTGTCTATCTGTCCATGTGTCTATCTGTCCATGTGTCCATGTGTCTATCTGTCCATGTGTCTATCTGTCCATGTGTCCATCTGTCCATGTGTCTATCTGTCCATGTGTCTATCTGTCCATCTGTCCATGTGTCTATCTGTCCATGTGTCTATCTGTCCATGTGTCCATCTGTCCATGTGTCTATCTGTCCATGTGTCCATGTGTCTATCTGTCCATGTGTCTATCTGTCCATGTGTCCATGTGTCTATCTGTCCATCTGTCCATGTGTCCATGTGTCTATCTGTCCATGTGTCTATCTGTCCATGTGTCCATGTGTCTATCTGTCCATGTGTCTATCTGTCCATGTGTCCATCTGTCCATGTGTCCATCTGTCCATGTGTCCATCTGTCCATGTGTCCATGTGCCTATCTGTCCATGTGTCTATCTGTCCATGTGTCCATCTGTCCATGTGCCTATCTGTCCATGTGTCTATCTGTCCATGTGTCCATCTGTCCATGTGTCCATGTGTCTATCTGTCCATGTGTCTATCTGTCCATGTGTCTATCTGTCCATGTGTCCATCTGTCCATGTGTCTATCTGTCCATGTGTCCATGTGTCTATCTGTCCATGTGTCCATCTGTCCATGTGTCCATGTGTCTATCTGTCCATGTGTCTATCTGTCCATGTGTCCATGTGTCTATCTGTCCATGTGTCTATCTGTCCATGTGTCCATGTGTCTATCTGTCCATGTGTCTATCTGTCCATGTGTCTATCTGTCCATGTGTCCATGTGTCTATCTGTCCATGTGTCTATCTGTCCATGTGTCCATGTGTCTATCTGTCCATGTGTCTATCTGTCCATGTGTCCATGTGTCTATCTGTCCATGTGTCTATCTGTCCATGTGTCCATGTGTCCATCTGTCCATGTGTCCATGTGTCTATCTGTCCATGTGTCCATGTGTCTATCTGTCCATGTGTCCATCTGTCCATGTGTCCATGTGTCTATCTGTCCATGTGTCTATCTGTCCATGTGTCCATGTGTCTATCTGTCCATGTGTCTATCTGTCCATGTGTCCATGTGTCTATCTGTCCATGTGTCCATCTGTCCATGTGTCTATCTGTCCATGTGTCCATGTGTCTATCTGTCCATGTGTCTATCTGTCCATGTGTCCATGTGTCCATGTGTCTATCTGTCCATGTGTCTATCTGTCCATGTGTCTATCTGTCCATGTGTCCATGTGTCTATCTGTCCATGTGTCCATGTGCCTATCTGTCCATGTGTCTATCTGTCCATATGTCTATCTGTCCATGTGTCTATCTGTCCATGTGTCCATGTGTCTCTGTCCATGTGTCTATCTGTCCATGTGTCCATGTGTCTATCTGTCCATGTGTCTATCTGTCCATGTGTCCATGTGTCTATCTGTCCATGTGTCCATCTGTCCATGTGTCTATCTGTCCATGTGTCTATCTGTCCATGTGTCCATGTGTCTATCTGTCCATGTGTCTATCTGTCCATGTGTCTATCTGTCCATGTGTCCATGTGTCTATCTGTCCATGTGTCCATCTGTCCATGTGTCTATCTGTCCATGTGTCCATGTGTCTATCTGTCCATGTGTCTATCTGTCCATGTGTCTATCTGTCCATGTGTCCATCTGTCCATGTTTCTATCTGTCCATCTGTCCATGTGTCTATCTGTCCATGTGTCTATCTGTCCATGTGTCTATCTGTCCATCTGTCCATGTGTCTATCTGTCCATGTGTCTATCTGTCCATGTGTCCATGTGTCTATCTGTCCATGTGTCTATCTGTCCATGTGTCCATCTGTCCATGTGTCTATCTGTCCATGTGTCCATGTGTCCATCTGTTTATGTGTCTATCTGTCCATGTGTCTATCTGTCCATCTGTCCATGTGTCTATCTGTCCATGTGTCCATCTGTCCATGTGTCTATCTGTCCATGTGTCCATGTGTCCATCTGTTTATGTGTCTATCACCTGCAGACTGCGTCTCTGTCCAAACAGCTGGAGGACACCTTTCTGGAAAAACGACTTCTGTTAGAAGAGAAGAAGAGATGATGATCAGATACGACAAGACAAGACAAGACAGGACAAGGGGCGGCTGTGGCTCGGAGGCAGAGCGGGTCGTCCACTAATCAGATGATCGGTGGTTTGATCCCCGGCTCCTCCAGTCTGCATGTCGAAGTGTCCTTGGGCAAGATGCTGAACCCCAAACTGCTCCTGAAGGCTGAACCATCGGTGTGTGAATGTGTGTGAATGGTTAGCTCCTCAAACTGATTTCACATCACAAAGATGTTATATAACTACATTCCATTTACAACCAGACAAGACAGGATGTGATCAGACAGTCCAGTTTGTTGTTGAGGTGAACACACAGGTATCTGTACGCTCGCCTCATCTCCAGATTCAATCCAGCATTCAGCTGAGTGTGTGTAATGTTTGGAATTCACAGCAACTATTCTGTCTGCGTGTCTCTGCATGGGAAGTGTCTGCACGCAACCTGTCAATCACATCATGTGACAGAGACGCCTTCACTGTTACTGTTAGACCACAAGTGTGTGTGTGTGTGTGTGTGTGTGTGTGTGAGTGTGTGTGTGTGAGTGTGTGTGTGTCATGGTATGTAGCGTGACAAACACACACACACACACACACACTGACCTCATTGTCTGGGGTCCCTACCTGAAGCTGATGACCAGGTGAGGGGTGGAGGGAGGAGTGTAATCTATTACTACCCAACCCTTGCAGTGAACACCTTTAACACAGTTATCTTATCAGAGGAATGGATGTGTGTGTGTGTATGTGTGTTAGACCTTGAGAGTGAGGACGCCACACACTGCTAATGTGTGTGTGTGTGTGTTTCTTACAGCCATGACCACTGTGATCTGGGTGAAGGAGTCCAGGGATGGAGAGGCCAGAACATCCGAGTATAGCAGCACCAGCTCTCTGTGGACACACACACACACACACACACACACACACACACACTTAAACCAAGGGCACGTCCAACAGGATTGCTGCGTTCAAGTGACACAGTAAAAACCAGCTTCACAGTCAGAACTTTGACTTTTTACTCAACTACATTGGTCTGAATGTCTGAAAGTGTGTGAACGGACACTGTGAATAACATGACACACGTCAAACACGTCACATGACACACGTCAAACATGTCAAACACGTCACATGACACACGTCAAACATGTCAAACACGTCACATGACACACGTCAAACATGTCAAACACGTCACATGACACACGTCAAACATGTCAAACACGTCACATGTTCCATATGAACGTTATGTCACCTGCAGGTCTTCATCTGTTTGCTCCTCAGATCGTCGTCCTCCTGCAGAGTCACAGTGATGCACACCAGATTGTTCAGGTCAGGAAGCCCGAGAAAAAACATCGACCGCTGGACTCGACCGCTCATCCTGCCTCCTTAACACAGGTGTGTACCTCGTTAACACAGGTGTGTGCCTCCTTAACACAGGTGTGTGCCTCCTTAACACAGGTGTGTGCCTCGTTAACACAGGTGTGTGCCTCCTTAACACAGGTGTGTACCTCGTTAACACAGGTGTGTGCCTCCTTAACACAGGTGTGTGCCTCGTTAACACAGGTGTGTGCCTCGTTAACACAGGTGTGTGCCTCGTTAACACAGGTGTGTGCCTTGAACAATCGAGATCGAACAGTTCAGTGACCTCAGAGAAAATGTTTTTGACTGAAGGTCGACTAACATGGACTGAAGCTGAATATAAAAACATATTTGGAAGTGATGACCCCGTCACTGTCGTGCCAGTAATGACGGTAAAGCACAGCCTCTCGTGTAACACTGCTTAAATTCCTCATGACATAATAACGCTGGATGAAAGTGTGTAGAAACACTTAAAGATTTAATTTTTCATAATATTTATAGAATATTTACTGCTTACAAATTTCTCTAATGTAAAGAAACAATGAGTTTTGGAGATTTATATAATAATTAACAGATTAAATGTTAAATTATCATTAGCTGTAGCCATAATTAACATAGTTAACTATAACACACGTATCATCGCTAATTAATAATGCTGTTATAATGTTGATACAACTCTTTAAGTTTTAAGACATTACTTTATAATAATAATAAATAGATGAATAAATGAATACTAGTGTTCAGTGTGTCTCACTCACCGCTTAGCTCAAACAAGCTAACAGCAGCTAAGTTAAATCGTTGTTTTTCGGTTTTTATATCGATTTCGACGACAGTAAACTTATATTTACATTTACACTAGACCATGATGGTATTTATTCCTGAGAGAAATCTGAGTTTTATGACAGGTATGTCCATAAAACGACATAAATTAAATTTAACTTCTCCAATGCTAAAACTAGGCCTCGAAGCTAAAGATGGGAGGAGAACGAGGTGAGCTCTCACTCTGCTTCGATTTAGCTGGAAATGTATTGACCTGAGTGTCACTTTGTGTTTAATAATGTTTAATAATGTTGAGTTATTATAAATATATTAGTTTTACACTTAGAGACTTTAAATTTGACATTTGACAGGTAAAGAAACGAGACACATGAGAAGACGACACATCGTGTAGTGGAGTGACAGTCTGTGTGAATATACAATCTTTGACTTGTAGTCCTTGTCTCTTTCCCGCCGTTGAGCAGCGGAAGAAGAGACGCATCTGTTTATCCACGAACTGTCGTTTCTGTCGCCATTTCTCAACTTCTACACGTCAAACAGGACTTCCGGCTGCCGCTGGTATGGCGCCAACTGGGACATTAAACCCCGGTTGCGTGAGACGCGTGAGATACGTGAGATAACCGCCCCGCGTTGGCTCACCCTGTGCGTGAGAAGCAGGCTTCCTTAACAGTTGAACTGAGATGAACTTTAGCCCAGCCGATGACTGACAGGGTGTGAGGACCAATCAGACGGCGGCAACTTATAGGTGTGCAAGAGACCGGCCAATAGCAGCGCTAGAAGGTCGGTGGGGGGCGGAGTCTGTCGCAACAGCAGGAATGTTGAAGCGTCATAAAGCAGACAGAAATACATGGACTGTGACCGGAAATAGTGTTTCAAAATAAAACCAAAGAGCTCAGAAAATAACAAAATAAGATAAAAAACATAAATAACTGATAACAGAAACATATGAAGTCAGTCTGTTTATACTGTACTGATATAATTTAGCTTTTAGCGTCAGTGTTTGAATTCATGTTAACTAATTATCTCAAATTAATTAGATAGAAGAACATTAATAATAAATATCTGTTATTTTATTATTTCTCTGCACATGTTCAATATTTTAGCACAGGTTTGAATTTAAAGTTAGATTTACATAACTATGAATTTTGACATAACTAACTAAACATACATGTCTCATTAATGCATGTTAATACATGTTACTAACTAAACTTCTTCCCTGGAGTTTCTGTGCGCTCTCGTCCAGCAGGTTCTCGTGGATCGTGGCTGCTGCTGTGCATCTGTGTCTCTCTCTCTCTCTATCTGCCCCTCTCTCTCTCTATCTGCCCCTCTCTCTCTCATGGTGTAACTGTTGGTCTCTGTAATAATATTATACAGTACGGTCTGACCTGCTCTGTGTGGAAAGTGTCATGAGTTCTGATCTGGAGCTGTAGAAATAAACTGAACTGAATTTATCTCAGGTTCATTTTAACATATGGTTAATTCTAATGTTTGTTTAATGTATGTTTAATATATGTTTAATGTTTGTTTAATGTTTGTTTAATGTATGTTTAATGTTTGTTTAATGTTTGTTTAATGTTTGTTTAATGTATGTTTAATGTTTGTTTAATGTTTGTTTAATGTTTGTTTAATGTTTGTTTAATGTATGTTTAATGTTTGTTTAATGTTTGTTTAATGTATGTTTAATGTTGTTTAATGTATGTTAATGTTTGTTTAATGTTTGTTTAATGTATGTTTAATGTTTGTTTAATGTTTGTTTAATGTTTGTTTAATGTATGTTTAATGTTTGTTTAATGTATGTTTAATGTTTGTTTAATGTATGTTTAATGTTTGTTTAATGTTTGTTTAATGTTTGTTTAATGTATGTTTAATGTTTGTTTAATGTTTGTTTAATGTATGTTTAATGTTTGTTTAATGTATGTTTAATGTTTGTTTGCATGCTGATCTAAAGTATCTATGTATGAAACCTCAGGTGACACTGCCTTTATAAACTTTGTTGTATTTATTGTTTTATTCTGTTCTAATTACACACTGTGTGTGTGTGTGTGTGTGTGTGTGTGTGTGTGTGTGTGTGTGTGTGTGTGCGTGTGTGTGTGTGTTACATTGTGTAATCCTGTGTTGTATAATTAAAACTGAACCTTTCACCAAATGAACTGTGGCCGCACATAACTTTATTTTGAAAGCACAGACCGGAAGTGTCGTGCTGCATCCCGGTGCTCTTGTCGGTGTGTCGGGCTGTGTTGAAAGTTTGGACCGGTTCACAGAATCTGGGTTAAATGTCGCGGCGTTTGTGCGGAGTCACGGTCTGGATTATATAACCTCGCGCAGGTAGACTGAGCGGCTCGTTGCGGTCCAACTGTCGCCGCGTTCAGGGACACAAATGGGGGAACAGGAGGAGAAGAGCCCGGCTGGAGTGAAGTATTACAGGCTGTCAGAGGTGGAGGAGCAGAACACGTTCAAGTCAACGTGGATCATCATCAACAACCAAGTCTACGATGTCACCAAGTTTCTGGAGGAGGTGAGCAACTTTCATGGAAAGTTTCCACAACAGGAAATAAACCAAAGCAGAAACATTCAAACTAACTGAACTCTGTGTGGCTTTATTAAAGTGCAGTGCAACAGGCTGCAGGGTTCTGGTTCTGGTTCTGGTTCTCCTGTGGGGACCTCAGTCGACCGTGTTCAGCTGCAGACAGGCTGCTTTATTCTACACTGTAAAAAATGTCTGTAGAGTTTACAGTGAAAGACTGTAAAACATGTCATGAAGTATGACCGTGCTTTCCTGTACACTTTGTTTATACACGCCGTTTGAATACAGAATAAAGTGTTTACATTCTTTTTACAGTAAAACACTGTAGAACTTTACGGTCTGTCAGGGTTTGGCAGTTGTTCACTGTAAAATCTACAGACGTTTAAAATATGGAATAAAACACATGAAATCAACAGTACTGACGTGTTTGTAATATTAGAAAAGCTCAGAGCGTGTTTATTACGGTAAAATTCCGTTTTGTTGTTGACTGCTCCGCCTGCATGAAACTGACTAATTTATTAGTACAAACACAAGGAGGTCTCGTACCACCTGTGGCCCTCGTACCACAGTTTGAGAAACAGTGCTGCATTATTTCGTATTTCCTAATTAAAAATATTCATAATTATCATTTTATGATAAAAACAAACCACAAACTATATTTTACACTCCCGTCCTCAGATGATAATTTTATTCATCTTCCTGGAGTCAATAGCATTGAAAAAACAGACCAGGTCCTGGAAAGTCCTGGAAAGTCCTAGAAGGTCCTGAGGTTATTTGAGGGAAGTGAGCAGTTTGTTTGTGCTCCGGGGCCTTCAGCAGGTTAGTCCGGCCCTGAACAATGATGGTAAACATGACTTCTAACCACCAACAAGACGCCAGATAACGTTTGTCAAACATATTTAAAACGTTTGATTTGATGAAGACGCAGCAGATCAGCTGCTTCACCTGCTCAGGTGTGGATCAGGTGTGGATCAGTGGAACAGTCTGATCGATAATGAAATGATAAAAACAGGATGAAGAAATGAACACATTCATACTTAATCATTCGTGTGTTTGTCAGATAATAAAACATTATTAGAAAATGACTCAGCGCTGTCACTGTTTGGACTTTGGACCTTTGACCAATCACCTCGATGCAGTCTGCAGCGCGTCAGGATGACTCGTGGTTTTCTCACCGCAGGTTTGAACCCTGTACACAGGTCAGGCCGTGGACATGTGGTCCAACAGTGAACGAGACGTCGCCACACTGATCAACATTTACTGAGACGATGATTGAAAATAATATTAGAGTTATTATCGCGCTCACCTGAGGACACAAACACACCTCTGCAGGCAGTAAATCATTACCACGACACAACCGGATGTTTTAGTGTGTGTGTGTGTGTGTGTGAGTGTGTGTGTGTGTTCTTCATGTTCAGACTCAAACAAACTGTGAATAATAAAGTAAATTATTATTATCAGCAGCTAACAAACTGAGCTAACATTAGCTAACAGCAGCTAACAAACTGAGCTAACATTAGTTAACAGCAGCTAACAAACTGAGCTAACATTAGCTAACAGCAGCTAACAAACTGAGCTAACATTAGCTAACAGCAGCTGACAAACTGAGCTAACATTAGCTAACAGCAGCTAACAAACTGAGCTAACATTAGCTAACAGCAGCTGACAAACTGAGCTAACATTAGCTAACAGCAGCTAACAAACTGAGCTAACAGCAGCTAACAAACTGAGCTAACATTAGCTAACAGCAGCTAACAAACTGAGCTAACATTAGCTAACAGCAGGTGACAAACTGAGCTAACATGAGCTAACAGCAGCTAACAAACTAAGCTAACATGAGCTAACAGCAGCTGAAAAATTGAGCTAACATTAGCTAACAGCAGCTAACAAACTGAGCTAACATTAGCTAACAGCAGCTAACAAACTGAGCTAACATGAGCTAACAGCAGCTAACAAACTGAGCTAACATTAGCTAACAGCAGCTGACAAACTGAGCTAACATTAGCTAACAGCAGCTAACAAACTGAGCTAACATTAGCTAACAGCAGCTAACAAACTAAGCTAACATGAGCTAACAGCAGCTGAAAAATTGAGCTAACATTAGCTAACAGCAGCTAACAAACTGAGCTAACATGAGCTAACAGCAGCTAACAAACTGAGCTAACATGAGCTAACAGCAGCTAACAAACTGAGCTAACATGAGCTAACAGCAGCTACAGTTGTCAGCAGTTTACTTCACTGTCCATCATAAACTCTGTAAATCACAGAGAGTTGAGGCGGAGCAGCTGGAGGACATCAGAGGGAAAACCAGAAAACATTTTCTCCATAAAATATGATCCAGTTTCACCAAAATCAGTGAAATAGTTGGTGGTGTGTGACTTAGTGCCGTAAAGCGTTACGTACTTCTCCTGATAACAAAATCATTGACTGTGTACGATGACGTCTCCTGTCAGCACCCTGGAGGAGAGGAGGTCCTGAGGGAGCAGGCTGGAGGAAACGCCACCGAGAGCTTCGAGGACGTCGGGCACTCCACCGACGCCAGAGAGATGGCGAGCAGCATGGTGATCGGAGAGCTGCACCCGGTCAGTGTCAGCAAGTCTGTACATGTTACACCTCTGGGATCTGTAGTTCAATGTGAAGTGTGGTAACATGTCTGTCTGTCTGCAGGACGACAGACACTTGATCGCCGTACCCGAGGTAAGTGAAGCACTTGTTACTTGTTGTAATTGCAGTAGTGTTGTTACTTACTTTAGTTCAGTGAACTTTGAGGTTCGTATGTGACCTGATTCTGTGTGATTGTTTGTTTTACAGCAGATGCCACTGACCACTTTGAAGGATGAGAACAGGTACACACACACACACACACACACACACACACACACACTGTTGGCGTGACATAGTTCAGTTTGAACAGACAGAAGCTGAAACATCAGGATGACTCTGTGTCTGAACCCTGAGCGGACTTTAGACTTAAGATTCAAGCTAGACCAGGACTTGTGCAAAATGCAGCAGCTAGGCTTCTTGCTGGTTTTAACAGACGACAGCACATTACACCGATTTTAGCTTCTCTTCATTGGCTCCCTGTTCGTTTTAGAATTGACTTTAAGATTTTACTGATCACTTTTAAGGCACGTCAGGGGCTGGCTCCAAGTTACATATCAGAGATATTGACACCTTACGAGCCGGCCCGCAGCCTCAGGTCCTCGGGTGGTTTCCTTCTGGCTGTTCCAAAGTCGAGGCTCAAAACTAAAGGTGACCGGGCGTTTGCTGTCAGGGCCCCTCGACTCTGGAACGCCCTGCCTGAGGACTTGAGGCTTGCAGAATCAGTGAATTCTTTTAAGTCACTTCTTAAAACACATTTTTATAGACTTGCTTTTATGTGATGTTTGTCTTTTTAACCTTCTTTTTTTTTCTTCATTCATTTAATTTTTTTGGTGGTTGTTTATGTAATTTATGCATTTCTTGTTGTTTCTTCTTTGCCTGAGTATTTTATTTTATTTTTATTTTGTTTATGCTTGTCTGTCAAAGCACTTTGTAAACGCTGTTTTTAAAGGTGCTATATAAATAAAGGTATTATTATTATTATTATTATTATTATTGTTAAGACCAGGTACTGATACCTGGATGGATGGATGGATGGTTGGTTTGATGGTTGGTTGGTTGGTTGGTTGATTGAATGGTTTGATAGTTGGTTGGTTGGTTGGTTGATTGGATGGTTGGATAGTTGGTTGGTTTGATGGTTGGTTGGTTGTTTGGTTGATTGAATGGTTTGATAGTTGGTTGGTTGGATGGTTGAATAGTTGGTTGGTTGGTTAGTTGGATGGGTGGTTGAATAGTTGGTTGGTTGGATGGTTGAATAGTTGGTTGGTTGGTTGGTTGGTTGGTTAGTTGGATGGGTGGTTGAATAGTTGGTTGGTTGGTTGGTTGGATGGTTGAATAGTTGGTTGGTTTGATGGTTAGTTGGTTGTTTGGTTGATTGAATGGTTGGATAGTTGGTTGGTTGGTTGATTGGATGGTTGGATAGTTGGTTGGTTGGTTGATTGGATGGTTGGATAGTTGGTTGGTTGGATGGTTGAATAGTTGGTTGGTTGGTTGGTTGGTTGGTTGGTTGGTTGGATGGTTGAATAGTTGGTTGGTTTGATGGTTAGTTGGTTGTTTGGTTGATTGAATGGTTGGATAGTTGGTTGGTTGGTTGATTGGATGGTTGGATAGTTGGTTGGTTGGTTGGTTAGTTGGATGGGTGGTTGAATAAATCAAATCAAATTTTATTTGTATAGCCCAAAGTCGCAAAATACATTTTGCCTCGGAGGGCTTCACAATCTGTACAGGGAGTGACACCCTCTGTCCTTACACCCTCGGTTCGAGTGAGGAAAAACTTGCCCACAAAAAACCCTTTTAACAGGGAAAAAAGTGGAAGAAACCTCAGGAAGAGCCACAGAGGAGGGATCCCTCTCCCAGGACGGACAGACATGCAATAGATGTCACGTGTACAGTCAACAAGTCAGCAGAAACATTTTGTATAATTACAATGAAAAATGACAATGGATTACAATGAATGATAAAATGATTACAGTAGCAGTGGAACCTGTGATAGAGATAGAGAGACACAGATGCACAGCAGCAGCAAATCATTAACTAAGTTACTATAAACTGTGATGGAGATCTGGTAACATTAATGACAGTGATAATATATGTACGGGACGTCATGCAGGACCACAGCAGCAGTCACGATCCACGAGAACCTGCTGGACGAGAGAGCACAGAAACTCCAGGGAAGAAGTTTAGTTAGTAAGATGCATTAATGTACATGTATGACAGACATGTATGTTTACAGATGGTGGTGGTGATGGTGAGAGAGAGAGAGAGAGAGAGAGAGAGAGATTTCAGTAAAGGGAGATGTGACTGCATCTTCAACCAATACCATGCCTGGCTAGGCATAACCCTGAAAGGGGGAGTCCCCCGGCAGTATAGTCCTATAGCAGCATAACTAAGGGATGACCTGAGCCAGCCCTAACTATAAGCTCTATCAAAAAGGAAAGTCTTAAGTTTACTCTTAAAAGTGTTGACCGTGTCTGCCTCCCGAACCCAAAATGGTAGTTTGTTCCACAGAAGAGGAGCTTGATAGCTGAAAGCTCTGGCTCCCAATCTACTTTTGGAAACTATAGGAACTACAAGGAACCCAGCATTCTGAGAGCGCAGTGTTCTAGAGGGGTAGTAAGGTACTATGAGCTCTTTTAGATATGATGGTGCCTGACCATGAAGAGCTTTGTATGTAAGGAGAAGAATTTTAAATTCTATTCTAGATTTAACAGGTAGCCAATGCAAGGAAGCCAAAATGGGAGAGATGTGATCTCTGATCTTGGTTCCTGTCAGAACACGTGCAGCAGCATTCTGAATTAGCTGCAAAGTTCTAAGAGACTTATTGGAGCAGCCTGATAACAAAGAGTTACAATAGTCCAGCCTAGAAGTAACAAATGCGTGGACTAGTTTTTCTGCATCTGCTTGAGATACAATGCGTCTGATTTTGGCAATGTTACGTAAATGGAAGAATGCAGTCCTTGAAATTTGTTTTATGTGGACATTAAAGGACAAATCCTGATCAAAAACAACTCCAAGATTCTTTACAGTGGAGCTGGAGGCCAGGGTGATCCCATCTAAGGTAACTAAGTCTCTAGAGAGAGTCTCTGATGTTTTTGGGTCCAATTACAAGAACTTCAGTTTTGTCTGAATTTAACATCAGAAAATTGAAGGTCATCCAACTTTTTATATCTTTAAGGCATGCTTGGAGTTTAGTTAATTGATTGGTTTCATCAGGCTTGATCGATAAATATAATTGGGTGTCGTCGGCATAACAATGGAAATTAACGGAGTGATTCCTAATAATGTTCCCTAGAGGAAGCATATATAAACTGAATAGAAGTGGTCCGAGTACAGAACCTTGTGGGACTCCATGACAAACTTTGGTATGCATGGAGGATTCATCATTGACAAGAACAAACTGAGAACGATCTAAGAAATAAGACTTAAACCAGCTTAGGGCGGTTCCTTTGATGCCAATTTGATGTTCCAGTCTCTGTAAAAGAATTTGATGGTCAATGGTGTCAAATGCGGCACTAAGATCTAACAGGACAAGTACAGAGATGAGTCCTTTGTCTGATGCCATTAGGAGGTCATTTGTAACTTTGACTAGTGCGGTCTCTGTGCTATGATGCACTCTAAATCCTGACTGAAAATCCTCATATAAACTGTTCTTATGGAGAAAGTCGCACAGCTGATTGGCTACAGCTTTCTCAAGTATCTTAGAGAGAAAGGGAAGGTTTGATATCGGTCTGTAATTGGCTAAAACCTCTGGATCTAGAGTGGGCTTTTTAAGAAGAGGTTTAATTACAGCTACTTTAAAGGACTGTGGTACATATCCTGATAATAAAGACAGATTAATCATATCCAATAAAGAAGGGCTAACTAGAGGTAAAACATCCTTGAGCAGCCTGGTTGGGATGGGATCTAAGAGACAGGTTGACGACTTAGATGAAGAAATTATTGAAGTTATTTGATGAAGGTCGATGGGAGAAAAACAGTCTAAATATATATCAGGTTTTACAGCTGTTTCCAAACTTGCTGTATCAGAATGCAGATCAGTGCCTGTTGAGGGCAAGAGGTGATGAATTTTGTCTCTAATAGTTATAATTTTATCATTAAAGAAGCTCATGAAGTCATTGCTACTTAGACCTAAAGGAATGGATGGCTCAATAGAGCTGTGGCTCTCTGTTAGCCTGGCTACAGTGCTGAAGAGAAACCTGGGGTTGTTCTTATTTTCCTCTATTAATGAAGAGTAGTAGGCTGCTCTGGCACTACGGAGAGCCTTCCTGTATGTTTTAAGATTATCTTGCCAGGCTAAACGAGATTCTTCCAGTTTAGTGGCACGCCATTTGCGTTCAGAATTACGTGCCTCTTGCTTTAAGTTACGAGTCTGCTGGCTATACCATGGTGCTAACCTCCTTTGTTTAATTATCTTCTTTTTCAGAGGTACAATAGAGTCTAGAGTTGTTCGTAATGAGCCTGTAGTACTATCAACAAGATGATCTATTTGTGAGGGGCTAAAGGAAGCAGACAAGTCCTCTGCTACATTGAGACAAGTCATTGAATTCAATACTGAGGGAATCACTTCCTTAAATTTGGCTACACTATCAGATAAACATCTGCTGTAGGAGTTTCTGCAGAAAGGCTTATAGTCCAGTAATATGAACTCAAAGGTTATTAAAAAATGGTCTGACAGAAGAGGATTCTGTGGAAAGACTATTAGATGATCAATTTCAATGCCATATGAGAGAACAAGATCAAGAGTGTGGTTCAGACAATGAGTCGGTTTATTTACACTCTGACAGAAGCCAATTGAATCTAACAAAGAGATAAACGCAGTGCTAAGACTATCATTGTGGTTGTCCACATGAATATTAAAATCACCTACAATAATTACTTTATCTGTTTTAAGGATCAAGCCTGATGCAAATTCTGCAAATTCAGATAAAAATTCAGAGTAAGGACCAGGAGCACGATATACTGTAACAAATAGAATTAGCTGTAATGTTTTCCAGGTTGGGTGAGCAAGGCTAAGAACAAGACTTTCAAATGAATTATAATTTAGTTTAGGTTTAGGATTTATTAATAGACTTGAGTCAAATATGGCTCCAACTCCACCACCTCGACCAGTACTTCGAGGAATATGAGTATTACAATGACTGGGAGGAGTGGATTCATTTAAGCTAACATATTCATCCTCCTGCAGCCAGGTTTCAGTAAGACAAAATAGATCAATATCATAATCAGATATTAATTCATTGACTAAAACAGCTTTAGAGGACAAAGACCTGATATTCAAGAGTCCACATTTAATTATCTTATTTTGGACTGCTGGGGATGTTGGAATAGTTGGTTGGTTGGATGGTTGGATAGTTGGTTGGTTGGTTGGTTGGTTGGTTGGTTGATTGAATGGTTGAATAGTTGGTTGGTTGGATGGTTGAATAGTTGGTTGGTTGGTTGGTTGGTTAGTTGGATGGGTGGTTGAATAGTTGGTTGGTTGGTTGGTTGGATAGTTGGTTGGTTGGTTGGTTGGTTGGATGGTTGAATAGTTGGTTGGTTGGTTGATTGGATGGTTGGATAGTTGGTTGGCTTGATGGTTGGTTGGTTGTTTGGTTGATTGGATGGTTTGATGGTTGGTTGGTTGGTTGGTTGTTTGGATGGTTGAATAATTGGTTGGTTGGTTAGTTGGATGGGTCGTTGAATAGTTGGTTGGTTGGATAGTTGATTGGTTGGTTAGTTGGTTGGTTGGTTGAATAGTTGGTTGGTTTGATGGTTAGTTGGTTGTTTGGTTGATTGGATGGTTTGATAGTTGGTTGGTTGATTGGATGGTTGGTTGGTTGGTCGGTTGGTCGGTAGGTTGGTTGATTGGATATTTGAATAGTCGGTCAGTTGGATGGTTGGTTGGTCGGTCGGTCGGTTGATTGGATGGTTGGTTAAATGTTTAACTAGTTGTCTTCTCTCTTGCAGTTGGTGGTATAACTGGTTGATTCCCGCTCTGGCGGCGGCCATCGTCACACTGCTCTACCGCATGTACACCTCAGACGAAGAGTGACATCATCAGACATGCAGCTGTGATGTCATCAACAGGCAGTACAGCCAAATGCCCGCCCTTTTGACGGACAGCTGCACCAGCCAGTGGCAGCTTCGATTGGCAGCAGAACAGACGAGTGGCTGGATGATGGATCAGTAACTGTACGCTGCTGCTCTTCTGTCACTGCACTACAACACCCAACATTCATTTCATGCTGTTAACCAATCACATGGCATTATGTTAATGAAGTCATTTATGTTGTTGAAATATCAATGTTTTTATAAAATCTTAATGAATTGAAATCTTGTAGAAACGCAGTGGATGTATAATTTGTTGTATCTTTTTATATCTTTGTAACTGAATGTTAATGAGCTCATAAATATGCAATCACGCCACCGTCATGTGACTGTCCTCCACATGAAATACTGATTATGTCTTGAAGAAAATGTATGAAGCGAGTCTACGAATCTCCAGGTGTGTTTGGAGTCATTCATTTTAAATATTCACCTTTGTTTAAAATGACTGCTTTTGATAATTTGGTTAAAGTTTTGTTCAAACTTTGTGTGAGGCTCAAATTTCTTGAACTCTGAGTGGAGCTGTTTGTATCACAGGAAACTGAAACATGTTTAGCTTTCTGCAGCAGATTAGCTTCTGACCATCGATAATGATTAGAAACTGATCAGGTGGTCACTCCTCCGTCCTGAATATCAACCTCACAACACATTTCTCCTCACGTGTGCTGATTTAAACTGAGCTTAACTTGACCTTTTTTGACCTGGTGGTTTAAAAGTTTCCAGTACGTCACGGAAAAAACAACGACTGAAGGAAAATCTTCGATCGTGTCATTGATCAGCTCCTGACTGCTTTGAGTCCGGACCCAAAGGTTTGAAATAACCTGTCTAATTACACAGAACTATTGTTTGAAGAGAATTCAGGTGAAAGTCGAGGTACATTTGCTCCGTGGTAATAAACTGACTCGGTCAGAACCTCGGTCAACATCCTCCTAGCAACATCCTAGATGTGACTATATATATGTCCCTTTTTTGTCCTCAAAATGTGGTTGTCTTTTCATCAAGCCGAGCTAACACATAGCATATCAAATACAGCAAATATATAGTCACACCTTTAGTTATAATATGAGCAAAATGACCCAAAGATGAATGGAGATGATCAGGCAGCAGAACTCGAACAGACTTTTGTCTGACTTCACAAAGTAATGTGAATCTGTCGGCAGAAGATCACATGTCTGCAGAGCAGATGTGACTGAGATCTCAGCATCTGGACACACGTGCAGCTTCTTGTTTTTACAATAAAAATGATTAAAAGTCATAAAATTAGTCTGGTTCTTCACTTTTATCAATCATGTTCTTGACTCTTAAAGGTCCAGTGTGTGATTTAGAGGCATCTATCGGTGCACTTGCTGATTGCAACCCCCTTGATTCACCCTCTCCTTCCTAGCATAAATAAATGAGAAACTATGGTGGCTGAAAAAAAAAGAAGAACAATGATTCTTCTTCTCAGGTGACTGTACACAAATGAAAACAGAGTTTTAATATTAGATTCTGATAATCAATGACCCACCTTCAACCTGCAGAAGGTTCAGCACAAACTAAAAATTTAAATAATCATAAAAACATCATAAAGTTTTCTGGGCAGTTGACTTTTATTTTGAAATCTCATTTGATGATGAAGCTTGTTTGGCTGTTGAAGGCGTTCACTCTGTCCGAGGTCATCGGCTCATCAGACCATGTGTAACACATGAAGTCGTATGACTTCGACTTCTCAGAGCAGTTTAATGAACAACGAGTCATCTACATCATCATCTACAAAAACAAATGATATTGATTTAGTTTGTGTGTCGTCTATATTTGGACAACAGTGTCGTCGTACGTTGGTTCATGAGACTAAAGAATCAGATGAAGGTCAGACAGTGGAGAAATGCTGCCATCTAGAGCCTCATAGTCTTCAACACATGTTGCTGCTTTGATCAACATGATGTAATAATGTCTCTTATTTTGAAGTTTTCCTTCAATAACGTCAACAGATAAAAACGAATCATTCAGACACTGAATGTTTATTTACATCTGAAATTAAAATAACGTTGGTAGAGAGTTGTAAAGTATTGATGCTGATTGACAGTCATGTGGTCATGTGACGTCCTTTATCTCGTGTTGTTACGGACACGTAATGAATTGTTCAAATGTCATATTTTTTAAAGGGACAGCGCAGGGAGCTTTAGTTTACTTCAAACTGATATTATGTTTATTTTGGAACGTTCTGTCAACGCTACAGAAACACTAGGTAACTGTTCAGTATGGTTGTCTGTCTGACGTTAATCTATCTGATCTCATTGGATGCTTGTGGTGGAGTTGGAGCTCATTTTGAACTGTTTTGTTTTGTACCTCTCATGTTCAGGAAGCAAACTACGATTGAAAGCTCTAGAGGGAAGTGGACCTTGAGTTGATGTCAGCTCATCAGATCACAGTTTTAAGTATTTTACACTCACCCATCATATTTAATATAAAAGAATCTTAAAGTTTCTGTGAGCAGCTGAGTAAAAATGTGAGGTGAGGAAACTCCTCCTTGTGACATCAGCATGATGGAGGTGATGACGACACGAGTTTGTTTACTGGCCGCTGTGTGACGCACTTTTGGAGCCACGTGGTGAAACAGTGCTGTGTTACATAACAACAAGCAGCATAACAGACAGTTTGATTCTCAGAAATGTTTTTATAATGTTGTCTTCATGTTACAGTGAATCACGAGCCTGTAGAAGTGTCTAATGTCTCTTTATTTATAGTTACATAACTTTATTCATACGTCATGTAGAGACAAGCTGGAAGTGTTTGAAAGTGACTTTTCAAAAAACAGACTGTACTATAGTTTTAATATTTTTAAACTGCTGTGTAATAATAAAGATATTGGCACATATGTAATAAAGATATTGGCACGTGTACAATAATGATACTGGCACATGTGTAATAATAAAGATATTGGTACATGTGTATTAATAATGATACTAACACATGTGTAATAATAAAGATATTGGCACATGTGTATAATAATGATATTGGCACATGCGTTATAATAAAGATATTGGCACACATGTTATAATAATGATATTGGCACATGTGTATAATGATATTGGCACACATGTTATAATAATGGTATTGGCACATGTGTAATAATAATGATATTGGCACACGTGTATAATAAAGATATTGGCACACGTGTATAATAAAGATATTGGCACATGTGTTATAATAAAGATATTGGCACACGTTATAATAATGATATTGGCACATGCGTTTAATAATGATATTGGCACATGTGTATAATAATGATATTGGCACATGTGTAATAATAATGATATTGCCACATGTGTATAATAATGATATTGGCACACATGTTATAATAATGATATTGGCACATGCGTTTAATAATGATATTGGCACATGTGTATAATAATGATATTGGCACATGTGTAATAATAATGATATTGCCACATGTGTATAATAATGATATTGGCACATGCGTTTAATAATATTGGCACGTGTTATAATAAAGATATTAGCACGTGTAATAATAATGATATTGGCACATGTGTAATAATGATATTGGCACACGTGTAATAATAAAGATATTGCACATGTGTATAATAATGATATTGGCACATGTGTTATAATAATGATATTGCACATGTGTATAATAAAGATATTGGCACACGTGTAATAATAAAGATATTGCACATGTGTATAATAAAGATATTGGCACATGTGCAATAATAAAGATATTGGCACGTGTAATAATAATGATATTTGCACATGTGTAATAATGATATTGGCACACGTGTAATAATAAAGACATTGCACATGTGTATAATAATGATATTGGCACGTGTTATAATAATGATATTGGCACATGTGTTATAATAATGATATTGGCACACGTGTTATAATAATGATATTGGCACACGTGTAATAATAATGATATTGGCACACGTGTTGTAATAAAGATATTGGCACATGTGTATAATAATGATATTGGCACGCGTGTTATAATAATGATATTGGCACACGTGTAATAATAATGATATTGGCACACGTGTAATAATAAAGATATTGGCACACGTGTTGTAATAAAGATATTGGCACACGTGTAGTAATAAAGATATTGGCACACGTGTTGTAATAATGATATTGGCACACGTGTAATAATAATGATATTGGCACACGTGTAATAATAAAGATATTGGCACACGTGTAGTAATAAAGATATTGGCACATGTGTATAATAATGATATTGGCACACGTGTAATAATAAAGACATTGCACATGTGTATAATAATGATATTGGCACACGTGTAATAATAATGATATTGGCACACGTGTAATAATAAAGATATTGGCACATGTGTATAATAATGATATTGGCACACGTGTAATAATAAAGACATTGCACATGTGTATAATAATGATATTGGCACATGTGTTATAATAATGATATTGGCACATGTGTATAATAATGATATTGGCACATGTGTTATAATAAAGATATTGGCACACGTGTAATAATAATGATATTGGCACACGTAATAATAAAGATATTGGCACACGTGTTGTAATAAAGATATTGGCACACGTGTAATAATAAAGATATTGGCACACGTGTAATAATAAAGATATTGGCACACGTGTAATAATAAAGATATTGGCACACGTGTTGTAATAAAGATATTGGCACATGTGTATAATAATGATATTGGCACACGTGTTATAATAAAGATATTGGCACACGTGTAATAATAATGATATTGGCACACGTGTAATAATGATATTGGCACACGTGTAATAATAATGATATTGGCACACGTGTAATAATAAAGATATTGGCACACGTGTAGTAATAAAGATATTGGCACATGTGTATAATAATGATATTGGCACACGTGTAATAATAAAGACATTGCACATGTGTATAATAATGATATTGGCACACGTGTAATAATAATGATATTGGCACACGTGTAATAATAAAGATATTGGCACATGTGTATAATAATGATATTGGCACACGTGTAATAATAAAGACATTGCACATGTGTATAATAATGATATTGGCACATGTGTTATAATAATGATATTGGCACATGTGTATAATAATGATATTGGCACATGTGTTATAATAAAGATATTGGCACACGTGTAATAATAATGATATTGGCACACGTGTAATAATAAAGATATTGGCACACGTGTTGTAATAAAGATATTGGCACACGTGTAATAATAAAGATATTGGCACACGTGTAATAATAAAGATATTGGCACACGTGTAATAATAAAGATATTGGCACACGTGTTGTAATAAAGATATTGGCACATGTGTATAATAATGATATTGGCACACGTGTTATAATAAAGATATTGGCACACGTGTAATAATAATGATATTGGCACACGTGTAATAATAAAGATATTGGCACACGTGTAATAATAAAGATATTGGCACACGTGTTGTAATAAAGATATTGGCACATGTGTAGTAATAAAGATATTGGCACACGTGTAATAATAAAGATATTGGCACACGTGTTGTAATAAAGATATTGGCACACGTGTAATAATAATGATATTGGCACACGTGTAATAATAAAGATATTGGCACACGTGTAATAATAAAGATATTGGCACACGTGTTGTAATAAAGATATTGGCACATGTGTATAATAATGATATTGGCACATGTGTTATAATAAAGATATTGGCACACGTGTAATAATAATGATATTGGCACACGTGTAATAATAAAGATATTGGCACACGTGTAATAATAAAGATATTGGCACACGTGTTGTAATAAAGATATTGGCACACGTGTAGTAATAAAGATATTGGCACACGTGTAATAATAAAGATATTGGCACACGTGTAATAATAAAGATATTGGCACATGTGTAGTAATAAAGATATTGGCACACGTGTAATAATAATGATATTGGCACACGTGTAATAATAAAGATATTGGCACACGTGTAATAATAAAGATATTGGCACATGTGTATAATAATGATATTGGCACACGTGTAATAATAAAGACATTGCACATGTGTATAATAATGATATTGGCACATGTGTTATAATAATGATATTGGCACATGTGTATAATAATGATATTGGCACATGTGTTATAATAATGATATTGGCACACATGTAATAATAATGATATTGGCACACGTGTAATAATAAAGATATTGGCACACGTGTTGTAATAAAGATATTGGCACACGTGTTATAATAATGATATTGGCACATGTGTATAATAATGATATTGGCACATGTGTTATAATAATGATATTGGCACACGTGTAATAATAATGATATTGGCACACGTGTAATAATAAAGATATTGGCACACGTGTTGTAATAAAGATATTGGCACACGTGTTGTAATAAAGATATTGGCACACGTGTAATAATAAAGATATTGGCACACGTGTAATAATAAAGATATTGGCACATGTGTAATAATAAAGATATTGGCACAGTAATAAAAATTTGAGGTTGAATAAAGATATTGGCACACGTGTTGTAATAAAGATATTGGCACATGTGTAGTAATAAAGATATTGGCACACGTGTAATAATAAAGATATTGTCACATGTGTATAATAATGATATTGGCACACGTGTAATAATAAAGACATTGCACATGTGTATAATAATGATATTGGCACATGTGTAATAATAATGATATTGGCACATGTGTATAATAATGATATTGGCACATGTGTTATAATAATGATATTGGCACACGTGTAATAATAATGATATTGGCACACGTGTAATAATAAAGATATTGGCACACGTGTAATAATAAAGATATTGGCACACGTGTTGTAATAAAGATATTGGCACACGTGTTGTAATAAAGATATTGGCACACGTGTAATAATAAAGATATTGGCACACGTGTTGTAATAAAGATATTGGCACACGTGTTGTAATAAAGATATTGGCACACGTGTAATAATAAAGATATTGGCACACGTGTAATAATAAAGATATTGGCACACGTGTTGTAATAAAGATATTGGCACACGTGTAGTAATAAAGATATTGGCACACGTGAAATAATAATGATATTGGCACACGTGTAATAATAAAGATATTGGCACACGTGTAATAATAAAGATATTGGCACACGTGTAGTAATAAAGATATTGGCACACGTGTAATAATAATGATATTGGCACACGTGTAATAATAAAGATATTGGCACACGTGTAATAATAAAGATATTGGCACATGTGTAGTAATAAAGATATTGGCACACGTGTAATAATAATGATATTGGCACATGTGTTATAATAATGATATTGGCACATGTGTTATAATAATGATATTGGCACACGTGTAATAATAATGATATTGGCACACGTGTAATAATAAAGATATTGGCACACGTGTTATAATAATGATATTGGCACATGTGTTATAATAATGATATTGGCACATGTGTATAATAATGATATTGGCACATGTGTTATAATAATGATATTGGCACACGTGTAATAATAATGATATTGGCACACGTGTAATAATAAAGATATTGGCACACGTGTAATAATAATGATATTGGCACATGTGTTATAATAATGATATTGGCACACGTGTAATAATAATGATATTGGCACACGTGTAATAATAATGATATTGGCACACGTGTAATAATAAAGATATTGGCACACGTGTAATAATAATGATATTGGCACACGTGTAATAATAAAGATATTGGCACACGTGTAATAATAATGATATTGGCACATGTGTAGTAATAAAGATATTGGCACATGTGTATAATAATGATATTGGCACACGTGTAATAATAAAGACATTGCACATGTGTATAATAATGATATTGGCACATGTGTTATAATAATGATATTGGCACATGTGTATAATAATGATATTGGCACATGTGTTATAATAATGATATTGGCACACGTATAATAATAATGATATTGGCACACGTGTAATAATAAAGATATTGGCACACGTGTAATAATAAAGATATTGGCACACGTGTAATAATAATGATATTGGCACACGTGTAATAATAAAGATATTGGCACACGTGTAATAATAATGATATTGGCACATGTGTAGTAATAAAGATATTGGCACATGTGTATAATAATGATATTGGCACACGTGTAATAATAAAGACATTGCACATGTGTATAATAATGATATTGGCACATGTGTTATAATAATGATATTGGCACATGTGTAATAATAATGATATTGGCACATGTGTAATAATAATGATATTGGCACATGTGTAATAATAATGATATTTGCACACGTGTTATAATAATGATATTGGCATGTGTCGTTTCTCACAGCAGTTTTAAACTTATTGACAAATTGAGAATGTTTTGGTGAGATTACACGTAATTAAACTTTATTGTTCTTGTTTGTGTTTGAAGTTCATTCTCTCATTACTTCAATATGATGCAGGAGTTTTACTTGTTGTTGAGTATTTTTACTTTATTAGTACTTTTACTTAAATAGAAGATCTGAATTCTTCTTCAGCCACTGAACATTAATGTTGTTCATTTTATTTAGTTTTTGTTTATTGTTGATATTTCTTGTTGTTGTTGTTGTTGTGAGGTCATGTTCGGCGGTATAAAGGCTGTCTGCTGCGCTGCACGCAAACAGGTGAAAGTTGACGTTTCTTACGTGACGGGGCGCGTGTTTCTGTGACAGCAGCTGCAGACTGCACGCGCTCTGTTGTCACCACGTTGTCCTCTGGAGGGGCGGGAGTCTCTAATCTATACAAGCTGCCCCGCACCGGGACTCCCGCGGACTCCGGACCGGCCTGCAGCTACAGCACACAGGCCGCCTGGCTGCCGGGCACCAATGTCCCGCTCACCGCTCCAGTTCCACAACGGGGGAGAGCCGCAGTCCATGAAGAACGGCCTGGAGGAGGAGGAGGAGGAGGATGAGGAGGGAGATCTGGACGACGAGGTGGACGCTTCCCACCTGGAGAGGTTTATGAAGGACAGGAGGAGAGCCCAGTCTCTGCCCGCCTACCCGGCGGCGCTCCTGGACGGCGTCCCCGGGAGCAACGAGAGGAAGCGGGTGAAGTTCGCCGACTCCATGGGCCTGAACCTGGCCAGCGTCAAGCACTTCAGCTCGCTGGAGGAGCCGCAGATCCCGAGCAAAGTTCTGTCCAGACACAAGAGCTTCCCGCCGCAGCAGCAGGACTTTCTGAACGACCTGTGCCAGAGCTTCAAGACCAGCTTATACACGGACCGGTTGGTCTCCTGCTTCCCTGAGCCCCGGGAGGTGGAGCGGAGAGTCCAGCAGCTCCGCGTCTGCCTGGAGAAGGTCACCATCACGCAGTTTGACGTGCGGGGGCAGATCCGGGTCCTCACCGGCTGCAACGACAAAGAGGTCGGGGTGAGGTACAGCTTTAACGACTGGCTCTCCTACGTGGACGCGCAGGCTCTGCCCGTGGCCGCGGATCAGCCGGGCTTTGTGGGAGAGCGGTTCAGCTTCACCGTGTACACGCCGCCCGTCATGGACCCCACATCGGCCGTGCACTTCGCCGTGTACCTGAAGAGTGTGGAGGGGGAGTTCTGGGACAACAACGAGGGGCAGAACTACACCCTCAGGTACCACTGCATGCCCAGCACCGCACCTTTTGTCAGCGCCGCCTTCCACGCCACCTGACCGGTGCGCAAAGCCCCTAGATCCGTGCGTAAAAGCTCTCCATCCGTGCGTAAAAGCTCTCCATCCACGTGCTGAAAGAAATTCTTTGATATGCAGCTGCTGATTCTTCATATTCGGTGTCATGTGGAGGCCAGAGGACTTGTGTCACACTCAGAGGATCTGCTGTCTCACACTCACAAGAAAACGGATGTGGGAAGTTTTTCAAAATAAAAACCAAACTACAGATTTTTGTCAACATGTACAGTTCAGATAGAATGAAGGAGGATGAACAGCACTGATCACTCCTGAGCTGTTTGTGACTCTGTGGAGATTTTTAAAAGATCAAAACACACAAAACAACTTCACACTCTTTAAACCTGTTTGAGTGATAAATCCTGAACATCAGTCTGAAATCAGTCAGATCAGCTGTGATCCTTTAAATCTCAGATTTGAATTCAGCTGATTGTAATAATTATAATAATGAATCGAGAGATGTGATGAATGTTTTTGTGATCTCATCAAATAAAAGTTGATTTCATAAATGAACAGCGCTCGTGTTTCATCTCTGATGACAGCACGGACACTTTATGAGTGAATACACCGTTTCTCAAACTGTGGCACGAGGGCTGCTGGTGGACTTTCCTGTAGTGCTACTTTGCATGCATGTATCCATTATTAGTTCAAATGTGACGTGAGGTAGTTCACAAAGTTTAAATGGAGGCTTCATAAACAGGAAATATGAGGAGGAGTTCAGATCAGGAGAAACTCTTCAGTTCTGTCTTGACCCGGTTCTGTTCAGGATCCATCAGTCAACAATAAATGATCTTCTAAACTTCCTCCTGCATGAAGTGTCTGCAGCTGGATTTGAATCTGTCGTGATGGTTCTACTGTCTGTCCTCCACCTGTCTCTCTGTCCTCCACCTGTCTGTCTGTCTGTCTGTCCTCTATCTGTCTGTCATCTTTACACGAGGGACAAAGTCCAGAAGTTCAGCGCCTCTGAAAATAGTCCCATTGACAAATGTGACGACATCTGTTTGATGTGTCAACACTGACAGGTTCAAAGTGATGAAGGAATATTTCAGGTAACTTTCAGGCTGCAAAGACTGAAGAGTTTATTAATTTACACGATCAGTCATTAATAATCTCATCAGCTCAACTTCACCAACAGAAACATAAAAATATGTTTCATGTTCATGATGAAGACGCTGCAGGTCAGTTTGGTTCAGCTGTAAACACTACGTTTCCCATGATCCTTAGCTGCACACTATAGAGCAGAAGGTGTGGAAGAGATGCAGTGAATTCAAAATACTGTCAAACACTCCTTCTTGTGAATGCATGACTCTTTGTGTGTGTGTGTGTGTGTGTGTGTGTGTTCCTGATGAAACAACCGGCATGGATTGAGCAAACCTGTGTGTGTGTTTGAGTGTGTAAGTGGGCCAGCGTACTCGTCCTTAAACCAACACATGGGTCTATTAATAGAAGCTGCCAGGTCAGTCACCTCTTCACCTCCACCCTCCACCCTCCACCCATGATCACACCCCCGTTCTAGTTAGCCCACAGACTGTCTAAAACCTGGACGTAGTCTCTGTGAAGCTCAGTGTGGTGGCTGCAAAGACGTGGATCATCAGAGGATCCGAGGCGGGCTGAATGACGCCTGGTTGCTCAAACAAGCCATCTGTGACGACACCCACCTGTCAATCAAAGCGTCCACGCTCTTAATCCTGCATAACTTTAAGCCTTAATATAATCTGAACAGGTGAGTTGTATATAAATTCACCCTCAGTACAGTTGTCATGAACGGGGAAATTAGCTACAGAGACCAAAACTGTTTTTTGTACCAGGCTGTAAACATGTTTATTTCTGCTGTGAAGTTGGACATTTGAACATGGGGACTTACGGAGACTGACTCACTTCTGGAGCCAGCCTCAAGTGGACGTTAGAGGAACTGCAGTCCACAGACGTGGAGGTTAATGATTGGTTGTTGAACCTGTAATATCGTATAGTGTAGAACTCCAGTTTTCATGGTGGTGTCCACACAGCTCAGCCGTCTGTCCTGAAACATGAGGATTACTGTCAACATGACCTCAGCCTTGGACCTGAATAACAAACACAGCAGGACATGTGTGGACCCACAGAGGGAGTCCCCCGACCCGTCTGAGGCCTCCTGAACCCACAGTTTGAACATCCAGCCTCAATGAAACAGGACCGATGAGACGTGTGAGACAGGCTACAAATTGACTACAACACCCAGAAATCCTCAGAGGCGTGATCGTCCAGCAGCAGCCTGAGCTGCTTTTTTTAAATTGATTTCATCAGATCAGATTTATGGCTTCAGTTTTACTTCGTGTTACTCCGCCCACTCCCTACGTGTCGAGTCACGACTGATGTTCCCCGTCACAGACACACCAAAGAACTGATGAAGACAACACGTGTGTGTTTCACAGGTTTATAATCCAACACGTCACATGATGAATAATCATGTCAGACAGATTTTTGTGCGTTACAACAGAAAAATAAAAGAATCAGGGATGCACTGATGAGTCAGCGCCACGTGACAGGAACGAAGGAACGACCCGCCTCACTCTGCCTCTGATTGGATCACTCAACGACGGCAGCAAGTGCTAGCCAATCAGAGGCAGAGTGAGGCGGGTCATTGGCCTTCAGAGCAGACTCTTGGAGGAGAGTGATGAAGTTTGATGAAACAAACATGAAGAATATTTCAAAGGTTAACGTCTGATCGATGCATCCCTGAAAAAAACAAACAGACTTCAGCTCCTACATCTCCCACAATGCATTTCACACCCACACCTACACCTACACCCAGTGTGTGTCAGATTAAACAGCGTTTGAGTCCAAGAGGAAGCAGGTGCTGGGTAAGTGCTCCACCTCCAGCTCCAGCTCCAGCAGAACGTCACTCCTCCACCACGATCTTCTGGGTCTCGAACATCTGCCCGATGGTGACCTGCACAGACAGACACAGATTCACACAATGGAAGGAAACGTTTCATACGTGCTGCCAATCAACCGACTCTCCATGAGCTCTCCCCCAGTAAACAGCCTCTGTCTGGGCAGAGAGAGCCGGGTCAGTCCCTCTGTTCACTGATGGAGATGATGTGATGATGAACTCTGCACGGTGGGTCAGGATCTCCCTCAAGACACAACCTGACAGCTTCCAGAACGTTGGAAACCCGGGGACGCTTTGTGGACCGAGACATTTATAGATTCACACAGGAAACCAGGTGGTCATTTGTGTCTCTTTGTGTCTCTTGGTGGTCGTTGTGTCTCTTTGTGGTTGTTTGTGTCTCTTTGTGGTCGTTTTGTGTCTCTTTGTGGTTGTTTGTGTCTCTTTGTGGTTGTTTGTGTCTCTTTGTGTCTCTTTGTGTCTCTTTGTGGTCGTTTGTGTCTCTTTGTGTCTCTTTGTGGTCGTTCGTGTCTCTTTGTGGTCGTTCGTGTCTCTTTGTGTCTCTTTGTGGTCGTTCGTGTCTCTTTGTGTCTCTTTGTGGTCATTCGTGTCTCTTTGTGTCTCTTTGTGGTCGTTCATGTCTCTTTGTGGTCGTTCGTGTCTCTTTGTGGTTGTTTGTGTCTCTTTGTGTCTCTTTGTGGTCGTTTGTGTCTCTTTGTGGTTCTTTGTGGTCGTTGTGTCTCTTTGTGTCTCTTTGTGGTCGTTGTGTCTCTTTGTGGTTGTTTGTGTCTCTTTGTGTCTCTTTGTGGTTCTTTGTGGTCGTTGTGTCTCTTTGTGGTTGTTTGTGTCTCTTTGTGTCTCTTTGTGGTGTTGTGTTCTTTGTGGTCGTTGTGTCTCTTTGTGTCTCTTTGTGGTCGTCTTGTGTCTCTTTGTGTCTCTTTGTGGCTCATTCATGTCTCTTTGTGTCTCTTTGTGGTCGTTGTGTCTCTTTGTGTCTCTTTGTGGTCGTTGTGTCTCTTTGTGTCTCTTTGTGTCTCTTTGTGGTCATTCATGTCTCTTTGTGTCTCTTTGTGGTCGTTGTGTCTCTTTGTGGTTGTTTGTGTCTCTTTGTGTCTCTTTGTGGTTGTTTGTGTCTCTTTGTGGTCGTTGTGTCTCTTTGTGGTTGTTTGTGTCTCTTTGTGTCTGTTTGTGGTCGTTGGTGTCTGTTTGTGGTCGTTGGTGTCTCTTTGTGGCACACTCCTATTCCTCTTCCTGTTGTCACCCTCCCATCACCCCACATGTCCTCTCTTTACTGTGTACATCCAAATAAATGTCAAGTGTGGCCTGAGGGCAGCGCCAGAGGACAAATATATGTGTGTGTGTGAGTGTGTGTCTATCTTATGTCAATATTATCCAGCTGTTGTAAAATAGAAGAGCCAATTATGGTTGAGTGTGATGTCGCTGTACTGTATGTACAAAGTGTGTGTGTGTGTGTGTGTGTGTGTGTGTGTGTGTGTGTGTGTGTGTGTGTGCAGAGGCCACAGTTCATCATTGATTTTGTCTTGTTTCAGTACAAAGACACGACAGGCTCATCTACAGAACATGACCAAATGTGACCCACAGCAGCAGATGTTCTGGACATGGAGTTTCTGTCTGTCGTCGTCCTCAGCTCATCAGTTTGTGTCTGTTCAGGACACACAGTGCCACATAACAAACCTTATCTGCACACGCTCAGGAGCGATTTCACAACAGAAAGACGACTGAACGTCTGCTGCCGCTCTACTGACCCCTACAGGTCAAAAACTAACCAGAGAGACAACTTTAATATTCTTACGAGTTTGAAAAAATGCTCTTCACCCTGCAGACCGCAGAGCGCCCCTCATGTTAAAATCATTCAGTCAATCAAACATGTTAAATTAAGTCCAGGGGTCCTAGACACAGACCCAGGACCCCGGACCAGGACCTCTGTGTGAATTGACTGTTTCATTTCTGATTGGACATTCAATGAACGACCACAAAGAGACACAAACGACCACAAAGAGACACAAAGAGACACAAACGACCATAAAGAGACACAAAGAGACACAAACGACCACAAAGAGACACAAACGACCATAAAGAGACACAAACGACCACAAAGAGACACAAAGAGACACAAAGAGACACAAACGACCACAAAGAGACACAAAGAGACACAAACGACCATAAAGTCAAGTGGCCAAGGTGAAATCTTTTCTTAGTCGGCAGGATCTCGAGAAAGCAATCCACGCTTTTATTAGTTCCAGACTGGACTACTGCAATGCCCTTTACGTTGGCCTTAGTCAGTCATCAATTTCTCGGCTCCAACTTGTTCAGAACGCTGCTGCCCGATTTTTAACAAACACATCCAGACGCGAGCACATTACCCCTGTGCTGTCGTCTCTCCACTGGCTTCCGGTCCGTTTTAGAATTGATTTTAAACTTCTGTTGTTTGTTTTTAATGCCATTAATGGCTTGGCACCGTCTTATCTGTCAGAGATCTTAACTATTCGCAATTGTGGCAGAGCGCTGCGCTCTTCGGGGCAGCTTCTGTTAGAAGTCCCTAAGTCGAGATTTAAGCAGTGGGGCGACCGTTCTTTTGCCGTCGCTGCTCCCAGACTGTGGAACAAACTGCCCCCTGATATTCGCATCACTACTGATCCCAGCCTTTTTAAATCGAAACTTAAGACTCACTTTTTTAGATTGGCATTTAACTCTGACTAGGGCAGTACTGGTAGCTGTACCTATTCTGTTTGCTCCTTTCTGTGTATTTTCTGGATGGTGTTCTAATACTCTGCAGCGCTGTAGCACTACAGCACTTTTAATTGTATTTGTTGTGTGTTGTATTATGTATTGTTTCATGGCCTTGCTGTAAAGCACTTTGGGTACCTTTTGGCTATTGTAAAGGGCTATACAAATAAATTTGATTTGATTTGATAAAGAGACACAAAGAGACACAAACGACCACAAAGAGACACAAAGAGACACAAACGACCATAAAGAGACACAAAGAGACACAAACGACCACAAAGAGACACAAACGACCACAAAGAGACACAAAGAGACACAAACGACCACAAAGAGACACAAACGACCATAAAGAGACACAAAGAGACACAAACGACCACAAAGAGACACAAACGACCACAAAGAGACACAAAGAGACACAAACGACCACAAAGAGACACAAAGAGACACAAACGACCACAAAGAGACACAAACGACCATAAAGAGACACAAAGAGACACAAACGACCACAAAGAGACACAAAGAGACACAAACGACCACAAAGAGACACAAAGAGACACAAACGACCACAAAGAGACACAAACGACCATAAAGAGACACAAAGAGACACAAACGACCATAAAGAGACACAAAGAGACACAAACGACCATAAAGAGACACAAACGACCACAAAGAGACACAAAGAGACACAAACGACCACAAAGAGACACAAACAACCATAAAGAGACACAAAGAGACACAAACGACCACAAAGAGACACAAACGACCACAAAGAGACACAAAGAGACACAAACGACCACAAAGAGACACGAACGACCACAAAGAGACACAAACGGTCCACAAAGCGTCCCCGGGTTTCCAATGTTCTGGAAGCTGTCAGGTTGTGTTGTGAGGGAGATCCTGACCCACCGTGCAGAGTTAATCATCACATCATCTCCATCAGTGAACAGAGGGACTGACCCGGCTCTCTCTGCCCAGACAGAGGCTGTTTACTGGGGGAGAGCTCAGAGGACGTTAACAGATAAACTGGACGAGTTGTTTTTCAGATCTACTCTGTTTAAAAAGCTACAAATGTCTCATATTTGGAATGAAATTAAAGAAGTTGTGTTTTTTAAAAAGAAAGTTCAAGTTAACAGTTAGATGCAGTCTTTTTAATATTTTTGGTCTAAATGTGGTTATTTCACTGCAGCGCCACCAGGGGGCGCAATCTGTCCACGAATAACATTTCTGCATCACTTCATCAATTATTCTTCCGTCAGCTCTCTCTCTCTCTCTCTCTCTCTCTCTCCCTCACACCATCAGAGCAGACCCTCTCTCGCCCAGTTGGAGACCCCCCCCTTTGTGTGTGTGACGTCCTGATTGGCTGGAGTGTGGCGTAGGAGGGAGGGGGGTGGCAGTGAGGCGGGCAACCCTCTGAACCAATCAGCTTGCAGGAGGCTTGGCTCTCATGTAAATTGTTGCGGCTGTGGTTTGTAACAAAGGGATGGCCTCTCTCTCTCCGTCTGTCTCTTCTCGTTACTCTCCATCACTTTGTTTTCTATCTCTTCACATTTGTTTCTCTCTGTCTTCATCTGGCGCTCCGTCTCTTTTCACTTCGGTACAGTCAGTTTGACTTCCAGCGCCATCAGAGACGAGCGATCATGAATAATAAAAGAAGGTTTCTAAATATAAACCTTCAAACCTTCAAAAGAGGATCATGTCATTCTGATTATTCAGCGACAACACGGGTCAAAATAACCCAATTAAGACAGAACCAGCAGGTCAGGATCTAATGAGAGCAAAGCATGCTGGGATATTAATGTGCTTTCTCTGCCACTCTATGTCAAGGGCGGGGCATGAAGGGTGGTCGGGGGTGGCACAGGCCCACCCTGAAATCTGACCGGCCACCCCTGGTTCCCCCCTACCGGTGTCAGACAGTGATAGGTAGTTAGGCCTACCCAACACGGGCCAAGGACCACGGACCAGAACCTCCGTGTGAAGTGGTTTAATTTCTTATTAGACATTCAATGAAACCACTACAAAAAGACACAAACGACCACAAAGAGACACAAAAGACCACAAAGAGACGAAACTGACCACGAGACACCAAACGACCACAAAGAGACGCCAAACGACCACAAAGAGACACAAACGACCACAAAGAGACGAAACTGACCACGAGACACCAAACGACCACAAAGAGACGCCAAACGACCACAAAGAGACACAAAACGACCACAAAGAGACGCAACTGACCACGAGACACCAAACGACCACAAAGAGATGCCAAACGACCACAAAGAGACACAAAACGACCACAAAGAGACGCAAAACGACCACAAAGAGACACAAAACGACCACAAAGAGACGCCAAACGACAAGAAAGAGACACCAAACGACAACAAAGAGACACCAAATGACCAAAAGAGACACCAAACGACAACAAAGAGACACCAAACGACAACAAAGAGACACCAAACGACAACAAAGAGACACCAAACGACCAGAAAGAGATGCCAGGCGACCAGAAAGAGACGCCAAACGACCAGAAAAAGACGCCAGGCGACCAGAAAGAGACACCAAACGACCAAAAGAGACACCAAACGACAACAAAGAGACACCAAACGACAACAAAGAGATGCCAGGCGACCAGAAAGAGACACCAAACGACAACAAAGAGACACCAAACGACCAAAAGAGACACCAAACGACCACAAAGAGATGCCAGGCGACCAGAAAGAGACACCAAACGACCAAAAGAGACGCCAAACGACAACAAAGAGACGCCAAACCACCACAAAGAGACGCCAGACGACCAAAAGAGACACAAAACAACCAAAAAGCTTGTATCTACAATTGTCTTGTCACTACCCAAAGTTCATGACCACAGGTGAGGGTTGGAATGTAGACCGGTAAATTGAGGGCTTGGTGTTCTGCCTCAGGTCCGTCTGAATCACAGCTCATACAGGGTACAGCACAGTCCCGTTATAAACATCTTGTTATCTGACTAAGATGCAACAATTAGTTTTTGGTTACGATTCAAAAGCCACATATGCAATTACACTTGGCACTGTGTCGAGGCGTCATGGGAGTTCTCTCCTACATAAAGACAATCACAGTGATCAGTGTTAGAACGCTAAACTTAGCCTCCTTCATATATCATCATATCCATCCACTCGGCATCACGCCCGCTCACACAGAACGAGTAGGAGCTGTATGGAAACCACGAACACACACACTCTTCTCCCCTGCTGAGTCGTGACTGACTGACCTTCAGTCTTACTCCCACCAGGCAGGAGGTGGAAGATTAACATAAGACTGCTGCACTCACTCCAACTGATGACAGACTGAAGATCTGTAAGTCTGAAATATTACAGCCGTTTCTCTGACAGCGTCACCGCAATCCAGCCATGTTCTCTGAACTCAACCCGAACCATCAAGGGAAACCACAAATCTGTTTAAAGATGATGATCGTCACACTAAAACCTGGACGTAGTCTCCGTGACGTCCCCACAGACTGTCTAAAACCTGGACGTAGTCTCCGTGACGTCCCCGCAGACTGTCTAAAACCTGGACGTAGTCTCCGTGACGTCCCCGCAGACTGTCTAAAACCTGGACGTAGTCTCCGTGACGTCCCCGCAGACTGTCTAAAACCTGGACGTAGTCTCCGTGACGTCCCCGCAGACTGTCTAAAACCTGGACGTAGTCTCCGTGACGTCCCCGCAGACTGTCTAAAACCTGGACGTAGTCTCCGTGACGTCCCCGCAGACTGTCTAAAACCTGGACGTAGTCTCCGTGACGTCCCCGCAGACTGTCTAAAACCTGGACGTAGTCTCCGTGACGTCCCCGCAGACTGTCTAAAACCTGGACGTAGTCTCCGTGACGTCCCCACAGACTGTCTAAAACCTGGACGTAGTCTCTGTGACGTCCCCACAGACTGTCTTAAACCTGGACGTAGTCTCCGTGACGTCCCCACAGACTGTCTAAAACCTGGACGTAGTCTCCGTGACGTCCCCACAGACTGTCTAAAACCTGGACGTAGTCTCTGTGACGTCCCCACAGACTGTCTAAAACCTGGACGTAGTCTCTGTGATGTCCCCACAGACTGTCTAAAACCTGGACGTAGTCTCCGTGACGTCCCCACAGACTGTCTAAAACCTGGACGTAGTCTCTGTGATGTCCCCACAGACTGTCTAAAACCTGGACGTAGTCTCCGTGACGTCCCCACAGACTGTCTAAAACCTGGACGTAGTCTCCGTGACGTCCCCACAGACTGTCTAAAACCTGGACATAGTCTCTGTGACGTACCAGGCTGTAAACATGTTTATTTCTGCTGTGAAGTTGGACATTTGAACATGGGGACTTATGGAGACTGACTCACTTCTGAAGCCAGCCTCAAGTGGACGACAAGAGGAACTGCAGTTTTTGGCTTCACTTCACAGCTTCAGAGGTTGCTGCTAGTTGATCACACACTAATGAAAACATAGTTATGAGTATTATATTCTGTATAGACCGTCCTGAATCTGACACGCTGTACAAAATCACAACAAGCTGCACGTCAAACAAGCAGACTGTTCGAGCCAACTCATGTCAGGAGTCCGGTTCAACGTTACGTCATACAGTGTGAAATTATGAAAGAAACAGCCACACGAACATCTCTGGATGACCTCTGTGCAGGTTTGCCTACGTGCAGCCTGAACAGCGTGTTTCTGTCCTGCAATAAACAAATGTCTGTAGATTTTACAGTAACAGACTGTAAAATATGCCATAAAAATTCCCTTTAAATTATATATAAACAAAGCTTTGTTTATACATAATTTAATTTATGTTTATACATAATTTAAAAAAACAAAGTATTTTCTATTAGAGACTGTTAATCGTACAGTAAAACACTAATAGTCCATGGCAAAACCTTCATTTGTACAGCATTCAAATGGTATTTTCATGTCAGTTATACGGCAAAACAGTGTTGGATACGGAATAAAACGCCAACGTTGAACATGAAATCAACAGTACTAACATCCTTCACCTAATATTAGGAAAGGTTATACCATAGTTATTACGGTAAAATTCTGGCAACCACAGCTGACAGTTTTTTACCGTTTACCTTTATAAATTCACTTAAAATGCTGTGTCAATACAGCATAAAGTCGTATTTTATATTAGAGACTGTTAATTACAGCGTATAACACCGTGATAGTTAATGGCTTATTTTACGGTCTTTTACTGTTTTTCACCATAAAATCTACAGACATTTAAAAATATGGAATAAAAAGCCAACCATATACGTAAAATCAGAAAAAATAAGAAAAAAGTTATACCAGATTTATTACGGTAAAATTCTTGCAACTACAGCTGACAGTTTTTTTTTGTTTTTTTTTAGTGTGTAGAAACTGTTGATGAGGTGTTGATTATTTTGGAAGTGAAAATGGGGCCGGTACTGTTTGCATTACCAGAACCAAAAACAATGTGAATGATGTCCTATATTCTTCCACTGTGGGTGGAAGTAGAAGCTAATTTTAGTGCAAGCCGTCCGCAGTAGTGTGCAGTTAAAAAAGAAATGCTGCCCTGAACAGCAGGAGACAGTAAAAATCTAAGTTAAAGAGCCGTTGAAAGTGGGAGGAAAGAGATGAAGCAGCGGAGGGAAACCTGGAGGTGGCCAGCAGAGCGACTCAGACAAAGAAAATTAGGTTTTCTTGTGCAAGGGAGAGAAAAAGAAGGAAGGAAAGATGAAAAGATGACGGAGGGGCTCGGGCGGCAGGATGCTGTCAGTGAAATTCATGGAGGCCTCTGAGTGTAGGAGAGAGAGGAGGAGGATGGAGATGGAGAGCGAGGGAAGCAGAAGGATGAGAGGTGCTCAGGTAGATAATAAACTGAGCATAAGGAGGGCTCCACGACGTCCAGGTCTTTCCATTTGTCAGGAGATGAGAGCAGAGCAGCAGGCAGCACACACACTTTACTGTCTGACTCCTGAAAGTCAGCCCGCAGGGGGAAAGAAAACCCAGTGAAGAATGGCATCATGGGAGACAAACCCACCTCATCTCATCCCTTCAGGTTGTGCTAAATGGTTATTTAAATCCAAAGCAGTATTTCACATGAACACATTTGTAGCCTGGCAGGGTGGAGCCTTCTGAGGAAGAAATTTCAGAATAAAAGTCTTAATTTGACAAAGTAAAAGTCCGGTTCATTTCCGTCCTCAACACGTAGATGGATGGTCACAGAGACTACGTCCAGGTTTTAGACAGTCTGCGGGGACGTCACGGAGACTACGTACAGGTTTTAGACAGTCTGCGGGGACGTCACGGAGACTACGTCCAGGTTTTAGACAGTCTGCGGGGACGTCTCGCGAGACTACGTACAGGTTTTAGACAGTCTGCGGGGACGTCACGGAGACTACGTCCAGGTTTTAGACAGTCTGCGGGGACGTCTCGGAGACTACGTACAGGTTTTAGACAGTCTGCGGGGACGTCACGGAGACTACGTCCAGGTTTTAGACAGTCTGCGGGGACGTCTCGGAGACTACGTCCAGGTTTTAGACAGTCTGCGGGGACGTCTCGGAGACTACGTCCAGGTTTTAGACAGTCTGCGGGGACGTCACGGAGACTACATACAGGTTTTAGACAGTCTGCGGGGACGTCACGGAGACTACATACAGGTTTTAGACAGTCTGCGGGGACGTCACGGAGACTACGTCCAGGTTTTAGACAGTCTGCGGGGACGTCTCGGAGACTACGTCCAGGTTTTAGACGGGGACGTCTTTGTGTTAGCACAGATTGACAGAAAACTCGACCACGCGGTGACAAACTCTGGTTCAGTGAGTTTACTCTGTTACCTTCAGCTGATGAGATGAAGAAATAAAACCACTTAACTTGCTATTTATACACGCGCTGACATTCAAACACACACACACACACACACACACACACACACACACACACACACACACACACGCACACACACACACACAGCCAGCACGACACGTCCTCACACCTCACCAGGTAAGTGTTTCTGTGGCAACCGTCCAGCCAAAAATAAAAGTGAGGAGATGAAAAAGTGAGAAAGACTTTGTGTGAAATGAAATGATGCAGACTCCATCATCATCATCATCATCATCATCATCATCATCATCATCAGATAATTAACTACAGAGTCTGACCTGTGACATTTTAATGCGCTGACATACGAAGCACTCGGTCAACTGTCGCCTTCAAATTAGCATCGGGTCACAGAGAGCTCTCTGATTGGCTGTTCAGCCAAAAAACACAGTGACATCACCATCCAGGCTGAGTTCAGTTTATTGTCAACGACGAAGAAAACGTTTCACGTACAGCTCTTTGGTGACCTTTGACCTTCTGACACGAAGCAGCTAGAAAAACGCCTGTGAATGAAGAAAGAGTCCAAGATGGAGGACGCAACGTTAGCAATGAATGAAAATAACCAGACCAGTGACCTGAGACTGGGCATGGACTTCAGTGTGTCGTACGCATGTCGATTCATTCATGACTTGACTTGATCGATCTGAGTTCTGAACTGAGTTTGATTTTAAACTCTCTCTGACTTGGACTTGCTTGGAGACTTGGCTGACCTTGACTGATCGGACTAAACGTGTCCTGGTTTACTCGACAGGTTAATTTGTCCCTGTTGACCTGCTCCCTGTCTTTATTGACTTTAAACTGGACGCTGACACTTTGTCTCACCTTGACTGACCTGAAACTTGAGTAATCTCGTCAACACTCGTCTTCGACGCGTCTTGACGGCCGGGGAAGATCATCAGAAACTAAAGTCTGCTTGCTGTGGTCGTCTTTCTTGTCTCGGCGTTGCTCTGATGGTTTATTAATGCTCGTGTTTATACACAGAACATCTTTAACCTGCTGTACTACATCACAGATCGCCGTCGCAGGGATTCAGCGTCTTGCTCAAGGACACTTCAGCAGGGTGGGGTAGTGTTTTGAAGGACAGTGTCACGCATCCTGCTGCTTCTTTTCATGCTAATCCAGCCAATTACATCGCCCCGGTCTGATTCATCTCCCTCGTTTGTCACTCCCTGCCTCCCTTAATTTGTCCTCTGCTTAGCTGCTGACTGAGTGCTCGTGTCAAATCCTCAAATTTTATTTCTTTCCTCGATTTTCTTCGATGTCCTCTAGCTACACGTTTGTTCCTGCATGCGTGTGATTGACGTGCAGAGCAGGGCAGGGCTGCGCTGGTGGAGTATTTGAACGTCCCGGTGAAACGTCCTGTGTGTTTTCCAAAGTGCCAGAGTCTCCTCTGGCTTCATCTCCTCATTAATTAGTCATGCACGTTCAAGAGCGCCACAGGCCCGTTTACAACCCGCCTTTCTCTGCATCGCTTTCTTCTTACAGTGCAGTCGTCCTCCACTCTCCTCTTTCTTTATCGCCTTTCATAAAAGCAGAGCTACAAGAACTGATGCAGCTTACACTCTCTCACCTCTCCGTTGGTCTCTCCTGATTCTTTCTCTTGCAGTGCAGCTGAGTTTTACGAATCTTTATTGGCATTGCTGTCAAAAGTCACTGCTGCCAAAGCGATGTATTAGTCTATAACAATCATCTGAGAACAATACAGAATATTGATCTTTCCTTCTCTGTATTTCTCCTCATCTGTTCCCTGATCGCTCCGCTCACTCCGTTTTCACACTTTTCACAAACAATCATTTGTTGAAGCATCCGGCGCCTCGCGGGGAAACATCGTGGTGACTGTTAAACAACGACGATTTCTAACAGCCAAACATCAACAAGACACACAGCCAGCTAATATTACTAGTCCAACAGCAAGAAGCCCATCATACTAACTTATGTATTGTCCAGCTCCGGTTCTGGCACGACACCAGCTCAACTCCCACAAACTGAGCTAACATTAGCTAACAGCAGCTAACAAACTGAGCTAACATTAGCTAACATCAGCTACAGTTGGCAGCAGTTTACTTCAGTGTCCATCAGGAAACTCTGTAAATCACAGAGAGTTGAGGCTACACACACACACACACACACACACACACACACACACACACACACACACTGCAACAAGAACCTCCCTCTGCTGTCCCTGTGTGTGTGTGTGTGTATGTGTAAGCGCCAGACATCTTAAAAAAGGACCAATGGGACGTCTTCGTTTACACGTCCCTCTTTATGTTACAGTTACTGCTCGTATGTGACCTTGGAAATCTCTGTTCCTTAAGCCCCGCCCAGCAGCCTTAACGAGCTCGTTTGGTCGTCTCCCGTCTGTTAATTGGCTACAATCCCTCCAAAACGCGCTTGTGACCAACTTTCTTTGTAACCTCAGCCGTTTCACACACACACACACACACACACACACACACTAATTACAGAGCGGGAACATGAAGGCAAACTGTCGTCACGTATCAGGACAGAGTGTGTGGAGTTCCCTCGCTCGCTGCACACTCTGCTGTGATCTCCTGTTTCAGCCCGACAGACAAAGAGAGGAGGAAACGAGGAGATGAAGGGAGGAAGGACAGAGGAGGAAACGAGGAGATGAAGGGAGGAAGGAGAGAGGAGGACAAGGAGATGAAGGGAGGAAGGAGAGAGAAGGAAACGAGGAGGATGGCTGGTAATAAATTGCCGTTTCGCTTCATTGTTCTCTTTCTTCCTTTTTTTACTCCCCTCATGTTTTTTCTGTCTCGTGAACATGAAGATCGTCTGTTTGATATCAGACAGGAAACATCCACCGACGTTTATTTGAAACCGCTGTGAAACATCGACTTCATCGAGGCCGATGCTCGCTCGCTCTCATTCACTGTTTGTGTCTCTCGACCACAGCTCGCTCTCTCAATCCACATCAAACTTCCTGTTTGTATTCTGCAAACGTCAGTCAGACTCAGATTCAGAAGCTGCTTCATGAAATAAACAAAGTCAGAACGCAGCAGGTCCAGTCTCAGAGTTTAGATTTCAGGCTGACTGTGGAGGATCCTGTCTGGATGCAACCGAAGAGTCCATAAGAAACCACGGTTGAGTCATTTGTTTGAATGTTTGGATTGTTCTGGTTCTCTTGGTCAGTTAAACACAGCTGTTAGCTGTCACCTCTGGCTCCAAAATAAAGCGTTAATGCCGAACTCGAGGCCACAAACGAGCGGCTGAAATTGCACTTTTCAGATGTAATGAGAGGCAGAGTATCGATATGCATGGAAACACTTCCTGTTGCATAACAGTGGCAGGTGAACTGAGAAAAAAATATTTCTGTCTTTCCGTGGAGTTTCCCTCTGCATGCGTGTGAGGCTCGTCTCTGCCGTCCACACTCAGTTTGTCTCGTTAATCGTCGGCAGCTCTGCAGAGAGGGAGACGACAGGAGAGGCAGAAAAACACTCGACAAGGAAAATGAGAGGCAGTGATTGTGAGAGAAGTGAATCGATGGGCTGGTTGGCAATCTGCTGGAGAGAGAGAGAGAGAGAGAGAGAGAGAGAGAGAGAGAGAAACACAGAGTGACTCATAGAGACAGAGTCCTTCAGTACGAGGCTATGAAGCGACGTCCACTTCAAACTAACAGAGGAGAGCCGCTGACATCGATCCACAACTCCTCACAGCTGATTTATCCAAACACATCATCTGTCTACTGCTTCTCCACCTCCTCCATCCTTCCCCACCTCCATCTCTCTGCCTTCCTCCTGTTGTCCTTACATCACATTGCCTCTTTCAGTCAATGAATTTCATCATGTGTGTGTGTGTGTGTGTGTGTGTGTGTGGAGGATGGAGTATCATCATTGCATCAGATCCACATTTCTAAGAATAGAAGAAGAACTAACAAACAAAACAAAGAACATATCACCACAGAAGAAGAAAACTCTGAATGCTGCAGCAGCTTCGGATCATTATACTGTAATATGTAAATGAGCCTGTTGACTGCACTCACACTCACTCACACTCACACACACACACACACACTCTCTCTTATAAGTTCATCTTCATGTATGTTTACTGTCTCATGCTGTCTGGACTACAGGTTGTACTTCTGTACTGTTACATGCCTGACATCACGGGCGGTGGGGATGAAGAGACGGCTCACGGATCAAACTGTACTGAACAACTGTTAACGGACCGTTCAGCCCGTTCTCACTCTCAGCCCATCAGTGTTAAATCTCAGATTGTCTCACTCCCTCGACAGATAGATACATAATGTAGAAGCCTCTATAGAATCAGATAAACAATGTCGGACAACTCAGGGTAACATTTTACTTTGTTCGTAGACTGATGGACAACTGGCAAAAACCTTGACTCAGACGAGCCAGAGAGGACGTGAGGCGACATCATGTCAGGACAAGTGTGCTGATAAATCCTCCATTGTGCTTCATGAAGCTTCAATGAACCTTTCAGCAGAAGACATCTGGGACTTCTCTGTACTTGAGCTGACCGTTGATGAACAGATAAAACACTAACGTCACGTCATTTACGATCTTCTCCCAAACTAAACCGAGTAGTTTCTCTGCCTGAACCCAAGAAAGTTTCACAACGTTAACCGTGCAAACCGTCTGAACGTCCCAGCACGTGTTGCGTATTTATTCTTGCTAACTTTACCGTGGAGCCCTGAGCATGAAGAAATGACACTGAAGGGTAGCTACAGCGTCTTATTTTGAAAGTAGAGTAGATATTTAACGAGCTGACTTCATCTGAAATACGAGAAACTTTGTGACCAGGAACCAAATCCAACCACCGCCCAACTCATAGTACCGTACTGTATGTCATCCACCAACCCTTTAGCATTTACTGTTTTTTTCTACCTTTTCTCTGTTTTATCTGGTCATGTAGCACCAATTTAAAAATACATGTGTGTTTCTACTGCACGGACGTCCAGTTCTATGAACAGCCGATCTTTCTGCTGGTGAAATACAATAGTTACATTAACAGGAGACACACTATGATAATTTTGAATCATTGCAAACATTTACACGAATCCTGACGCAAACTCCGAAGTCAGAATAACACAGAACTTTTCATTTGTAAGTTGACTTCCTTCTGATGTTACAATCAGCTGTAATTTGGAATCTCTTAAATCAAAACAACATGATTAAGTCTGTCAGCATCACAACGAGAACAGCAGCCAGGATTTAATGGCTGCTAGGACTCATGGGATATTTTGCTGAATGCCAATAAAATTGGTGTTTTAGCTCGTTAAAGTTTCTCATTACAACCAAAACTTTCTCGCTCATCCAAATTTATTTCTAAATCCACTTGAAGTTCTTTATATTTTTTCCTTTCTAGTGTTTTTCATTTTTATTCATTGTTCATTTATTTTAGACTTTAAGTTGCTGTAAACAGATTCCTCTGAACATCTCAGTTGTGTTGTCTAAATTATAAAATCAATTTGACAGGAAAACATTTTCCAACATTTTGCCGTCTTTAACGTTTGGTGGTCTTGATTAGGGTTGCAAAATTCTGGGATTTTTCAAGTTGGAAACTTTCCATGGGAATTAACAGGAATTTATGGAATTAACAGGAATAAACCATGAATTTACAAAACTGAAGGTTGGCCCTTGACAGGGAACTTAAATATAGTTGGGAAAAATAGAATTTAGCATAATCTTGATTAAAACGACCACATAGAAAGCTAGCTGATAAGTCAGATGCTAAATAAGCTATAGCTAAGATAATTTCATTGACCATTTATGAGGCTGTCATGATGCTAGCTTGCCCCCAATTTTCAGTTAATTCTCATTAATTCTCATCGAAAGTCTCCAATTTAAAATATTTCCAAATTTACCCAGCTTAACTCACCATGGAAATTTTCCACCCCTTTGCAACCCTAGTCTTGATAGTGGACGATTCCATATTTTGGGAACCAAACCTACAACCATATGACAATAAATGAGCTAAATATTGCCTTTAAGACGATCTTTAGAAGTTTCTACTTTCTTTTTCTTCTAAACTCAGGCTGTAAGTGATGTATGGTGGTACTGTAACACTGTAACTAGCTTCATATTTTCAGATCCATTTTAAAGAACACTTTTCTTAAATCTGAACAGCCCATGCGCAGAAACCAAAACAACCACATTAGCAAACACATTAAAATGATCCTTCACTGGAACAATATTTCATAGTGTAGTTTAATGTCAGTGAGAACTCGGAGAGAGGATTCAAACATTTGTTGGGTTTTTTTGACCCCCAAAAACTTGATCTCTGATTTTGTAATGTGCTATTTTTAAACCTGGACCGGGCAGCTCTGCGTGTTGGCAGCTTCTGAGGGAAGCGCGGGATGGCGGTTTGAATTTTTGAGGGCTTCAAAAGTGAGAAATCGATACTCACACTTCAATACTTTGTAGGGGTGGTGATGATGGGAGGACTAAAAGAGACCAAAGAAGAAAAAAGATCTGACGTTACAGAGTCCAGTCCTCTCCGACTTTTTTCTCCTGCTGCTCATCTGATATATTGAATTTCACTGTCATGTTTTCATTCGTCACATGTTGAGAGTGCACGACTTATATCTGAGGAGAACGCCACGTTTTCATGCACGGGCCTAAAATGGCTCTTCTGAAAGTTAATACTTCACAGTCGTAACACACAAACATGGTAAACATGATAAAGTCTGAGAATACAAACACATATTTAACTTCCTTCCCTTAGTCAGCGCGCCTCTGGTTCAGATTTGCGTCGGGTGCTTCAACCCCTGTAAACCTTTTCTCTGTAGTTTTTATTTTGCATTTTAATTGATGTGCCTAAAGCTGTGTCTGCTGAGCTTTTAGCAGTTCATGTTCCAGATGTTTTGTTCAGAAGAACACCCAACCAAAATGTCCAATGAGAGACTCCAGAAGGACACTCAGTAACGATACGTGGGGGCCATCAGAGCCGTAAAAGACAAGTAAAACTCAACAAAACTGCACAATCCACTCAAAAAATGTCTACAAAAACACAAATGGAACATTCTTGGTCCATTACAATTTACATTACACATAAATAAACATTATTGTTCCGAATCAACACGTCAACATCCGTTTATATGCAGACGATACAGTTTTATATGCACCTGATTTCACTTGTACGGACTGATGCTTTCCAGATATCATCATGAATCATAGAGGGGTTTTAAAAACTACCTTCTGGTATCTTGATGAGTTAAAATGTGATATAATCATATAAAAATATGCCTAACAATATCAACATCATGGAAGTTTTAAGGCTTTTTCTCAGTGTCAACACATTTATATGACTAAAGACTCTTGATCAGGTTTATTGAAAATGAAGCACTGGAATACCTTGAAAATAAACCCCAAAGTGCTCAAAAGGTCCTAGATTTTCAAATGAACGTGACGCTGTCTTATATTTAGAGTCATTAAATCACTTTTTAAAAATTCTTGATGAGCTTGTTACTGAAAACTAAATATTCCAGGGAAGTGTGAATTTAATCCAGCATGGCTGTAAAATGATCTTTATATTCATTGATCTTTTGACTGCTCTGGTTTATACCGACTGATGACTCCTCACTCCTCCTAACTGGCTGCTTGGAGCCGCAAGTGATCAACAACTTGTCGGCTAAAACTCTTATCGAGTCTATTGTAGAACGCATGCTGGTCTTTGTCATGGCTCAAAAACTGATGCAGAGAAACGTTTGGTCTTTACTTGAACGGGATCATCTGCAGATTAATTCCACACCTGATATGTTCTGACCACGATACAAGATCAATAAATCCACTTTTTGGTTTGGTTCAACAAAAGCAGCCGAACAGCATGAATATACATCAAATCTACTTCACATGCAGCCTACGAAACATTCATATCATGCAGTTTTCTTGTTAACATTCATACCAATACTGATACATCTGAGGTAAACCGATATAAGCAGATGAAAATGCATCGCTGCAGCCATAATTAAGGTTATTTTTAGGTTATTTTATTTTAGCTTAATACCAGAGTGAGATTTTGAGCCAGACCCGTGCTCCTCCAACGCCCTACTGCTTCAGTATGATGTTTTATGAGGAAGAGGAGGAGGAGGACAGGGAGTAAAAACCTGTCTGCTTTCATCCAGCTCAACAGCTCCCTTCTCTTTTTAATAGAGTTTGTTCAGCAGTATGAAGTCCTATACAATATGTGTGTGTGTGTGTGTTACTGTGTGTGTCCAAAGCTGGGTAAAGCTACCAGCACCCGTGGGGCATTCAGGTGTAAAAGCAGCAATAAAGGCGTGGGATTTCTGAGGAACTGAGGGAGGAAGGCTGGGTATTTTCACAAATCGAAAAATGGAGGAAGAGAAGGAGAGGAGGGAGAGAGAGGGGGGGGGGATTGAAGGGTAAGAGCGGGGTGAGGAGGAGGAGGAGGAGGAGGAGGAGGAGGAGGAGGAGGAGGGAGGAGGGAGGAGGAGGAGGAGGATATGATGGTGAGGTGACGCAGGCTTTCACGCAGGGTGTTGCCCTACTTTTCAGTTCAGCTCGTCTCTTTCGGTGCAGGCTTTCCCAAAATCTCTGGTCTCCCCAAACTGAGCTGCAACTGCGTCAAAAAGGAAAGCTGGGATTTCACAGTGGATCTCCTGCGTCAGTGTTACATGTTGTTGGCTTGTTGTTCGGGCTTATTGCAGATTTCTATGGCAGGATGAAATCAAAACACTTTACAATAAAGGAGCTGCAGCAGAAATATTAGTAAAATTGACAACAAGTCAGAGGCAGAGGCACCAGAGTAAGGACGGAAAGACGTGAAACTGAGGTAGAAGAGGAGAATCGAGGCAGTTTGTCTAAAATCGTACTCCTCCTCACAGCCATGACTCAATCTGTGACTTACACTATGTAGAGACATCATCATCTCAATGTCCATCATCATACAACATCCGTAAATCTGCTTAGAAATCATAGAAGGAAGACTCTTCCTTTGCAGAACTTGCCTGAAAGTTTTCTTCAGAGTCAAAGTGAACCTGTAATCCTTGTCTGTACCAACAGGAGCTGCTAACAGCCAGATCGTTGGTTCTTCATGCGACTTCAGAAGCTCCAGACTTTGTTAACTTTTTGTTAACTTGCTCATATTTGGTCATTTTCTTGCTTTATGTGCTTCTACGATGTCGTCGAATCGTGAGTCTGTACAGGGTGTTTTATTTTGAAAATTGGCTATGCTGTTTCCGTGTCTGACTTCCCGTCAGCTCGATCTGCTGATCTGTGCTGTTAAAAATAAATCAGCTTCGAGACGAGATCTGTCTGTAAATTTAGACGTCAGTGTTTGAAATTTGTATGATATTGTTAGAAATGGTTGACACAAACACGAATCAAACGTTCTTGGTCATTTACAATTTAAATTACACAGAAATAAACATCACTGTTCTGAATAAAGACGTCAACATCCGTTTTTATGCAGATGATACAGTTTTATATGCACCTGGTTATAATTCTACCAACTTATGAGTCTTTGAGGCTTTTCAGATATCACATTTCTAAATGGGATGGACTGTAAACTGCTTTAATCTAGATTCTTTAATACCTCTTGATTATTATGTGATGCTTTTATTGCTTGTATTACTTATGTTTTGTCCTAAGATTGTTGCGACACAGAATGCTTCCTGTTCTCTGGCCTCTCTTAGAATATGATATAATATTAAAAAACCTGCCTAACAATATTGAATTGAATATTGTGGTGAAAACATCGACAAAACAAAGTAAAGGTCGCGTTCAGAACGCGTCGCCGTGCCCGCTGGACGTCAGAGTTTGATTTTATTTTGAAACTTATGCTTTTATTTTGGACTTCGTCTTCAACACAAACAATCAGCAGCCTGCTGCTTTTAACTGAACAACAGTCTGTCTGTGTTTCTGCCCTCCTGCAGAGACAGGAGACACTTCACAATAACCTTCAACACAAACATGCAAACACACCTTCATTAACGCACACAAAGGAGGAATAATCCCGCTTCATGATAATGTGTCTGTCGGACCACATGAGACATTTTTCATCATCATTACGACTCGTTTCCACGCAGCTTTAAGTCCAACAACAAGCCTCAGACGATATCCTGAGACACAGTCAAACATTTATTCATGTTTCTTCTGGCTGAAGCTACAGGTGATTCAGGTAATGAGGTTAACCTTTACAGGAGAAGCCAACATGCAGAATTAACAAATCTCACTGTGTGCGTTTGTAAAGCTCCAGCTGTTTACCATAAAACCTTGATTTTACTTTATTTATTCATCCAAGGAAATGTTATTTTAAGCATCCTGCTGCTTAACATGAAATCAAATGAAGGATTTCTCTGCAGCAAACACGTGCAGGACGATTTAAAGTTCTCATCTGAATGTCTGCAGAGGTATCAGAGCACTCAGGGATTTCACTTTCTGTTCGTTAAAGAAGGTGGAGATCTTCTTTTATCTTTATTACATGAGTGCGTTCTTTAAATAAACTCCAAACATGAGCTCGGCAGCAGGATTTTCCAACCTGAGGTGAGCTGAAGGATTTATTTATTTCACTCTGTTTGCCTCTTTTCTGTTTAATTAACAGCAGTCATGTCCAAAAAGTTCAATTCATAAAATTCTGAGTTCATGTTTAAATAGATATCCACTAATATGACACAAACGAGCATTTCATTGTGATCTCGATATATTTAACTGTAACATAACAGGTTTATTGATATCAATCCTGTTGTGAAGCACAAGTCGAGCAACCGGCAGAAAATCACGCCTCCAGTCGACAGATTTATGTCCTGCAGGTGAACACAGACGCACCTGGCTTCATAACCCTGCAGGCAACCCTCACTGTCCTTCGAGCTGTTTCATCACAAATCCCCGGTGTGTTTACTGAACTCAGAGTTTCTGTCCGTAACAGGGGGCCGGCTTCCATCGACCTGGCAGGAATAACTCACCACCCGACGTGGCAGTTAATCTCAATTGAGTTAAAATGGCCGAAGGCTGTGTGACATTGTGGTGACATTAAGCAGCAGTAATCGGTGAGGAATGGCTCAGCAGAGGCCGCTGCTGTGTGTGTGTGTGTGTGTGTGTGTGTCCAGCTGAAGTGCGACACACAGATTAAGAACAGTTGCATTTATCTGTCAATACAAAATTTAACTCTGCAACCAAAATCAGTGAAATAGTTGGTGGTGTGTGACTTAGTGCCGTAAAGCGTTACGTACTTCTCCCGACCCGGAGCCCAAAGTTACATAGTGTGAGAACAGACGTACGAATGACAGAGACACCATTCACCTGATCACAGGTCAGTGTAGATCAACAGGAGGTAACAGACGTTAGTTTATCAGAGGAAAGTCACAGACTTTAAACTCTCTCTCTCATTAAACAGAACATGCTGGTTTAGTTTCTCTTCTACAAACTGAGACTCTGCAGCTGCAATCCATCATCTTTACTCCTTAACTAACTTACAAAGGCACAAAACACACACACACACACACACACACACACACACAGAAATATCCACTTATACACACACAAACATGCACACACTGTTATTCAGGGACACAGACACAATTAAGAATAAACTTTTTGAGCACAGTGAGAACACCCACATGAAGCACATAAACCCACTACGTCTTCTACATCTGTGTCTACGTCTTGTACGTCTACGTCGCCTAGGTCTTCATCTTGTACGTCTACGTCTTCTGCTGCCTCTACGTCGTCTACGTCTTCATCTTGTACGTCTACGTCTTCTGCTGCCTCTACGTCGTCTACGTCTTCATCTTGTACGTCTACGTCTTCTGCTGCCTCTACGTCGTCTACGTCTTCATCTTGTACGTCTACGTCTTCTGCTGCCTCTACGTCGTCTACGTCTTCATCTTGTACGTCTACGTCTTCTGCTGCCTCTACGTCGTCTACGTCTTCATCTTGTACGTCTACGTCTTCTGCTGCCTCTACGTCTTCTGCTGCCTCTACGTCGTCTACGTCTTCATCTTGTACGTCTACGTCTTCTGCTGCCTCTACGTTGTCTACGTCTTCGTCTTGTACGTCTATGTCTTCTGCTGCCTCTACGTTGTCTACGTCTTCGTCTTGTACGTCTCCTCCTACTACATCCTCGTCTAACTCAAACTGTCCGCCCATGACTCAGTGCTGTGTATCAGCTCTAATCTTTATGTTTAACTCTGTGAAGTCATTTAATTTATTCCTCTGTGTCATCGGATGTTTCATTTAAAGCACACCAAACTGTCTCCACCTCCTCCACCTCTCATATAACACACTGTATGGATCTACACACAGGGGAGGAAACCTAAAGCCAGAGAGCACCAAACACAAGCCTCCACATCCACAACAAGTGTGTGTGTGTGTGTGTGTGTGTGTGTGTGTGTGTGTGATATGGATTTTTCCAGAAGCTTGTAGTATTACAGCAGAGCTGTAACAAGGTGCATATTCCTCCTGTGATGTGTTTAATCCATGAGTCAGCGTGGGCGACAAGAAAACACACACAGCTCTGTTTGAGTCAAGAAGATCTACAAACATGAAACACTGAACACACACACGTCGTCACGGAGACTACGTCCAGGTTTTAGACAGTCTGCGGGGACGTCACGGAGACTACGTCCAGGTTTTAGACAGTCTGCGGGGACGTCACGGAGACTACGTCCAGGTTTTAGACAGTCTGCGGGGACGTCACGGAGACTACGTCCAGGTTTTAGACAGTCTGCGGGGATGTCACAGAGAAAGACTGTGTGTGTGGTAACAAAAAGGCAGACCAGCATTATGCATTATGGGAACAAAGTGACCAACAGTGAGGTGATTAGTCTGAGTTGCCATGGTAATGAGGGAGTGTGTTTTTGTGTGTGTGTGTTTTTGTGTGTGTGTGTGTGTGTGTGTGTGTGTAGGACAGGTGGTCAGTCAGTAAACAGGTGTTCATCTGCATACTAGTCAACCTGGTTAACCTGAGGGAGTGTGTGTGTGTGTGTGTGTGTGTGTGTGTGTGTCACACCTGTCTCTGCATCAGTGCCAGTGTCTGCCGTCCCTCCACCATCAGTCTCTCCACTGCTTTTGGATCGTCTATGTTCCTGTTGGCCCTGAAGGCATCACGCACCCTTCGCAGAGCGTAGGTCCTGCAGTAAAACACGGACACTTGAGTTTCATGTGTTTACAGTGACACACAAACGGACACGTAACGGACAGAAGACAATAAGAAAAACAAATGTGAGACACAAACGTCTCTGAGGACGAGCAGACAACAAGCAAAGTCAGAGCAGAAAGATCCGGAGGGACGGCTGGAAAAACAATAAGAAGGTACAATGAGTCAAACTGCAACAAGTCCACCATGGACTGAAACATCAAGGACCATGGCAGTGAGGTACAGTGAGGCTGGACGTGTCTGATGTTGGTGATGTGACAGAGGTCCTTGAAGGACGTCCAGCCTCACTGTACCTCCTGATGATCAGACTGATCCAACAAGTCCTCAGAACACTGCAGACCGAGTACTGACAGGAACCAGGATCAGGTTCATGGTCTCCATCAGATCTTAAAGAGCTCATGGTTCCTCATTACCCACTGCAACACTGCGCTCTCAGGATGCACGGTTCCTCATGGTTCCTCGTAGTTCCTCGTGGTTCCATGTGGTTCCTCATGGTTGATTGTGTTTCCTCGTGGTTCCTTTTAGCTCTTTGTGGTTCCTTGTAGTTCCTCACCTCTTTCCTCACTCCCCACCTTCCCTCCTTGCTCTCCTCCCTCCTTCCAAACCCTCTTCAGTCCTTCCATCCTCCCTTATTTTCTTTCATTCCTCCACTTGTTCTCCTTCCTCACCTCCTTCCTGCTCCCTCCGTCTCACCTTCAAACCAACCTAAGCCTGTTTCCTCGTCACTCCTCCGTCACGTCCTCGTATTTAACGGCAGCATGTAAATCCGATCCATCACACTTTCATTGGTTCTGTCTTAAATCCTAAATGAGCTGGAGACACAGAGACGGACAGGAAGATGAATGAGTTTGGCGTGCAGCAGTGGAACTTCCCAAGGTCGAAGTTTCCCTCATCAGAGGAGCTGAAATGAGACTCAGCGTGTCGAGAAGAGGCAGAAAATTAAACCAATCATCACTTTCACTTCAGCGTCTCCTTCCTGCTTTTACTGACTTCCTCTTCTGTCATTTATTCTTCTGGACTGGTCGTCACGGCGACCTGAAGTTCTGTCTGTATGTGTGAAGTCACCGAGGTCCAGACTGACAGATTTTACACCAGCTAATCACACAGAAATATATCACTGGAAAGTTGCATGGAAAGTTTCCTTCAAGGATTCAAGGACTGTCTAAAACCTGGACGTAGTCTCCGTGACGACGCCCACCTGTCAGTCAAAGTGTCCACGCTCTTAATCCTGCATAACTTTAAGCCTTAATATAATCTGAACAGGTGAGTTGTATATAAATTCACCCTCAGTACAGTTGTCATGAACGGGGAAATTAGCTATAGAGACCAAAACTGTTTTTTGTACCAGGCTGTAAACATGTTTATTTCTGCTGTGAAGTTGGACATTTGAACATGGGGACTTATGGAGACTGACTCACTTCTGGAGCCAGCCTCAAGTGGACGTTGGTCTCAGAGGAAGAAGCTTTTGTCATGACGTGATAACGTCAGCTTCTCTACACACTCAGTGATGACACTGAGCTGGACTGAATCCACCAGGGAGAGGAAGAGAGAGAGACATAAGGAGGACATGAGAGGAGAGAGAGAGACAGATGGAGAGACGCTGATGACGACAGAGTGCGACAGGATTTGACTCGCTAAAACACTAAATCCATTTGTTTGTTGTCCCACTTCTTCCTCCTCCATCTTTACCTCTCAGTCTGTCTCAAACAAACAAAAACTAATCTCAATAAATTCATTCATTAATAAATTTATTAATTAATTAATCAGGAACCTTTGGGAATTGACTTCAAACACAAACAGTATTCAGGAGGTTGTTTCAAGGCTTTTCAAGGCCCTGATTTACTGCTAAATGTCTCTGGTCTGAGGGTGCACTGCAGCAAACGTTAAATAGTCGTCATCGTCAGTAACTTTTTTAACATCTCGTATAAACCAGTGTCAGAGAGTAATCCCACTGTGGTAACTATGTTCAGCTGTACTCGAGTATTTGTTCTGATTACATTACTTCTGATCAAAAACTAGCGAGTTGACAACTTTGCTAACAGTCAAACATCAAGCAGTGACAGTCCTGAAAACCTGAAAAAGCCCAGCTAAAAAACTGGGCTACCATTAGCTAACAGCAGCTAACAAACTGAGCTAACATTAGCTGACAGCAGCTAAGAAACTGAGCTAACATTAGCTAACAACAGCTAAGAAACTGAGCTAACATCAGCTAACAAACTGAGCTAACAGCAGCTAACAAACTGAGCTAACATTAGCTAACAGCAGCTAACAAACTGAGCTAACATTAGCTAACAGCAGCTAACAAACTGAGCTAACATTAGCTAACAGCAGCTAACAAACTGAGCTAACATCAGCTAACAGCAGCTAACAAACTGAGCTAACATTAGCTAACAACAGCTAAGAAACTGAGCTAACATCAGCTAACAAACTGAGCTAACATTAGCTAACAAACTGAGCTAACATGAGCTAACAGCAGCTACAGCTGTCAGCAGTGTACTTCACTGTCCATCATAAACTCTGTAAATCACAGAGAGTTGAGGCGGAGCAGCCGGAGGACATCAGAGGGAAAACCAGAAAACATTTTCTCCATAAAATATGATCCAGTTTCACCAAAATCAGTGAAATAGTTGGTGGTGTGTGACTTAGTGCCGTAAAGCGTTACGTACTTCTCCCGACCCGGAGCCCAAAGTTACATAGTGTGAGAGCAGACGTACGAATGACAGAGACACCATTCACCTGATCACAGGTCAGTGCAGATCAACAGGAGTTAGTTGACTCTGATGTTTGTTCCATGTTTCAGACTTTTGGACTTTTGTCCGTCTGCTCTGTCTAAACTACATTTCTGTTTCTGTTTCCTGCTGCAGTGATCTAATTTTCCTGCAGAGAATCATGAATGTTTCATTTCACTTCTGTTTATTTCCATTTTCTCTCTCCCACCTTTCCTCGCAGGAAGTGCTGTGAGCGTCTGCATCAGCTGTTATTGTAGTCGGCGAGCGAGAGACAACAAAACACAGCCTGCAGCCACGTCTGGCATATTCAGGTCAGTCCACAACAATCCATCCAGTGTGAGCACGCTGCAGCTGATGAGGGGAAGCCCGCAGCAGCATCCAAACTCTCATTCTTAAAAAATGAGAAAATGTTTTGCACATTTTGTGTCGGAGACACAGAGCTCCAGTTTCATGACTTACAGGCACAGAGCTGAGAATAGATGCAGAGCAGCTACTGGTGTGTTTCTGAACAAGGCCGTGCTGATATGACTTTAAATATAACCTTCAAACTATGATGTCACACTTTGAATCTACAGATGTCGCCGTGTGACTGCAGCTTCTGCTTCATAACGGGGATGAGAGGGTGATGTGAGGGGGCTGCAACCAACCACACCGCTGGATGCCACTAAACCCTACACACTGCATCAGGTGGAAAATGCATCGTCACTCTGACTCACTACATTTCCACAGCGTTGCATCATGGGATGGCGTGTAAACAGCCATCAGAGTGTTTCACGTCACGTCAAGTTTGACTTCATGGAGACGGTTGCTGCGTCTCAGGCCTGATGCATGCTGGGACATGTAGGCACTTTGAAGTCAATAATATCATGCAGCAGTTTTCCTTTAATGTTTACACACACAAACACACACACACACACACACACACACACACACACACACACAAGAACCAGCAGCCCATCTCCAGCCAGGCGGGTGGAGTTTATTTTATTTGGAGGAGGAGGAGGAGGAGGAGGCCATCTCTCATCTGACCGCTCAATAATTGAACACAGCAGCAGTCTGCATGAGACGTTCACGGTACGATGACATCACGGTTTAACACAGTTATTATTTCATCATCAGTGACGATGATCCTTCAAGGACAGAGGGAAGGAAGATCCTCGTTTAGAGACATGAACAGGTGATCCGATCAGCTCGAGCAGCAGGAGGCCTGAGATCAGGTCGGTGGTCAGGTCCAAACTAGGACACGGACTCTGAACCACACCTTTCTGTCCAACACCATGCTGCACGCCAACATCTGCAAACCTTCAAAATAAAACACTCGTCTGTTCAGTCACTTTGATCAATAAAGTCTCTCCTATCCTGTCTTATGTTGCCATCACAGAGACTACGTCCAGGTTTTAGACAGTCTGCGGGGACGTCACAGAGACTACGTCCAGGTTTTAGACAGTCTGCGGGGACGTCACAGAGACTACGTCCAGGTTTTAGAGAGTCTGCGGGGACGTCACAGAGACTACGTCCAGGTTTTAGACAGTCTGCGGGGACGTCACAGAGACTACGTCCAGGTTTTAGACAGTCTGCGGGGACGTCACAGAGACTACGTCCAGGTTTTAGACAGTCTGCGGGGACGTCACAGAGACTACGTCCAGGTTTTAGAGAGTCTGCGGGGACGTCACAGAGACTACGTCCAGGTTTTAGAGAGTCTGCGGGGACGTCACAGAGACTACGTCCAGGTTTTAGACAGTCTGCGGGGACGTCACAGAGACTACGTCCAGGTTTTAGACAGTCTGCGGGGACGTCACAGAGACTACGTCCAGGTTTTAGACAGTCTGCGGGGATGTCACAGAGACTACGTCCAGGTTTTAGACAGTCTGCGGGGACGTCACAGAGACTACGTCCAGGTTTTAGACAGTCTGCGGGGACGTCACGGAGACTACGTCCAGGTTTTAGAGAGTCTGCGGGGACGCCACGGAGACTGCGCCCAGGTTTTAGACAGTCTGCGGGGACGCACGGAGACTGCGTCCAGGTTTTAGACAGTCTGCGGGGACGTCACGGAGACTGCGTCTGCGGGGACGTCACAGAGACTGGGTCCAGGTTTTAGACAGTCTGCGGGGACGTCACGGAGACTGGGTCCAGGTTTTAGACAGTCTGCGGGGACGTCACGGAGACTGGGTCCAGGTTTTAGACAGTCTGCGGGGACGTCACGGAGACTACGTCCAGGTTTTAGACAGTCTGCGGGGACGTCACGGAGACTACGTCCAGGTTTTAGACAGTCTGCGGGGACGCCACGGAGACTGGGTCCAGGTTTTAGACAGTCTGCGGGGACGTCACGGAGACTACGTCCAGGTTTTAGACAGTCTGCGGGGACGTAACGGAGACTACGTCCAGGTTTTAGACAGTCTGCGGGGACGTCACGGAGACTGGGTCCAGGTTTTAGACAGTCTGCGGGGACGTAAGGAGACTACGCCCAGGTTTTAGACAGTCTGCGGGGACGCCACGGAGACTGGGTCCAGGTTTTAGACAGTCTGCGGGGAGTCGCGGGGACGTCACGGAGACTGGGTCCAGGTTTTAGACAGTCTGCGGGGACGTAACGGAGACTACGTCCAGGTTTTAGACAGTCTGCGGGGACGTCACGGAGACTACGTCCAGGTTTTAGACAGTCTGCGGGGACGTCACGGAGACTACGTCCAAGTTTTAGACAGTCTGCGGGGACACTGTGGATCCTGTCGGACTTCACGTAACATAAGCGCGTGCAGATGTTATGACACCGGATGACGTAAACACAGCCGTTAGCTGCTACATTAGCATGTTTTCCCGCCGCTGACACTCGGTTTAAACGGTCAGGTGGGCTCGTTCGGAGCAGCCGGTCGTCGCGTCTTACCTGTAGTTGTAGGAGGGGAACTTCCTGCTTTCTGTCAGCATCAACTTGTACAGAGAGATCACCTGCGCTCGCGCGGACGCCGCCATCATGTTGCTAACAACGTAGCTCAATGTACCTCAGGACCCCTGATGACGTGCGTCCAGAGAGTTGCCTGTACAGAAATAAGAGCTCCCCGTGACCGTTTCTCTTCCCACGTTAATGTCTTTAAAGTCACACCCATGCCTTTAAACACTTCCGACATTAAAAGTCGTCACATAAATATTTGTTTGATTTTTAAATACCGGTTATCTTCCGGTAGGCACACAGGCGCGTGTCCGCCGACCTGAGAGCAGCTCAGCGCTGGAGTGTGACAGAAGGTGAGTTAGCTCGGCTCATTTTAACCTCTTCAAACTTTGACGTTATTACACTGCTGATGACGTTTAATGAATGAACTATGACGTGAAGGTATAGCGGCTCACGTCACGACAGAAACCGGCGTCAGGTCGGCGCACGCGGCGCTTCATTTCCCTCCAAAACGTCCTTGATGATGTGTGTCAGCATGTTAGCTTCAATGCTACAAACACTGACTGAAGTGAGCCTGTTTGAGTCACACACACACACACACACACACACACACACACACACAGTGTACACACTGATATCAACACAAAATTTTACTTCTGCAGTCATGAGCTGTGTGTGTGTGTGTGTGTGTGTGTGAGAGACCTTTCTGTCAGCAGGTGAAATGAACATTTCATCTTGACATTAAAACTATAAACTGTGTAAATAAATGTAGAGTGTGTCTGACATACATTATTATTGACACTGCAGCAGCACAGAGACTTCAATACAGTTAGTCAAAGGCAGGCTTGAGGTTGCCAAGCAACCAGGGTCAGCTGCAGGTCAGAGCAATTAACTGCAGCTGTGCTCTGTCTGTGTGTGAGTGACTGCTGAGAGACACAGAAAATCTCTAAATGAACCCCCTCCAACTAGTGGACACTAATGCCAAACGGTAGGTCGTATCAAAAAGCCCAAATGACCGTGAGCATCCTCATCTTGTCGACCATGTGAATGCCGAATTTCAGTGTCTAAAGTTAAAAAATGTGACCTGGGGAGAGAGAGAAAGAACAGGTGCCCCGTGCTCCTTTGGGAAATTTCTCCTCTCCAGTTTACATGGGAGTAGATGGGGCTGTCGGTGGGTGATCCTGGCGCATCAGTGCGTCTCCCGCCAAAACTATAAGTCTGACAGCTTCAGCAGTGATATCGCTGTGTAGCCTACGAATTTTCCTACGTTTCTATGTATAAATTATTTCTGTAGAGTGACATTTGTGGCCACGAGAGCCGTTTGCAAATGTATTTTTTGACAAATGTTTCTCTCCCTCTCCACTCTAGCGATGATGTCACCCACTCTAGCTCTGGAACATTCTACCAATACACACCCATTGTAAATGTTGCCGTGTTTTTGGTGATTTTTGGCAAAACCGTTTGGTGAAACTCTTAGAAAAGTCACAGCACACCATTCCATTCCGGCCGAGCCGGTCGTTTTGATACCTTTTTGAGTCACCTGACTCAGCATGCTGCCCAGCTCCTGATCCACATTAAACTCAAATCTCTAACGCTGACTACAAAGTAGTCTCTGGTTCTTGAACGTCCTCATACAGACATATGTTACCTCCTCCAGTGAACGACGCCTGGCTCTGCCACCCGTACGCTCAGGACAATCCAAACTTTTCTCGTCTGTTGTTCCCCGTTGGTGGAACGTCCTACCAGTTCCTACCAGATCAGGGGCGTCCCTCTCTACCTTCACAAACCTCCTGAAGACCTCCAGCTCTTCAGAGAGGACCTCCTCTACAACACTACCAACAACTGGACATGAAATAGTAAAATAAAATTTCTAGTCTAGGAGCTAGACATTCATACACATTCACACGCTGATGGTGCATCCTTCGGGTATCTTGCACAAGGACACTTAAACATGCAGACTGGAGGAGCCGGGGATCGAACCGCCGATCAACTGATTAGCAGACAACCCGCTCTACCTCTGAGCCACAGCCGCCCTTGATAAATCCGTTCTACTAACATGTCCTCGTTTCCATTTTTGTAAGTCGCTTTCGATAAAAGCGACAAATTTTATTTGACAGTCACGTCTTTCTCTTCCTGATTCGACACCTATCGTAACTACGACAACCAAAGGCGCATTCAGCTAACCGTCACCAGTTAACAGGGTCGCTCAATGAGCCGAAACACTGGCGATGTGCAGAGGTGTGTCTGTTTGTGTTGAACATAACCGCTGTGAAACAATCAGGAAATAACTTTTTAATTTCTCTGACTTCATCGAGGCCGACGCTCGCTCACTCTCATTCACTGTCTGTGTCTCTCAACCAGCGGACACAGATTTAGAAGCCAGAACACAACAGGTCGAGTCTCAGAGTTTAGTCTGTGGCGGTTTGACCGGTCTGAGCGTCTGATTGGCTGCAGCGTGACGTTTGATCGCACGTCGTGGACTACCCCGACTCAAACGAATGGAAAAACCAGATCTAACAAAACGAGACACATGAAGACGTCTGAAGCGTCGAGGTCGAGGACAGTTTGTGTTCTCTGGTTGGTTCGGTGTCTGACCTTTGACCTCTGGGTCAGTTTGAGTCAGCTGGGCTGAGGAGAGGAAGTGAGACATGATGAGGAAACGAGGAGAGTTGACATTTCTGTTTAGAGTGGAGATTTGTCTTGTTGGAGTGTGTGTGTGTGCGTGTGTGTGTGTGTGTGTGTGTGTGTGTGTACAGTATGCTCTTTAGCAGTGGATGTGTGAAAGGTCAGAGACACATCCTGTTTGTTGATGTCCTGCTGTCTTTTAGTGTAAAGGTCAATGGCACTGCTGTGTGTGTGTGTGTGTGTGTGTGTGTGTGTGTGTGTGTGTGTGTGTGTGTGTGTGTGTGTGTGTGTGTGTGTGTGTGTGTGTGTGTGTGTGTGTGTGTGTGTGTGTGTGTGCTGTTATACATCCATCCTTGTGAGGACTGGTTTGATGGACACTTGAGGACGAAAAAGTGATTCTGATGAGTTGAATTTTATTTTCTATCTGCGCGATACGATGAGTGTTTATCATCATCACTGTGGTAACTATGTTCAGCTGTACTCGAGTATTTGTTCTGATTACATTACTTCTGATCAAAAACTAGCGAGTCGACAACTTTGCTAACAGCCAATCATCAACAAGGTCACCAACAGCAGACATAGCAGCCAGCTAATATTACTGACTAGTCCAACAGCAGTCAGCCCAGCTCAGCGTCTGTCTTTCAGCCTTTTATTTCACCAAGCTCTCACCAACCACTAAAAGTCAGTCCCAGATTTACTCTTGTCCGGCGGCTTCTTGCTCGCTCACTCTCTCCTTTTCTCTTCTTAGCTTCCTCCGTCAACGTCCTCTTCACTCTCTTCTCCTCTGCCATTATGTCCATAGAAGCTGCTGACTGCTGGGCCTGTAAACATCCTCTTTCTTAGAGTTTTCCTGCAGTTTGGGCTGCCCGGCTAACAGGATTGAACAGACGTCAGTTGATCTGTGATTTATATATGTAAGAGTACTGATAATCTCTCCACGAATGCTCTCATTGCGTCATTATTTATCAGACAGAGCTCTGTGATCATGAATGCATGGATGAAGTCAGTGACGGTCATAAGTATAGGAGTAGAGTGTGTGCCCCTGCAGAGCCAGCTGACTGATGGACGGCTCTGCAGGAGCTTCAGATCAATAAAGGAGGATTTCCTTCAGTCCCGGCTGACTGGACAGACTCTCTCTGACTAATCAGAGCTTTCAGTCTGGATCCTGCAGATCAACAGACGCTGCTGTCAGTGTCGCCGTTCACAACCGGGCGGACTTAGTCATATGACGTCACATCAAAGTCAAACACAGCGTGTGTTTTCTAGGTTAGCTAGTGAGCTTGCGTCGTGTAGATGAATCGTTTGCTTCTGGTTTGATCCTGAGCCAACCAATCCTGCTTCAGACTGATTTAGGACCGCCTCCTTAATTAGCATACAGACACAGAAGTCAATGAGTAGTTTGGACGCTGTGTAAAATGACTCGACGTCCACGATGTCCAAAACTACTTTGAATCGTGGACTCGTCAGTCCACTGTCCGTCAGTCTGTCTCAGAGGAGCTCGGTCCAGAGAGGTGTGCAGTCTGAACTTCATGTGTAGATGCTGCTGCTCGATGGGTTGGAGTTTCACGGACATTCAGTGTTGGTTTTGGGCCTTGCTCCTTACATGCAGAGATTTCTCTGATTCTCTGAATCTTTGAATGATATTCTGGATTGTAGACGGTGAAATTCAAACTGTGTCCACAAACGTTCTTAAAACTGTTGAAAACATGTCTGGAAAACTGGATCGAGTGAGACAGTTCCACATTGTGTCGACCTGAGTTTGTGTTTTGAATCACCGCTGTGGACTTCAGATTGAGTTTTCTGTCTTCTTTCTGCCTGGTGGATCAAGGCCTCTGACGTCTTCCCCCCCTCCACCACCATCGATCGCTTCCTCCCGTGTTCAGACCTGCGGAAGAATCCGTCTGGGACACATCAGCCCGCGACCCGAACCTGATCGCTTCCAACCCATCCATTCACCCGACCCTCCGTCCATCCATACATCCACCCATCCATCCATCATCTCTGCTCCAGTGCTGCCCTCGCCCTCCTCTCCGGATCAACACACTCTTCTGCATCGTTCGTTCTACAGACTGAGGTAGGTGGACAGGTGTGTGTGTGTGTGTGTGTGTGTGTGTTGTCATAAAACAGAAATCATCGTTCTGTTTTTGGGAGTTCTCAAATGATTTGAAACTTTTAAAAATCGATTAATCGTTCTCTGATGTCAGTAATTTCTTTAGTCTCTTTGGACAACACGAGACGTAGGGTTGCAAAGGGTCGGAAAGTTTCTGGTAAATTTCCAACAATTTTCCAGAAAATTTGCATGGGAAGTTAAGCTGGGGAATTTTGGAAATATTCAAAATTGGAAACCATGGGAATTTATGGGAATTATTATATTTTATTGAACAATATTATGTAGTCCACGAGCTCAAATGTGTGGCTTCAATAGTCTCTGTGTGCTCTGGGCTCTAAAGTGTGGTCCAGGTACAGAAATCACCTGTGCAGGTAGGGGGCGTGGCCTCAATAGCCCTGCAGTAAGTGTGTGCTATGTGCATGTGACTGAGGAATAGCAGATATTCAAGTGTACCTGCATGAAATCTGGTTGTTTTAGTCAAGATTATGCTCAAATATATTTTCCCAACTATATTTAAGTTCCCTGTTAAAGGGCAAACATTCAATTTTGTAAATTCCCGATCTTGGACTGTCCTCTTGGACAATGGTTCAGGTTTTACCTGTAAGACAGGCGTCATCTGGTCAGCTGCTGCAAGGTACGATCGATGCTCGGTCCGATCCTGTGCAGACGTTTGCGGTCACGGCTCTGAAACTGTGGACCGACCTACCTGAGCAGATCAGTGCTGTGTGTCTCTAAAACCACTTATTGAATGTTTCATTATCAAACTGACATGAAACATGAAGTGTGCAGGTCGCTGGTGAATATGCAACAACAACAACAACAACCGTGTTTCTGTCTCTTTATGAATGAGTCTCTCTCCCTGACCTCCTAAATTTACGATGCTTTCCTGAGATTTCAGCTTTATTTGTTTTATGTCACACTCGGGCTGAAGTAATTGAAGTCAGCGCAGCAGATGTAAACAAACCCCGACCTCGGCTTTTAATTGGCGGCAAAATGCAAATGTAGTGGAAACGAGGCGAGGCTTTGATGTGTCGGAGAGAAGCTTGGAGAAAGTCCAAATCAAAGGCTACGGCAACTGGACTGAAGGGAACATCTGTGGTGATGATTCTTCATGTTTATGGTGACAAAGTTAGAGTCCTGCAGGAAATACATCACGGACGCGTGTGAATCAACAAGAAATACAATGTTGACAGCAGATGATGAAAAGACGTTCGTTTAATTGAATTTTATACCAGGAAAAGACTTCATCTGTCATACTTCAGTTTGTGGACGAGCGCTCTGAAGCCTCGAGTTTCACAGTATGGACCATCGCCATCTCACCATCGCCACAAGGGCGTGGAGGTACAGAGTTGGTTTGGGTTTTCAAACAGTATCTAGAGTAATCTCATCGTAGACGTGATAGATGCATTGATTGGTCCGTTTTCCTCAACAAAGAATCTACGACTGTGTCGTAAGAGCCAACACCTTTTTAAGTTGATACATTGAACCTGTTGACAGGTGGAGTCGTGTTCATCATTCACCTTCTTCTTGCTCTGTTTCTGGTCTCCACCACCTCCTTATAGCTCTTGTAGTTCTTGAACCAGTTCCATTTAGTTTTGTTGGAACCATGTGGTGCTATCTAGTGAACCAGCCCGCATTTCCACCAGTTTTCAAAAGAAACCATTGAAATCAAACAGACTATGACACATTTCAGGTCAAGAAAAAACACTTTTGAATACATTTTTTGGTGGAAATGCTCCAAACGGTTCAAAATAAGGTGCACGAGCCAGAAAGAAAAACTACTTCCAGTTCCAAATATCTTCATCTCTTTAGCTGCTAAATGCTACATGTACAAGCTAGTGTCTAAGTGCCGTTTGCTGCTGAGCAGGTCGTGTACGGTAACGTCTTTACAGCAACATGAGAGACGCTGAGAGTGAGCCAACACAGTACGTTTGTAGCCGGACAGGCGAACAACGAGCTGAAACTCTAAAAATGTTGATTATTTCCACTTTAGTTAAAGTTAATTGCCACAAAGCAAACTTTGGTCCAGGTATGTTCCTGCATAGAAACGCTGCGTCCAATCAACTGCAGCGGTCAGAGGTGAGTTTGGACTCTGATCAGATCTACCAATTAGAAATAAAGTCATGAAAACAGCAGCTCAGCAAGTTTTACTGCCTGATTCTGAATTCATTAGAGCTTCATTTGAATAATAAAACACTAAAACTCCACCAGGATTAAATTTGTATATGAGACGTGAATCTTCAGATTTACAGCCGAGGTGATTAACTGGCTAATGGCTTCTTTCAGTGGCCTTACATCTGTGTGCGTGTGTGTGTGTGTGTGTGTGTGTGTGTGTCTCTTGGCCTCCTTCCTGGTCTTGTTGTTGAAGTTTGCTGTCCGAGCTGATCAGTTGGCTGTTTCACCTCTCTGAGTTCACGAGGCAATTTTCCAGCAGCAAGATCAGAGAGAGAAATGTCAAGATGTTCAGGAGTGTTTGTCGAGAGCCGAGAGAAACTCAACGTGGAGATGTAAGAGCTAAAACTAGTCTCTGTGACGTCCCCGCAGACTGTCTAAAACCTGGACGTAGTCTCCGTGACGTCCCCGCAGACTGTCTAAAACCTGGACGTAGTCTCCGTGACGGGGAAATTAGCTATAGAGACCAAAACTGTTTTTTGTACCAGGCTGTAAACATGTTTATTTCTGCTGTGAAGTTGGACATTTGAACATGGGGACTTATGGAGACTGACTCACTTCTGGAGCCAGCCTCAAGTGGACGACAAGAGGAACTGCAGTTTTTGGTACTTCCTGTGTCGGCTTCAGAGTTTGTTTCTTGGCAGATCTGTGTCCTGATGGGACTTTTTGCAGCTAGCTGATGCTAACTGTAGCTGCAGCATGATTATAGTAAATTACTGTTGTCCTAATGAGGATTGATCCCAGCTGTTCAGCGTACCATGTGCCTCATCAAACTTCATCACTGTCCTTTAATGTAGCGTTGAGTCTAAACAGAGGAGGAGGACCTCTCCTCTGTTCCTTCATTACTCTGTTTCTTACTGTCTCGCAGCTCCACACTTCAGGTCTCTGACTCTGAACTGCATTTCCCAGGAGGCAGATTATCTTCTGTGGAACCTTAATCAGCCTTCCCTGGTGTTCTTGGTGGGGTTGTAAATGAGGTCGAACCCCTGGCGTACAGCACTAACAACATTAGGTGAGAGAAAGCCGCCTGGACCTGGTTAATGACGACATGAGGTGAGGATGGTCAGTCTGACAGCAGAAATATTCCATCAGAACCAGTTTGAGGATTGAGTCCAGTGTATGTACACGTGACCTATTTCCTGTCCCGTCCTGGGAGTGGGTCGCTCTGTCTGAGGTCCCTCCATTTGTTCCCTGTTGAAGGTTTTCCTGATCTGGATCGAGGGTCTGGGGACAGATGGTGTCTGTCTGCTGCACAGATTGTGAAGCTCCCTGAGGCAAACTGTGACGGCCGTATAAATAAAATGACTTCTTTTGTCTGTCACATGTTTGACTGAATGTGTGCGTTCACTATCTTTGAAGACTCGTCTTCATCCAGTCAGAGACTGTCTAAAACCTGGATGTAGTCTCCGTGACGTCCCCGCAGACTGTCTAAAACCTGGACGTAGTCTCTGTGACGTCCCCGCAGACTGTCTAAAACCTGGACGTAGTCTCTGTGACGTCCCCACAGACTGTCTAAAACCTGGACGTGGTGATGTGAAGGTATTTTTCTTCTTCTTTGGTGTCTTAAATGCAGTTACCTTGTGTTTGTAGTCTTTGCAGATGTCAGGGCTTCATCTCTGCACCTGCTTGTACAGTGCTGCTCTCTCCTCCTGCCTCTTGGGTCTGTCGGTGTTTCGGTTTAATGAGCGACCCTGTTAAACGGCGACTTTTTCAGCCTGATAACATCATGGTGGCAACAACGGTACACGTTCAGCCGAAGGTCGCGAGTTAACAGGGTCACTCGCTAAACTGAAACACCGGCGAGCCGTGGCATGCAAATGCCACAGCTGTGAGGACTCTGAGCTCTGAGCAGACCAGTCACTGTTTCGTACAAAAAGATGGAGGCGGAGGCTACGTGACCGGGTCTTCCTGTCACTTCTAACCCCTTCTGTCTCCCTGTTTTTCGGTCTGTCTTCAGCTGTCTGTCTCTGTGATGCTACACTCTCCATCCTCCCTCCGTTAGCCTCGTTAGCGCCATTAGCTCCTCCATCTTATTGCGGAGATCTTACGTTCCCCGTGATAACAGACAGTACTCGTGGTTTGTACTGCCTTTAGATCGAGCTCTGCATCCCTGTCTCCTTCTCCTCACTTCAGCAGAGATCTCCAGATTTAATGGCAACTTGCTACAGGTTGAAGCCAGCTGAATACCCCTCGCCTCACCCTCCCCTTTCCAAACTACGGTGGCCACGATGTTCGGAGTTTGGAGTCTGTGGACCTGCTCTGTCTGTAGATATAAAAGTCTCATTCTGTGGTAAAGAAACACAACAATACTTATAATTTATGTAAAAATAAATCTGCTTGAATGTTGCACACTGGACCTTTAATGCTAAGATTAAGAAGTTACAGTAAGACGGGGTCAATAAGAAACTACCTTTAAGTCGTAGATTTGTTGTCTTCTGTGACAGCAAACTGAAAATTCTCGTATTTCTTTGACATAGAAGATAAAAATGAGCTAAAGAAACAGAATAAAATAAAACTTGGAGAGATATAAACAAAAGATAACAATAAAATCAACATAAAGTGTGCATCAGTGTAATGTATAAGTATAGATGAGCACTGTTCCTCAGCTGTAGCTTAGCCTGAGAGCTAGCAGGTAGCATGAGCTGAAGTAATGACCTGGCCTAGCATGCTAACTGTATTAGCGACGGGGAGCACTAGCATTTGTTCTGCTGTCAGCGAAGACAAATTAGCTGCTGCGCTAATTGTCGGGAACTGCAGGGAGATGCAGCAGTTTACAGGCCATCAGTGTGTGTGTGTGTGTGTGTGTGTGTGTGTGTGTGTGTGTGTGTGTGGATAACAGTCCTTTGCTGTTCAAATATCACCCAGTATGTCAAATTGATTTCTCTGGTGTGACTTGGTGTGCACAGCCCTTTCCTCTGTGTGTGTGTTGAGGAAGGTTTGGTCGGCTCAGCAGGTTCAGGAAGGGCTTTCTAGAACAGATGGAGGACACACACACACACACACACACACACACACACACAGGGTCCATGGTGAGCTGCTCTATTATATAACATCCGAAAACACTTCCTGGACTCAGACTCGGTTTAAATGTGTGAATCAGTTGAGCGGTGACATCCTGACGTTTCATCGGTGCCTCCCAACAAATGTGTTGGTGAATGAAGAAGAAGGAGGCGTTAAACTGAAACCAACTCAAAGATTTTCACTGTACTGTCACAGAAGACTGAAAAAGGATGCTGCAGCGCAAACGCAGGTTTTCCGTTCATTGAGTCGGTTACTGTGTTTCGGTATCAATCAAATCAATAAATTAGACTTAGCGATAACCACATTACTGAAATATTAACACTACTGACATGCCTAACATGTGACCTCACATCATGTTATGTTCACTCTTATGACATGACATATTATAATATGATTACTCAAAGGAAGAAGCTGTTCACAGACCTGTTTTTACCCAACGTAAGGGATAACTGTTGGGTCCTCATCTATATTTATTTTTATCAGACGTCACAGACGTGTAGTATCGCCGTACTTTGATACAGTTTGTTGGCATCAAACACACCATGCTCGACCCTTACCATCACAGACTGTATGTAGCTTCACGTCTTATTAAATCAACGCTTGCCACAAATGTTTTGTCTAGATCTGAATGCACTGGAGAAGCTTCGACTATACTGGGTTTGGGTTGATATCAAGTTACCCTAGTAAAAGTTCATAACTGAAGTCTGAAGCGAACTTTTGCCTCAAGTTACTCGCTCGAGTTTGCTCGCAGGATCAGCTGGAGGAACAGTTTTAAACCAAAACTGGATAACTGGACAACAATGCAACACCTGATGGAAGAAGAAGATGTAGAAGACTTAGAAGAAGAAGACGTACAAGGAGAAGATGTTGAAGAAGAAGACGTACAAGAAGAAGACTTAGAAGAAGAAGACTTACCAGAAGAAGACGTACAAGAAGAAGACGTACAAGAAGATGTTGAAGAAGAAGACGTACAAGAAGAAGACGTACAAGAAGATGTTGAAGAAGAAGACGTACAAGAAGATGTTGAAGAAGAAGACGTACAAGAAGATGTTGAAGAAGAAGACGTACAAGAAGATGTTGAAGAAGAAGACGTACAAGAAGATGTTGAAGAAGAAGACGTACAAGAAGATGTTGAAGAAGAAGACGTACAAGAAGACGACTTAGAAGACATTGAAGAAGAAGATACTCGTTGGCATCAAAGATGCGATCGGAGTTGGGTATCCAGAATATACTTTTTATTATAGTCAACAAATCAAGGATGCATCTCTCAGTACTTCCTCACTTCCTGTCTATGGAGCTCAGCTCCAAGCCCATTGGTTCCTACTGACGACTTTAAACTCTTTTCCAGTCTTTAACTACATCAGACCAGTTGTCTCTGGAAACTACAGCACAGTGCAGATCTGAAACATTAAAGTACCTGTTTTTCTTTCCTCATTGTGTCTTCACACTGCAGCATCTTAAATCCACGTTTTATGACCTGCAAGGTCTCGGCGGGTCTCTGAAAGTTAGCACCCCTGCACGGCCTCCTGTCTTTATCTGAGCCGGTAAGAAATGGTGAAAATAAAACATTCAGCTGCTAATAAGGAGGCGGCGGAGTGTGTCGGGTTCTCTGTGGACCTGACAGAAGATTACAGGAAAATATAAAACAGCCGGAGATGTTCTCTGTGGCATCACTCTGCTGCTTCACAGTTCTCATGGCTGCACTCAGATCGAGTTTATGTTTTACAGCGGGCTCATAATGTGTCCTGTATGTAAATATTAGCAGTGCGTGTCTGTGTGAGGACGTACCGAAAGCATAATTCAGGTTTTTTACAACTCAGGTTTAATTTTTGTGGTTGTGACATGACACCAGGAGGAATACCAGTTCAGACTGTTCTGGAATGTTCTATCCTTAGGTTACACGAGGTCACGTGTGGGCCTTGAGGTCCTCGGCTGTACTAATTGTTTGGCTTTGACTGGGAGCAGTAGGTGCCAGTCTATCTAAACACTGTGGTGGCCAGGGTCGAAGAGACTCTTGCTGCCTGCTTAGACATAATAGATAGCTTGCCGTTGACGTAAACAGACATCTGTGTCTCCAGACTAGAATATGTTGACGATAACACCGTTCTTGGTAAAAACATTCTCTTTGTCTCATTCTGGGCGTATAGTATTTGTGGTGTTATCTTGAGGTTTAAAGTCTATCCACCAGCATGAGTTCGGCAGAATGTGAGACCGACTCAGGCACTTCTGATGAACTATGAGAGTGTCTCTAATTCTCCTTGGTCAAGCGACAATAAATATTACAGCATAAGACATCAGGTAAGGTAAACAGGTAACAGGTAAACTTTCATTCACGCACCGACGGCGAGCGGCAGTGACGCGTCTTCCCGTCTGTTTGAGCTTTGACAAAGACGTTTGAGATCAGGAGAGACGAGGATTACAGCAGAAAGTCCAGCTTTGCTTTACCTTTGGATAAAAATCTGCTGGAGTTGGAGAAGAATATATTTCCGTAGATGGAAATCATACATACATGCGGACTGTATGTGAGACCTGCAGGTCGGCTGCTTTCATCCTCTCTCTGCTGCCAATTACTTTTCAACACGACTCTCCGGGCCGACACGTCGACTTTCCTCTCTTTCATCTCCTCGCTCTCTTTTTCTACAATGGCAGCAGTTTTCCAGTGAAACTTCAAACTTCATGAAAAGTCTTCTCTCTCTGAGCTCGGCTCCAAAGTTTACAGGATAACTCCGTAAACCCACTTTTCCAAGAACCAGCCGGTTCCTTTTGAAACTTCTGGGCTCCTTTTGTGATAACCTGGAGAGCTGGAATATTTTATCTGCAGTATGTTTTCCTAATTTTGAAGCAGGTGGATGTGAAGCAAGCTTTTGGTTTTTATTGCACAAACTCAGTCTTATCCTGTTTTATCTCGACTCTTTTCAGGCAGGAGCAGCTGAAAATGAGTCACGATGTGTGGTTTCAGCACAGCGTTGGTGTGTTTGAGTATTTATGGTTATTTTCATTATCTTCCTGTTTTGCCTGTGAAACATCATGAAATAATAACTTTTGCAATGTTTTTTACGACCAACTGAAGAATAAAGAGAAATAGTAACTATTCACATTTAAGAAGCTGGACCCATTTTTGGATTTCTTTGTTGAAAGTATATAATTCTGTAGAAGAATTCATAACCAAATGATATTATCTCAATCAACATCTTGTTTTAGTTGAAGATAAGTTCATATCCGGGTCAGTATGATAAGGTTGTCTGAAAGTTAGTTTTTGGTTGATTAATGGTTGTGTATTGATGGTTGATTGGTGGCTGATCAGGTGTGTTATCGTATACAGCTTTAGAACAGCTGTAAAGTGGACTGATACATGTGCCGTTATTCTCTATAACTGCACTCATGGAGCGACTCTCGTCCAATCAGATTACTCTGTCTGAACTAACTGTTGTCTAAAGCGTCATAACTCTTTTTTTTTTATAAAAATATTCATTTTTAACAGTCAAAGCTTCTCTGTATCACGTCTGTATCACGAGGTAAATACTTGGTGTACTCAGTAATTAAATACATTTAACGGGTGTTATCAGTCCCTCATTTGTTACGTACATAATCTCACAAATTATTGTGCATTTTAATACAAACACACACACATTTTTCAGCCACAGCAGATGTTGTAAAAAGAGCTGAAGTCTGTCATTATTGTTATTTTTCCAATATTGTATAATTATGAACAGCGGAGTCCCCGAGGACGACGCCGTGTGTGGGTGACAGCTAAACGGGAAAGAAATGAGATGTCTGCTTCTTTCAAATCCCCAAACACTCAAAATATGAATTGCAAATCTGCAAAATTAGCCAAAAAAAACCCGACTGTGTGTGTGTGTGTGTGTGTGTGTGTGTGTGTGTGTTTGCGGCATAATTTCAATTTCCAATTTGCACTCTTTCCAACGTCTCTTGAGCATATGTTTACTGTGTTGCAGCCAGGATTCACACTCCTACACACTTCCTCTCTCTCTCTCTCACACACACACACACACACACACACACACACACACACACACACACACACACACACACACACACACACACACACACAGCAGTGGTAGTTGACAGGTGTACAGGTAGTCTCTCTGCAGGTAAAGGTCTTCGGCAGCGCTTCCAACAGGTGAAGCTGAAGTCAGATTCATTTTATTTTTGTCACGTGAAACTGAGCACGTGCAGAGAAGAAAACTTCATGAATACACACACAGGTCAGCAGACGTGTTTAGTGTAAGAAACGACACACACACACTGAATAAAAGCGTCACGATCACGATGCAGTGACATAAATTAAGACTTGATTTTAGCCGAGCAGTTGGGGCTGCTGCTACCCGCTGGTTCGGAGGATTGAGGAGTCAGCAGTCGATAAAATAAGTTAATAAGTAAATGTGCACAAAAATGTGACTGATCACATGACCAAACACATGATCCATGAGACAACACATCAAATCAGTGGATTTATAATGTCCAGCTCTGCTTTACAGTTCAGTACTGAACGACACAAACCTGTTTTAGTTTTTTTAGTTTCGTTTGACTTCCCGTCTCATTTAAGTCTGATTATCATTTTTGAATTTTAGTCACACTTTAATTAATTTAATTTAATTTAATTTTAAATCAGGACTGCTGAGTTTATGTGCAAGTCCCTCAAAGAGAAGTCAGAGTAAAAGATGCCAATTATTTAAATTTAAGGTCTTTTTTAATTTCACGTCTGCTCTCAGATTCAGACTTACTGTTGGATGTTGTTTACCAACTATTCAGTCGTAGTTTTTCCTCCAATTATTTCATCTACAGTCTGTATTTTGTTCAGAACTGCAGCAGGAAACATGAAAACACTCCTGATCTCAGGCCTGACGTTGAAAAATGCTTCATGACAATACAGCAACAACAACAACATCCAAAGTAAACTTTATATTTTGCACAGTATACATATTTTCCTCCCCTCTGAAGCTGCTGTGTGCTGAATCTGACAGTTTGGGGGAGAAAAAACGATGTTTGAGATGCAGCCGTGTGGTCACTGCAGAGGATGATTGATTCAGATCAGCCCTCGCCGTCCCTCAGGACGACGGCTCCAAGCGATCGATACGCCGGCCGGCTGGCCTCCTCTTATTCATAAAGAAGCTCCGTGCTGCTGCGAGGCACAGCTTCACAGGCTGACTCGATTTCCATGATGACAAAGAGCTTCCTGACGGCCCTGAGCAGACTGCCACTGTGAAATAATAATGAACGATGACAAATAAACAGGCATTACAAAGCAAATCAGACGGCATGAATAATGCAGTTTTACCGAAGCTGCAGCTGAAAAACTGTCGCATGCTGAAGTCGAGGACGGCGTTCCTGTCTGACTTATGTTACATGACAGTTTGTCTGATGTCCAACAAACTTAAAAATTCATATAAAAACTATTTAAAATAAAACAAAATCAAATCATATTTTATGGAGAAAATGTTTTCTGGTTTTCCCTCTGATGTCCTCCGGCTGCTCCGCCTCAACTCTCTGTGATTTACAGAGTTTATGATGGACAGTGAAGTAAACTGCTGACAGCTGTAGCTGCTGTTAGCTCATGTAAGCTCAGTTTGTTAGCTGCTGTTAGCTCAGTTTGTTAGCTGCTGTTAGCTCAGTTTGTTAGCTGCTGTTAACTCATGTTAGCTCAGTTTGTTAGCTGCTGTTAGCTAATGTAAGCTCAGTTTGTTAGCTGCTGTTAGCTCAGTTTGTTAGCTGCTGTTAGCTCAGTTTGTTAGCTGCTGTTAGCTCAGTTTGTTAGCTGCTGTTAACTCATGTTAGCTCAGTTTGTTAGCTGCTGTTAGCTAATGTTAGCTCAGTTTGTTAGCTGGACTGTGAGCTCAGAGCACCGGGGGAGTGTTAGTGTTTGTACCACAGACGTTTTGGACCACCGGGAAGAAGAAGAAGAAGAAGAAGAAGTTTACAGGTGGGGTGATGAGGAGGAGAGCCGGTGTCGTGCCAGAACAGGAGCTACAGGTAACGATAACGAGTTCACAACATCGAGACGACAATTCACTGGATGAGTCGAATGAATAAGACGTCCGATCAAACAGAGGCGTGGAGAAGAGTGTGTGTTTGTGTGTGTGTGAAAGGAAACAAATCGTATGTATGAGCGAGCTGCTGTGTGGCTGAGAGCTGCAACCTCGGCACTTTTCTCCTCCAACCATAAAATCTCCCTTCTTCAACATGTCAGACACTCCTCCTCTCCTCTCCTTGTTTCCTCTCCTCTCCTCCTGGACGACATGAAAGGAGGGAGGAAGGACTGAAAGAAGTATTAACATCTTAAAAGTACCAAAAAACAACAAGTCTACGTCCAGGTTTTAGACAGTCTGCGGGGACGTCACGGAGACTACGTCCAGGTTTTAGACAGTTTGCGGGGACGTCACGGAGACTACGTCCAGGTTTTAGACAGTCTGCGGGGACATCACGGAGACTACGTCCAGGTTTTAGACAGTCTGCGGGGACATCACGGAGACTACGTCCAGGTTTTAGACAGGAGCAGTGAGGCAGATTTAGGGAGCAGGGAGGACACCAAGTTTACAGCCTTTTATAAAGAGACTGTGGGGGGTGGAGGTGGAGGTGGAGGTGCAGGGAGTGAAGATGGATGTGGGGTCGTTCCAGGACTCGCTGTTTTAAATAAACGCCACAGTATCAGCCAATCAGTTTGACTACAGCTCCCATAAATCCTCTTGCAGCGCGGCCGCCCTGCAGGCCAACTTATCATGTGTTTCAGTGCAGGAGGCTCACACACACACACACACACACACACACACACACACACACACACACACACACACACACACTCACACTCATGCATATATACTGCAGCTGTCCTGGTTTATGACTGCACACACCTCGTATATACAGTGTGTCAGGCTGATGACTGTATCAGGTCACAAACAAACGTGAAACTTCCCTGAAGTCAGTTAAAGACGTCGACGCGGTCGAGCAGTGAAGTGACGCCTCGTATCGCTGATGATGTTTTTGTTTTATCAGTTTCAAGTAGAAATGATCGCTGAGCGTTTTCCAAATCATCCATCAGTGTTCAGATCGATTTCTCTGCCCCCGAGCTTTCCCTTCCTCTCTGTGAAAATCAACGTGATGCAGATAAATAATCCATAAAACTCAAAACTCATTTTCACTCAACGATATCCATTTTATAAAGGAGGCATCGTCACTTTAAGATGATGTGTTCACGTGCTGCTGGAAAACTTGAACATCCAGAACTCAATATTTCTTAAAATAAACCCCCAGTTTCAGAGTGTAATCTCACTGTGGTAACTATGTTCAGCTGTACTCGAGTATTTGTTCTGATTACATTACTTCTACCACTAAAAGTCAGTCCCAGATTTACTCTTGTCCGGCTAACCTTAGCTAACAGCAGCTAACAAACTGAGCTAACATTAGCTAACAGCGGCTAACAAACTGAGCTAACATTAGCTAACAGCAGCTAACAAACTGAGCTAACATGAGCTAACAGCAGCTAACAAACTGAGCTAACATGAGCTAACAGCAGCTAACAAACTGAGCTAACATGAGCTAACAGCAGCTAACAAACTGAGCTAACATGAGCTAACAGCAGCTAACAAACTGAGCTAACATTAGCTAACAGCAGCTAACAAACTGAGCTAACATGAGCTAACTTCAGCTAACAAACTGAGCTAACAGCAGCTAACAGCAGCTACAGTTGTCAGCAGTTTACTTCACTGTCCATCATAAACTCTGTAAATCACAGAGAGTTGAGGCGGAGCAGCCGGAGGACATCAGAGGGAAAACCAGAAAACATTTTCTCCATAAAATATGATCCAGTTTCACCAAAATCAGTGAAATAGTTGGTGGTGTGTGACTTAGTGCCGTAAAGCGTTACGTACTTCTCCCGACCCGGAGCCCAAAGTTACATAGTGTGAGAACAGACGTACGAATGACAGAGACACCATTCACCTGATCACAGGTCAGTGCAGATCAACAGGAGGTCACAGACGTTAGTTTATCAGAGGAAAGTTTAATAAAGTTGATTTCAAATTGATATTAAATCTTTAAAAACAAGATGGCGATGTCTGGAACGCCAAACTCGAGGCTACAAAACAGACTGTGAGCTTTTATAACAGGTGAAATAAATAACAATGGCTGACTTCAGTTTTTCTGCTGACTCACAGTTTAAAACAGGAAAATGAGCCGCGACATTTAACGTGTCACATCCTGCAGCTTCACCGTCTCCACTGTTTGTCATGAACAGTGTTATTTTCATTCACTTAAATACCAGAGAGAGAGAAAGAGGCGGATGTCGGACGTTGTGTAACTGTCCGTGTTGGCGAGCGAGCAATGTCGTGAACAGGAAGGAGAGGCGTGAGCCACAGGAAGTGGTCATCGTGCCAGAGAGGGACTCCCTCTGATGGGAGGGGGCGAGTGACACTCCTGCAGAGAGAGAGAGAGAGACACCACCTGTTCTCATACACTCCATCACACACTCGGTCGTGATCGTCATGGCATGTGTTCGCTATGGGAACCACGGCGGTGCAGAAATAGCTTCCTCTCACTGTGTGTGTGTGTGTGTGTGTGTGTGTGTGTGTGTGTGTGTGTGTGTGTGTGTGTGTGTGTGTTTTATAAAGTAACAACTTGACTCTCTTGTTGACGAGCTTTAATATCGTCTCATGTCAGTTTGTGCCTTTTATTTATCATGATTTCTTCTGCGATCTGTCCGTGTCCGTCCTCTTATCCGTTCGTGGTCCTCCTCCCCCGGAACGTTCTCCAGCTCCTCCTGGAGGATCCCGAGGCGTTCCCAAGGTAGATGGGCTATGTAGTCCCTCCAGCAGGTTCTGGGTCTGCTCCGGGGTCTCGAGCCACCAGGAGGATCCTGGTTGGAACAAAGCTCTCGATTGGACCAGAGAATCGAGAGCTTTGTCTTCCTCTTCCCACAACAGTCCGCCGGTCCATCTCACGCTCAATGTGAACGATACCCTTCCACCTGTTTTCATTATTAAACAGAAAGACACGACTGGACACCTTCTGAACTAACCAGACTAAGATCAGCTTAACCGCCTCGTTAACCCATCTTCACCAAAACATCGTGCTGTTCCAGCAATCTCCAACTCCTGTCTGCTCAATGAAAATCCTCAGTTCACGGAGCGAGATGTGGTGAAATGACTGTTTTTGTCAGAGGAGTCTGGCCTGGTGGCTTTAACGTGACCGTCACCCACAGGTTTCCAAAACACTGTTTTGAAATTAAAATATGTGCTGCTGGCCACCGCCATGTTTGTAGTCCTGCCTCTTCCTCCCAGCTAATCTAAAAGCAACTGTTTTTTGTACCAGGCTACAGTTTCAGTCAGAAAGGCGCTGTCTGACGGCAAATTTGCAGGTCGGTTTTTGTCCGTTTGGACGTATGTGTGACGACAAAATGAACTTTTAAATTCTGAACTCTTTTTTTCTTTTCTGATTTAATCCAATCAAGAACAACTCCAGCCTCTAAGAGACTAATTATGCCATTTTATTCACTCTGTTCTCATTTATCTATACCTCTGTCTCTGCAGGCGTCTTCACACACACACACTATATATATATATATATATATATATTTTTTTTTTTTTTTTTTTTTTTTTTTTTTTTTTTTTATATATATATAAAAATAAATAAAAGAGCGGCCTAAAAAAAAAAAAAAAAAAAGTAAAAAAAAAGGGGGGGGGAAAAAGGAAAAAAAGAAGAAAAAAGGAGGGGGGGGGGGAAAAAATGGGGGGGGGGGTAAAGCTCAAACGGAAAAAAAAGCCGACCAGAGAAACCTTAAATGATATATATATATATATATATATATATATATATATATATATATATATATATATATATATATATATAGTATCTCTCTCTATAGGCCCATCCCTGTCTCTCTCGCTCTCTCTGCAGTATGTAATTTATCACCTCTCTCTATCAGCGTGTCACTTTTTAGAGGCTGAATGAATCCCTCTGCACTAAAACTGCTGCTGCAAACTGTGTGTGTGTGTGTGTGTGTGTGTGTGTGTGTGTGTGTGTGTGTGTGTGTGTGTGTGCAGGCTTTATATCTTTGCGTAACGTGTGTCATGTCAGAAGTTCACAAGTGACATCTATTTCACGCCATGCACCCGCCGCGTGTGTGTGTGCAATGCGACACTGTAACCTTGGCGACCGCTGGCATCATATTTCCTGCAGTTTTTTGTCACAGTGCCGAGCCTCCGAGCTTTATTCCTCCATCTTTTTGACGTGCGGTGGGTGTTGTGTTGTGTTGTGTAGTTTTTTTTTGGACGGAGGGCCGCAGCTCGTCCTTGGCGGCGTCTCTGTTGCCACCTTTAGTCAGCTGGCGGCGTCACAAGTCACATCACAGCGTCGCTGTTTGGCTGCTGCCGTGCCGGTTAGTCAGAACAACTTCTTGGCAACAAAACGAGGGATTTTCTCGGCAACTTTCACACATGATGAATCATGTTTCACTTCCTCCAGAGCTGCTTACATCTCTGTCTCTGCTGCACAGTAATCTGTCATCAGTTTATTTGTTCTGTATTAAGACAGACTAATGTGACAGTTATCCATATAATATATCCTAATATAACATAAACCTCAGATATGCTCATTAAAGAGTAATGACAAGGCTCTTCTGAAGATCATCGTGTACACAAATGACGTCTTACGTGCCTGGTGACAGATTAATCAAGAGTTGGATGCTATGGTTAGCTAGCTGGATGCAGAAATCTGGACTCTGTTCTGGTTTTGTTCAAAATGTGAACGCAGACGGGAAGGAACAACAGCTAGCTAGCTAGCTAACGTTAGCCTGATAAAGAAAGAGAAGGACAAAGACAGGAAGTAGACACCCGAGGAAAGACTCTTTCAGCATAAAACAGGAAATACTAACGTTGTGAGCACCAGTCGGCTTCTTGCAACGCTACCCGATGGTCTGGGAATCAGATCTTCATCATCATGTCTGTGCGGAGAGTCATCTGTATCATTAAGTGTCTGTGAGGGGCTAGCCAACGTTTACTGAGCCAATAAATGAACTGAGACGTCGGTTCAGTTCTCCATAAGACTCTATACAATCAGACGTCTTTAAAGTTGCTTGAAACAAACAAACATTAATTGAAATTGTCAGGTTTTTAAACTCTGTCTTCTCTCTCACTGCTCAGCTCCAGCTCTGTGGTGGATTACTGTGTGCGTATTTACGGTACATGTGTGTCCGTGCGCGTAGGCGTCCATATGTGTATGCGTGATGGTGTTCGGTGCCATGGGAACAGGCATATGGCGATGATCACACGCTAAGAAGAAGGTCAGTCCCAAAGAGACGGAAAGAGGAGACGCTTCTGTCACGTTAAGTTTTTTAAATGAGTCTGAACCCTCAACGCCACAACAACACAGCAACACAACAACACAGCAACACAGCCACACACCAACACACCAACACACCAACACAACAACACAACAACACAGAACAAAAGCAACACACCAACACAACAACAAGCAACACAACGACACAGCAACACAACAACACAGCAACACAGCAACACAACGACACACCAACACACCAACACAGCAACACACCAACACAACAACACAGCAACACAACGACACACCAACACACCAACACAACAACACAGCGACACAACGACACAGCAACACAACAACACAGCAACACAGCAACAACACAACAACACAGCAACACAGCAACACAGCAACACACCAACACACCAACACACCAACACACCAACACACCAACACAGCAACACAGCAACACAGCAACACACCAACACAGCAACACAGCAACACAGCAACACAGCAACAACACAACAACACAACAACACACCAACACAGCAACACAGCAACACAGCAACACAGCAACACACCAACACAGCAACACAGCAACACAGCAACACAGCAACACACCAACACAGCAACAACACAACAACACAACAACACAACAACACAGCAACACACCAACACACCAACACACCAACACACCAACACAACAACACACCAACACAACAACACACCAACACAACAACACACCAACACAACAACACACCAACACAGCAACACAGCGGGATCACGTCCATCCACCGCAGGTCGAGCTATATATTGGATGGAAAGGTCACATGGCCTGTTGTTATTTAGGATGGAGGGCTTCACCACCTTTTTCCAGACCATCAGACATTTCTCAGGTTCACAGAGAGTCTGTCACTGCAACATGACGGACCTTAAAGTCCAAATTATTGTCAGATATTTTGTCTTTTTGTTTTTAATTTTGGCAGCCGTTAATCTTCGTTGTCAGTGTTTGAGTGGAATCTTGATTAGAGCTGAAATCAATCCACAAACCTTCTCTAGATGTTGGATTTTCTGTTTTATATAAATGTAACATACTTGGAGAGACAAAACAAGGCATTTGAGGATGTTACTCTGAGAACACTTTGACCTATGAAACAGTCAGCAAGAAGATGTCCTGAAATATTTACTGAAAGATCTTTCTCTTTGCTTGGCCATTGAAATTTGTAGTTTGCTGCAAAATGGACACACAGATTAATACATTTTAGTACAAACAGTCATTGTTATTAATAACAAATATGCCACTGAATGTTGCACAATGTTGTCACTGTCTAATGGAAGGTATCTTAAAGGTCCCATGTGTAGGATTTAGTGACATCTAGCCATGTAGTTGCTAGTACGAGCGTGATGGAGAAGCTGTGGTCACCATGAAAAGTGCGGTGGAAGATGACCCGCGGCGTCTGCAGATATAAAAGTCTCATTCCAAGCTAACAACAAAACAAGTCTTAGTTTCAGGTGATTAAACACTAATGAAAACTATTCTGTCACATGGAGGACCCTAAATCTGACACACTGGATCTTTAATAGAAACCGGCTTCCTTTCCATTGAGTCTTCTGTGAACATTCATGATCCCCGGAGGATGACTCTTAATGGTTTTGTTGAACCTGCGATCATAACGTCCTCCTGACGGGCCTCCCAGCCTGCACAGTGAAACCTCTTCAGATGAACGTCCTCATACAGACTTATGTTACCTCCTCCATGAACGACACCTGGCTCTGCCACCCGTACGCTCAGGACAATCCAAAATCCAATCCAGATCAGGGGCGTCCCTCTCTACCTTCACAAACCTCCTGAAGACCTCCAGCTCTTCAGAGAGGACCTGGTCTGGTCCTGGTTCTTCTCCGTTTAATCAATTTGCACATTTCTTTGAGTTGTTCTCGTGTTAGTCGAGTCGTGTTTCTTCTAAACAACACACGAGTAAACGCACCAACGTACGCTAAATGTCTGCCTGCTAACGGTAATGTTCTATGTGAAATGGCCCCTCCCGTTGTTTTACCTTTATTAAAGAGTATTAACGTCTCTGGTGTCAGTGAGGGTGGTCTACCTCTGCTGTGAGACATCAGCTCTGCAGAGGACGTGTCTCCTTTTTCCCGTTTGCGTGACCTTTCCTTCACACAAATTATATAAACAAGACAAATAATGGCCAAGCTGCCATGACCTTTACTGAACATATTAATGTTTTTCAGGAAGATTTTGGGGGCTTTTGTTTCAGTCTGTCCAAATGTTATGTACGATGGGGTGTAATGATAGCCTGCAGGGGTCACTGCCGCTGCTTCGTCAGCTTAAAATGATGCTTCTGCTTACTTTTATGTTCCTGTTAAAGTCCAAATGACCTTCAGATGTCCTTTTACCTGAGAACCAGTTTTGTATATATGTGTGTGAGTGTGAGTGTGAGTGAGTGAGTGTGTGTGTGTGTGTGTGTGTGTGTGTGTGTGTGTGTGTGTGCGTGTGTGTGTGTGTGTGTGTGTGTGACCTCAGCACTGCCCTGTCCATTCCAGAATAATATGACACCAGCAGAGGTAAAAGCTTCATGGATTTAGGAACAATAATCCATTTTGCTGCAATGCCACTGCAATGCAACACCCTTTGTCTTGTTCAGGGATGCTCCCCGAGTGTGTGTGTGCACGAGTGTGTGTGTGTGTGTGTGTGTGTGTGTGTGTGTGTGTGTGTGTGTGAATGGACAAATATTTGAGGGTGACAGATAAAAAGGTGACTGTCGTTTCATGTCAGAGGTTGAATGATGGAACAGAACCAGCTGAGTCTGTTTGTCCATTACTGCAATTATAAAGTAATTATCAAAGTGTGTGTGTGTGTGTGTGTGTGTGTGTGTGTGTGTGTGTGTGTGTGTGTGTGTTAGTCCTCACCTCATCTGACCTCCAAGCTGCTGTGTTTTGTTTACCATTAGCTCTGTTTCTCTCTACTGAGCGAGACTAACGCAGCTCTAATGATATTATTCCCAAAAACTGCAGTTCCTCTTGTAGTCCACTTGAGGCTGGCTCCAGAAGTGAGTCAGTCTCCATAAGTCCCCATGGTCAAATGTCCAACTTCTCAGCAGAAATAAACATGTTTACAGCCTGGTACAAAAAACAGTTTTGGTCTCTATAGCTAATTTCCCCGTTCATGACAACTGTACTGAGGGTGAATTTATATACAACTCACCTGTTCAGATTATATTAAGGCTTAAAGTTATGCAGGATTAAGAGCGTGGACGCTTTGATTGACAGGTGGGTGTCATCACAGATGGCTTGTTTCAGCAACCAGGCCCCGCCCACCACACTGTGAGTCTACAGAAACCTGTAGGGGACGTCACGCTTATGATGATGACACATTCTGCTGCACCCTGGTGGCCAAAAAGCAGTTACTGTAGTTCCAAATAAACGTCACCACGTGCACTTTACATGCCAGTTCTATTGCAAACAGAACGTTTGAGAAACTTCCTTCCTGCTAACTGGGTCGAGGGACAGTCCAGAATATGTAATGCAGGACGGACGCCATAAACCTCAAAAGGAGTTAATGATTGGGGAAGGTCGAATGTACAGTTTACACCGTGATGCTGGAAATGGATGGTGTCTTGTTGTGAGATGTTTTTGCCTGTTGTCTTTCAGTGCTAAATATTCTTGAAAAATGGAGCTCTGTTGCAAACCAAAGAGTTTGTCGTGCTCATTTATCAAATCACCCGTGGAAGCGTTGGCAAGGAAGGCAACTGCAAAGAAGTCGTAGACCCAAATATGTCAAAGGCAGAGTTAGATTCAGATCGGTTCACTTGCTGGTTGTTTGCCCTTGCAGGCATTGTCCCTGAGATGTTACTTGGTCTTCCCTGAATATCAATCCTTGTTCACATTCACACATCATCCCATACAGAAAATGTTAGACTGCATGTGTGAAACAGGTTCAAGATCGCCTACTGTCAACTCTTGGAATCGTCTGTGGTATGTTGAAGTGAGTGAGCCATTGATTTTTCCACACATTATCCATTTAGGGCAGCTCTGTCAACAGGCTAAAAGCCCCAGTGTGCTTGTCAGATTGTCAGACAGCGTCTGAAACGTCTTCCTGGTTCTGAGGAACCAAGCTAAGGTCCAAAATAAGGTTCCCCGACCACGTCCTCCAGCTTCTCTGGGTGAATCCCGAGCCGTTCTCTGGCCTGATGGGACGTATAATCCCTCCGTTGTGTTCTACCTCTGTCCCGAGGTCTTTGTCGAGTTGTGCATGCAGTACCTGAACAAGAAGGTTCTCCTCTAGATGTCTGAGCTCCGAGTTCAGAGCTATGTGTGAGGGTTCAGACATGCATCAACTAGTAAATCTTCAGCGTGACTGTCCGGTACTACCCTGCAGTACTACCTACAATGTGCTGTTCCCCTCCTTCTCTTGGGTCACCAACATACTCCCAAACCTTAAAACCTTAAAATATGTTTCATATGTTTCTAACATGCAGGTACTTGCTAATGTTATCATATTATATTGTAATCTAAAGTCTCTCTCGTGTCTTTCCAGCTCCATGGACCAATCATCATGAGACTTTCCTCGCTCCTCCCTGTCCTACAGTCCCCGCCCCTTCCTCTGCTCCATCGCTGCAGTCTGTCAACGCTCTTAGCCAATGGCAGCGCAGCATCATGCAGACGCCTCAGCACAGATGGCCCCACCCCTCAGCCTGTGATTGGTCAGGACTCGGTGGAAGTGTTGGGCTACTCCTACCCCCGGGATGACTTCACCAACGTCACGCCGAAGATCTTGGCCAAGGTTGGCCGCAATCTCCACAACCAATCCCATCATCCTCTGTGGCTGATCAAGGAGCGAATTAAAGCTCACTTCTACAGGTATGAAACAAGTAAAGGTGGAGTCCTCCACTGTGTTTGCTGTAAATTACCTAAACTTTGACAGCCAGTAACTCACCAGCACCTGCTTTCCCTGCTTCTTCTTACATTTCCTTCTGGACATTCCCAAAGCATGAATCCAAATGTTTTATTGACCCCATGACCCTCCTCTATCGTTCTCAACAGAGGATGATCCATTTAGATTTTAATGAGCCCATGACCTTCCTCTAGCACCATCCTGTAAAGTTTTAGTTCTACGACTGATGAGGACCAGTATGTAGCATTTAGTGCTATCTAGCACTGCTGCTTGCAACCCTTTATATAAGTCGTTGTGGTTAGCATAGCTCTTGATTTACCAGTCGATCTATGCTCCAACCCTCACCTTTAGGACACCTGTGTTATGGACACCTGCGGGTCGTTAAGGTCCCTTCTTTAACGACCTTAACGACCCGCAGGTGTCCTTAACGACCCCAATCCACAGGTGTGTTCATGAGTCACATGCCTCTGAAGGCATCAATGACCTCACAGAGGACTCCACACCACTAGAACTGAAGAAGCCTCTTGGATGAGACGTCTTCAGGAAACCATGCATTTGTCTGGGGACAGGCAGCTGTGGTCGAGCGACATAGACAGTGAATGAATGTTAACCTGACAGAGAGTCTTGTTGAAGTGTGTCAGCTCTGCAGAGAGAGTATAAATGTTCTTTTGTTGTGAAATTTTAACTTTAGATGTGAATCTTCACACTTGAGGTGTGAACGTTCACACGGCTCTCTGGTTTAATGTCCTCTTTGTGTCCTGCATACTGTCCAACACATCTCAACATGTTCCCATCCTCCAGATAAAACCAGTTTGTCCTTTTTCATCAGCTGATACTTCCACACGTCGTGGATATATATTTGTGTTCTTTCTTTATTTTCGGAGCACAAACTGCTGACCGGCTCTCTCCGCAGGCTCAATGTGTCTTCAGGGACAGTTCAGTGTAAAGGTTTGCTGCACTGCACACGGCAGTGAAATATCGTTAAGCTGCTGGTTATATTCCACACTCGCCATAATAAAACCAACACACAGCAGTGAGCGCATTAATACTGCATTAATAAGTCATTAAGAAGTCGCAGAGTGTGTTGTCTGACAGTGGTTTATGACTCTGCCATTTCACAGGTCGTGAACTTTGCTCTTTAGAAAAGCCTGTATGCTCTGATAGCAGCAGGACACCCGAGGGCTGCTGGGTAATTTTCAAACAAGATGAAAAGTTGATCAACAGTTTTTTTTTTTTTCTTTTAAATCTGATTTGAATGAAACTTACAGCAGTAACTCTGCAGTTTCCTTCAGGGACCTTTTCTATCATTGAGTGAACCGACTGAGTGACAGAGTTTATCGATGTTTCATGTTGTATTTAATGCTTAACAATAACAGGACAGAATAACGGATAAACTACAATTAGCCTGAACAGCGAATGCAATGGCTGCAGGACGTTTGTGTCAGACGAGCGATTTAGATGAATTTTGTTCAGATTATTTCATCACACTCGAGTTTTCATGATATTTTTAAGAACTACTGCCTCGAACAAGATCTAACTCTTTGCACAGGTCCTTGAAACCCTTGAAGGTTTTTGAAAATAAATGTAAATATGAGTCATTGTGAGTGTCTGAATTGGAAAGTCCTTGAATCTGATGTTTAAAGCAACATCTCGTATAAATCAGTGTTTGTTTCAGAGTGTGGTAAATATGTTCAGCTGTACTCGAGTATTTGTTGTTGGTGTTTTAATCATCGGCTCTCCACAGTGCTTACATCACTCGTTGGGGGAACC
>OX336902.1:2740027-2759085 GCA_946959425.1 Argyrosomus regius
TTAAAAATATCTCACAGAGATCCATGAATCACCTCCTCCAGGAGGCGCTACAGACCCTCATGATGACTTCAAGAAATGCTAATGTTAGCTCAGTTTGTTAGCTGCAGTTAGCTAATGTTAGCTCAGTTAGTTAGCTGCTGTTAGCTAATGTTAGCTCAGTTTGTTAGATGATCAGAGGCACCTCCCTGAGCTTTCACTCGCTCTTCATGTTCTTCCACGTTGTAGTTGAAGGTTGCTCTTCATTCATAGTTTCATAGCTGTATAACGAGCGTATTAAATGCTCTACCTGTTTGCCTCGAGCAGTTTACCTTGCTGTTAGGCCTGTTAAACCCAGCGGCATCAGTAAAACCATTAACCGCCCAGATGGACCGTTTTATACGAGCGGAGATCTTTTTTTATTGAAGATTTTCTGCTTTATTAGATGAAACAAAATGGAGGCTGACGTGGAATTTATTATTGATCATCACTACTTAGATGCAGGTTGAGGATGAACCCGTTATTATGACGCGTTGTGGAGGTGTGCAGCTCGGTTTATTCAGCTCGGAGCCGGTTCGCTTGGACGTTAGCGGCACCGTCATTGTTGGAGGTCAGATCTGTTTTAACTTTTCGTCTCTGATCATATCCGGGCTGACCATGAAACACTTCGTCTCCCGTCTCTGCTAGTCTTTCTACGGTTTGGCCTAAATAAATCCTGAATCCTGAGTTCGTGGTGTTGTTCGCGTGGCCAACAGTTGATTAACATGGTCAATAGTTGTTTTGCGATGCTTGCGTAGATTTCCTCAGTGGTCTCAGGAGCTCCACCTTCAGCTCCAGCAGGTGAATGTATGTAAATGAACAATAAAAGCACTGCTTCACCTTTTCAGAACATTTAAAGAAGTGAAGGTGGAAAAAAGACTTTGAGGCCTCGAATAAGAACGTGTTCGGTGTCAGGTTGGGAGCAGGAAAAGAAGGTCACGGCTGTATCTGTTCGTCTGTGTGGCAGGAAAGGACAGATCCACCTACATGGAAGACAAACCTCAGAGGAACCTAATGATAATGTCCGCTCTCAGTGTTTGACTGTGTCTGTAACCTTTAACACACCTGTGAGGCTGAAAAGGTCTTCATCAGCTCCAGCGTTGTTCAAGGACTTCGAGTTCATTGCGGTTGTGTTCACTGAGGGACTGTAAAACGGGTTGTGGGACGGACACATGGGTCAGTGCGGCGTCTAAAGGTAAAGCTTTCATCAGGCCTTCTACGTTTCAACCCTCACCTATGGTCATGAGCTTTGGGTAGTCACTGAAAGAGTTGGAGTTCGTCTGTTAAGGTGGTTCCAGCATCTGATCAGGATCATCCTTCCTTTGGAGGTTTCCCGAACACGTCCAATGTGACCCCACGCTGGAACACGCTGGAGAGATTATATTTATTTATTTAGTCATTTCACTGACGCTTTCATCCAAAGCGACTTACAGGGAGCAGTTTGGGGTTCAGTATCTTGCCCAAGGACACTTCGACATGCAGACTGGAGGGGATCGAACCGCCGATCTTCTGATTAGTGGACGACCCGCTCTACCTCCCGGAGATTATATATCTTATGGCTTGGCTGGGGAACGCCGTCAGGATCTCCCAGGAGGAGCTGGGAAATGTTGCTTGGGAAAGCGACGTCTGGACTACCTACGACTTGAGGTAGTCCAGATGTCGCTTTCCCAAGGTCCTTGTTGTAGGTCGAGGCACACGTTACTCGTAAGTGCAAATGAATCAAGTCAGGCAGTCACGTGTCTTTTCAGGTCGTTCTTTATTAAACCTTCATGAACAAACAGATCTGTGAATCAAGAACATTTCCTCAAACACCTTCTAAACTTTTAAATCTGATCTTGGCAGAGAGATGGTTTGAAATTTTTGAGTCACATACGAAGGTGTCCATATGTTTGCAACTAGCTAAAGGTCTGCTGATAATGTTAGCCTGTCGATACATTAGTTGGGCTGTTGGTGACTTTTTATCTCATGTTGATTGTTAAAATCATCATCAAATAATTTTACAGCAGATCATCATGAAACACACTCCAACACCTTCGTTAGTCGTTCCAGCACTCACCAACGCTTCAGTCCTCTGATAGACGTTCAAATCTGAGCAAACAAACAGAGACAGAGCGTTTGTTTTACCGTGTTATCTATTGACTGTGCACATCACCGTAACGTTCACATTAAACTTCTGCTGGTCCAGAAGTTCTGGCTCTGAAGTGGATGAGATGGACTGTGGTGCTTCCCACCTTTCTGAAATTGAACCCTTCAGTCTAACAATGTTAATGTGTTTCTAAGCACCTTAAATCCAGCACTAATGACTTCAACAGAGCTGCATTCAAATTAAATTAGATGAGAATCACTTGAGAAACCGGCACCGATATTTCACAGCGAGATATGTCGAGGATCCGACCGCTGCAGGCTCTCCGTGAACGGAGAAAACGTTTCCTCTCTTTGACACCATGCATCTCTGAAATTAGACAGCGGGACGTTAAAAGCTTTCACCTGCCCGAGGGTCACCAAACTCGACACTCACATGACCATTAACACCTTTAATCCGAGACAAATGCCAAAAACTACAGCGAGGCACTTCTCCTGGTCGTTTCTCAGCAGCTGCTGTGACGAGGTAATAAAGAAAAATGAATAAATGATGTGCAGCGAGGATTCATAATCCTCAAACCCTCGTGCTTTTTTTATTTGGCCTTAATTAATACATGTTAACAAGCTAAATAACAAGCTTAAGGTAATTAGAGTTTGTTAATTGAAGGAGCTCAGGGTGGAAATGAAGAGTGGAGCATCACATGAAGGTGGAGGTGGACGACGATGAAGGCAGAGAGGAGATAAAGCGATGCAGGCCATCAACACCTTGAATCGGGCTATAAGCAGCCAGCAGGCGGCTATAAGCCGGCGCGGAGTAAGTCATCATGGTAATTGGACTTGAGGAAGTCTGTGGAGCAGCTGCCTCCTCTTCTCGCTGCTGTAACTCACCGCCATGATTAACTAACGTCTGCTGCAGCTGCTCAGCAGGATCAGACCTGAGAGAGAAGCCGCCACTCGACACACATTTGTTCTTTGTCTTTAGATTAAAGCGGGCGTCGTTACGGGTGGTCAGATCCTGCACGACCATGAGACTGTGCTTCATTCAGCGTCAAGACTTTCAAAGCTGCACGCACTCAACAGTTTGTGACAGAGAAACCCAACAGAGTATCTTCACACCTGATAAATACACTGTATGATGAATAAGTCACACACCACCAACTATTTCACTGATTTTGGTGAAACTGGATCATATTTTATGGAGAAAATGTTTTCTGGTTTTCCCTCTGATGTCCTCCGGCTGCTCCGCCTCAACTCTCTGTGATTTACAGAGTTTATGATGGACAGTGAAGTAAACTGCTGACAACTGTAGCTGCTGTTAGCTCATGTTAGCTCAGTTTGTTAGCTGCTGTTAGCTAATGTAAGCTCAGTTTGTTAGCTGCTGTTAGCTAATGTAAGCTCAGTTTGTTAGCTGCTGTTAGCTAATGTAAGCTCAGTTTGTTAGCTGCTGTTAGCTAATGTAAGCTCAGTTTGTTAGCTGCTGTTAGCTAATGTAAGCTCAGTTTGTTAGCTGCTGTTAGCTAATGTTAGCTCAGTTTGTTAGCCGGACTGTGAGCTCAAAGCACTGGGGGAGTGTTAGTGTTTGTACCACAGGCGTTTTGGAGGTGTTCAGGCCCAGCAGTCAGCAGCTTCTATGGACATAATGGCAGAGGAGAAGAGAGTGAAGAGGACGTTGACGGAGGAAGCTAAGAAGAGAAAAGGAGAGAGTGAGCGAGCAAGAAGCCGCCGGACAAGAGTAAATCTGGGACTGACTTTTAGTGGTTGGTGAGAGCTTGGTGAAATAAAAGGCTGAAAGACAGACGCCGAGCTGGGCTGACTGCTGTTGGACTAGTCAGTAATATTAGCTGGCTGCTATGTCTGCTGTTGGTGACCTTGTTGATGTTTGGCTGGTAGCAAAGTTGTCGACTCGCTAGTTTTTGATCGGAAGTAATGTAATCAGAACAAATACTTGAGTACAGCTGTAGTCATGGTTACCACAGTGGGATCTCTGATTCTGGAGGCAACAAATCACAACAATTTATAATTTATGATTTTCACACCTTTAGTGAAACAAAGTGTGGAAGAAGCTCGGTGCAGATACGAGTGTTGATTCAGGTGTAACTCCGGGGAAATACCCAGATACAACAGGAGTACTTTGTTAGAGGCTCTGTGGTGGAGCAGAAGATTTATTCCATACAGAGAAACTCTGTCCTGCTGTGGAGCGAGGGAGCGTTCAAAGCAACTGTGAGTAACTTTCACAGGGAAGACTTGCTTTGTGCTTTCAGACATCAGTGAGGTCGGCTGAGGTCTGCTGATCAGGTCGCTGTGTCATGACTTCAGTGGAACGACAACCATGATGATGATGATGATGATGATGATTGTTCCATCAGTGAAAGGTTTCAGTCACATAACATGAATGACACACGATGTACACAAACAACAGACTTGATTAATTATTAATAACGTCCATGTGGGAGCCAGAAGGCGATTGGTTGCTCATTACCGGCAGAGAGAAGGGGTGGACCGCAGTAAGCAGACTGCAGAGATAAATCATGGTGAATAATCTGTGAATCAGACTCTGATGATGCGTTTAATGTGCTGATCGGACATAACCTGATACTGATGACGCTGTCAGGGACAGAAAAACAATTTGTCACTGCGAACGTTTCATAAATACGTTTCAGTGACTCGGTACAGTCAGGCTGCGATGTTTGTCTGGTCACATTCAGAGGTCGAGCTCCTTTTAAACCTTCAAATATTCATGAAGTTACACTGACTGACGACGTACCTGGAACACATGCTGCGTTAAGTTACCGAGCATTTCCTGCTGCTGCATCTTCAAATTAAAAGCATTTACATGGCGAAACCCAACTTGACTTTTATTTTGAAATAGTCACAGGAAATGCAGTGTGTTTGTCAGTGAGATTAGACTGTCTAAAACCTGGACGTAGTCTCCGTGACGTCCCCGCAGACTGTCTAAAACCTGGACGTAGTCTCCGTGACGTCCCCGCAGACTGTCTAAAACCTGGACGTAGTCTCCGTGACGTCCCCGCAGACTGTCTAAAACCTGGACGTAGTCTCCAACTCTACAGAGCGTGTGCAAGGAGGGCGGTGAGTCCTCTGAGACACACACACACACTGTCATACACACACCTCGCACTCAGGCGTGTCAGTCTAATTAACATGCAGACATCTTTATTACGGTAACAGGCAGCCGGCCTCGTTTCTCATCACGCTCAGGTTGAATCTCTGTTTGGAGTCACTTCATCTCTCTGCCAGCGATTAATCAGGTCGGACTGTTTAACGTCTCGTCTTACTTTCACTGTGCGAGCGAGGAATGAGGAAAGGTCACTGGTGATGGGATGACGAGGAGAGGTCAAAGACTGTCGAATAATTACAGTAGGAGGAGGCGGGGTCAAACAGGACGTTGTTACATCTTCACATGTTCACGTGATGCCGTGCTCCACAGGTGAAACTCAAACTTGTTTCCAGGTGGACATCAAACTCTCATTAGCCTGTGGATATAAAAACTTCAGTTGGAGACGTCAAGTAACATCCAACCACAGAGCTTCAAATTCTTGTCGTGTCGTCGTGTTTTCTTTGGAAATGTAACAACATTTTTAAGCTTCTCCATAGCAGCGTCAGCCGAGGCTCATGGGTATTGTAGTTTTTAAGAGTTGTTCAACACATTGACAAAAAGGTTATTTCTTAAAAAACTCTGAAGATGTTCAGAAATGTTTGCACGTACATGGTTAGCAAACAGTTGCCAACTTCCACATCCAACAGACACAAAGCAACTTGATCGTCCAATTAGTGTCATGTTTGTGTCACCTGATCACCTGAGTTTCTAACTGTGTCCGGCTGCTGAGCCCGGTTCTGTTGCCTGCTAACGGCAGATTCAGTTAGCTGCAGTTAGTTAGCTCCATCGTCTTCATGGTGTGCTCCGGCGGCGTCATAGATGTGTGTCGTTGAGGTCACCTGTGTGTCGTTCAGGTCACCTGCGTGTCATTCAGGTCACCTGCGTGTCGTTCAGGACACCTGTGTGTCATTGAGGTCACCTGTGTGTCGTTCAGGTCACCTGTGGGTCGTTCAGGTCACCTGTGTGTCGTTCAGGTCACCTGTGGGTCGTTGAGGTCACCTGTGTGTCGTTCAGGTCACCTGCGGGTCGTTGAGGTCACCTGTGTGTCGTTCAGGTCACCTGTGGGTCGTTCAGGTCACCTGTGTGTCGTTCAGGTCACCTGTGGGTCGTTGAGGTCACCTGCGTGTCGTTCAGGTCACCTGCGTGTCGTTCAGGTCACCTGTGTGTCGTTAAGGTCACCTGCGTGTCGTTCAGGTCACCTGCGTGTCGTTCAGGTCACCTGCGTGTCGTTAAGGTCACCTGTGGGTCGTTCAGGTCACCTGTGTGTCGTTCAGGTCACCTGCATGTCGTTCAGGTCACCTGCGTGTCGTTAAGGTCACCTGCGGGTCGTTCAGGTCACCTGTGTGTCGTTAAGGTCACCTGCGTGTCGTTCAGGTCACCTGCGTGTCGTTCAGGTCACCTGCGTGTCGTTCAGGTCACCTGCGGGTCGTTCAGGTCACCTGTGTGTCGTTCAGGTCACCTGTGTGTCGTTCAGGTCACCTGTGTGTCGTTCAGGTCACCTGTGTGTCGTTAAGGTCACCTGCGTGTCGTTCAGGTCACCTGCGTGTCGTTCAGGTCACCTGTGTGTCGTTAAGGTCACCTGCGTGTCGTTAAGGTCACCTGCGTGTCGTTCAGGTCACCTGTGTGTCGTTAAGGTCACCTGCGTGTCGTTCAGGTCACCTGTGTGTCGTTCAGGTCACCTGTGTGTCGTTAAGGTCACCTGCGTGTCGTTCAGGTCACCTGTGGGTCGTCTTTAATATGAAGATCTGAAGCTGTAACATTAAATATATATGATGCTAATCATCCGTGACATATAATTAAAATTATAGCAGATGGTCGTCACACCTCGGGGGGAAAACAACAATCTGAAATTAAATGAAATATTAATTAAAAATATAAACGACAAAAAGACACAAAGCGTTTGTTCATCTCACTGCGAGTGTTTCACCCCATTTCCAAACTGTGACGGAGGTCGACAGATGGAGAGGCAGGAGAGCCAGAAACACACAACTACACAACACAACTACACACAGTCTGACATGCAGTAAATGTAGACCACACACACACACACACACACACACAGGGTGGTGTTTGTGGAGGTGTGTTGGAGTTGAGGGGATTTCCCTCCTTCTGCTGGTGATGTCGTCGTGTCTCATTATCCAGTTTGTAGTCCAGAGAGGACCTCCACCCTCCACACACACACACACACACACACACACACACACACACACACACACACACAGGTTTGCAGGTTTTTATAAGCAGCTAACAGAGACATTGACGATCCATCCTGGTCATCAGCTTCCCTCAGTCGTAGTCACGTGATGATGAAAGCATGCAGTGAATGGACGTCTCTCTGCCTCGCTCATTAGTCTCTTTATGATGTGTACATGGACTGTTGATGATCAGTGTGTGGATGACACACACACACACACACACTGTGTTAACCTCCACTAAACAGAGGATCAGAACGCTAAGCTGTGTGAACAGCTCCACCAGCTCCACCTAACCTCCTCAAAGCCGGCCATTTACTGCTAATCCATCCATAATTACAGCCTGATCTCTGCGACATCAGTGTGTGTGTGTGTGTGTGTGTGTGTGTGTGTTTAATGTTAAAATACTTATTTGTGGAATCATGACTCATGTTTTGTGTTCACGCTCGAACAAACTCGTCCAAGAACTGATGATCTGAAAACGACATTTAGATATTTAAATATATTATGAAACTTTCCTCATCACAGTCAGCTGACACTCAGCTAACCGTTGCTAACTCTGAAGGTGAGGTCAGGTGTGTGTCGGACAGATGGAGTTCACAGGAACCTTCACAGACTTTTACCTGTTTAAGGCGTCCTGACAGCAGAGACGGTCTGATCATGTGAATGAGGTCGTCCTCTCTGCTTGTGAACATGAATGATGACATCACACCTCCATGTGAAGGTGTAAAGGTGTGACAGGTGTGTGTTGGTGGTCTGCTTTAATGAATCAGGTCAGTTATTTGGTGTTGAGGTCAGACCGAGCAGTGAGTCCTTCACACTCTCTGATCTGCACCTGAAGTGTGTGTTCATTGAACACAGTGTGTGTGTGTGTGTGTGTGTGTGTGTGTGTGTGTGTCGGGTCGCACTGATCTATAAAAGGTAAACCCGCGTGTTGCCTGGTTACTAATCACTCTGCATAATTTATGCGGTCCTCATTACTAATTCAGGAGTGAGGCTCAATAACAGGCGGCTGCCACAGACTGCTTCAGCTCGTATTGTTTTCATAATCTATATTCATTACTGCAGGCGCTCACACCGCGGGGAGAGTTCATGTTCGAGATTTTAGACACCAAGTCTGTGCTCGTAGTCACAGCGACAAAGACTGAACCAGACGGACACAAGCCAGCTAATATTACTGACTAGTCCAACAGCAGTCAGCCCAGCTCGGCGTCTGTCTTTCAGCCTTTTATTTCACCAAGCTCTCACCAACCACTAAAAGTCAGTCCCAGATTTACTCTTGTCCGGCGGCTTCTTGCTCGCTCACTCTCTCCTTTTCTCTTCTTAGCTTCCTCCGTCAGCGTCCTCTTCACTCTCTTCAACCGGCACCCACCACAACACAGAGTCCAAAGTCAAAGCTGACATTACTCTAAAACAAAACAAACTGAGCTAACAGCAGCTAACAAACTGAGCTAACAGCAGCTAACAAACTGAGCTAACAGCAGCTAACAGCAGCTAACAAACTGAGCTAACAGCAGCTAACAAACTGAGCCAACAGCAGCTAACAGCAGCTAACAAACTGAGCTAACATTAGCTAACAGCAGCTACAGTTGGCAGCAGGATGTCAGATGGAAAAACATTTTCTCCATAAAATATGATCTGGTTAAATAAATAGTCTTTTAGTTTCTAGGCAGTGTGTATTGACGACGTGTCAAAATAAAAGACCTCATGCTGGTTCTGATTCTGACGGTAGACCCAGTTCCTCCATCAGTTCCTCCATCAGTTCCTCCATCAGTTCCTCCATCAGTTCCTCCATCAGGCCCAGTTTCAGACAGCTGCTGTATCGCAGCAGTTAGAGGAACAAGTTAATACGAAGCCCTCGGAGGCTCGTCTTTTCACCTCGCCACACACTCATCCGTCACCATTAGCGGTCCTAAATGGACTATTGGCAGCCTCCACCCGTCTCCCAACACCATGATTTATAGATGGAAACTCTCACTGGCAGCTCTCAAGGAGGGAAATATGACTGCAATGCAACATGGGAGTCAAACAGGCAGAAAAAGAGGGGAAACGGACCTTTGCTTGTTCAGCACCTGGACTGATAAGTTCAGGTTACTTCAGGCTCTGAACCCATAAACAGGATTATGTGTGGTTAACGACGTATGTTTGGAGAATCCACGCCTGCTCGAGGTCAGACTGTTGGCTGCTATTTGTAATGTCAACTTTAAATTCTTTAAATCAACTTTATTAAACTTTCTTCTGATAAACTAACGTCTGGTAAATCCTGTTGACTGACTGTCATTCATATGTCTGCTCTCACACTCACGCTCAGTTTGTTAGCTGCTGTTAGCTAATGTTAGCTCAGTTTGTTAGCTGCTGTTAGCTCAGTTTGTTAGCTGCTGTTAGCTAATGTTAGCTCAGTTTGTTAGCTAATGTTAGCTCAGTTTGTTAGCTGCTGTTAGCTCAGTTTGTTAGCTGCTGTTAGCTAATGTTAGCTCAGTTTGTTAGCTGCTGTTAGCTCAGTTTGTTAGCTGCTGTTAGCTAATGTTAGCTCAGTTTGTTAGCTAATGTTAGCTCAGTTTGTTAGCTGCTGTTAGCTCAGTTTGTTAGCTGCTGTTAGCTAATGTTAGCTCAGTTTGTTAGCTGCTGTTAGCTCAGTTTGTTAGCTGCTGTTAGCTCAGTTTGTTAGCTGCTGTTAGCTAATGTTAGCTCAGTTTGTTAGCTGCTGTTAGCTCAGTTTGTTAGCTGCTGTTAGCTAATTTTAGCTCAGTATATCTGACATGTTTGTGCCGGTCATTTGTTGACGACTCCATTTCTAAGCTAACGTTAGCGCGTGTTGCTCACTGTTCATTAGCAAAGGAGATTTGGACCAGAGCTGGGCAGGCGGGCGATGTAACCGGGCTCAGCAGCCTCTATGGACATAATGGCAGAGAAGAAGAGAGTGAAGAGGATGCTGAGGATGTGCTGTTGACCTGATGTTTGTTAGTTAGTAGGCAGTCTGGATCCAGCACTGGAGCGGCACACTCCGCCACTCAGGACACGTACAGGCAGGCGAGAGTAATGTCTTAGCAAGGTGAGAAGGATGGATGGAGGGAGGAAGGAGGAAGGAAAGGAAGAGTGATGGACCGTGAAGCCTGAGTGAACGAGTGCAGGTGGGATTAAAGGAGACAAAAGGAGCGATGGTGGAAATGTGGTGGAGAAAAAGTGAGAAGCAGAGTTAAAGAAAAGGAGTAGGAGGAGGAAAGAGTGATGGAGGGAGAGCGGGAGGAAGATGAAGGTATCAGAGAGGGATGAGGAGAGAGGAGACAGAGGATGAATGTGAAGGAGGGAAACTGATAGAAAGAAAGATGTGAAAAATGTAAACGTAGAGCGAAGAGGAGGTGAGAGAGGAGAAGAGAGGAGAGAAGGAGACGAGAAGAGGAGAGGAGGAGGAAAGACAATAAATGAAATCTATATTCTTTTTTTCATCTTTTGTTTTCATTACTTTCAAATATCAGAGTTAAAAATCCAACAAACCATCATCAGTTTTAGTCCAGTTTGGTCCAGTTTGTTCTAGTTTTGGTCCAGTTTGGTCTAGTTTTGGTCCAGTTTGGTCTAGTTTTGGTCCAGTTTGGTCTAGTTTTGGTCTAGTTTTGGTCCAGTTTGGTCTAGTTTTGGTCCAGTTTGGTCTAGTTTGGTCTAGTTCTGGTCTAGTTTGGTCTAGTTTGGTCTAGTTTTGGTCCAGTTTGGTCCAGTTTGGTCTAGTTTTGGTCTAGTTTGGTCTAGTTTGGTCTAGTTTTGGTCCAGTTTGGTCTAGTTTGGTCTAGTTTTGGTCTAGTTTGGTCTAGTTTGGTCTAGTTTTGGTCTAGTTTGGTCTAGTTTTGGTCTAGTTTGGTCTAGTTTTGGTCCAGTTTGGTCTAGTTTTGGTCCAGTACTCAGGTGTTTCTACTCTGGTTCAGTCCAATATTCTGGTGTTCTCTGGTGTTTTGACATCCAGCAGGAACAAAGAAACACGAGAAAGCTGTTTGTCAGACTAAAACAAAATAATGGACTAACAGATTGTCCATTAGTTTTAGTCTGGTTTGGCCCAGTAGTCTTGGATTATAGCCCCAGTTTGGCCTGGAGTTCAAACAGAACAATGTGGGATTCACACTTGTTTTCATCAGATCTCAGTCCAAACATCTCTGGTCTTTGAGCCCAGTTTGTTCTAATATCTTCATGTTGTTTTAGTCTGGTTTGGTCCAGTTGTGTTTTAGTCTGGTTTGGTCCAGTTGTGTTTTAGTCTGGTTTGGTCCAGTTGTGTTTTAGTCTGGTTTGGTCCAGTTGTGTATGTTCATTCAACACATCAGTCTGCATACAGATGCCAAATTACTCACACACACACACACACACACACACACACACACACACACACATATCACTGCTGCCGTCACGTGTCATGTGATCATTAAACAATGACGTCATCGACAGACGGCGATACCGCTACACACACACACACACACACGCACACACACACACACACACACACACACCACGACCACCCTTATCTGTGAGCTCCCTGATTGGCTGAGGGAGGGGGCCTGGCATTGTGGCGCTGTGTGAGTAAAGAGAGGGAGGGCGGCGGGTTGTCTCACCGCACACATCTATCCTCGCTGTGCGTCGCCGTGCAATCTGTTTTGGCTGACGTTTGTGCCACACACACACACACTCTCAGTCAGTCAGTCAGTCAGGCGTCTTTCCCGCCTTTCTTCTTGGCTGCCTGTACGTCAGCGTCTCATGCGTCAGATGTGTGAAAGCTCTTCATTAGCCTCGGTGTCAGTTAATCTGCCGGCAGCTCTGGATGATGTTCAGCAGCTCACACACTCTCGCTGTTGATCCTCCGTGTTTGAGATGATCCAGACGGGCTGACGGGCTCAAGATCTTCACATCTGAAGACTCAGAACGCTCGCAGAGAGTTTCAAAAACCCTGCAGCCCAAAAACAAGACTGTGGAGGAGGCTGGAGCCTCAAATATCCAGGTTATAGACCAGTCCTCTTGTGCAAAACCATCAGTTAATATCACGTGCTGAGACATCCAGGTTATAGACTAGTACTACTCCTCAAATCACCAGTTAATAGACCGGTCCTAAATGAGTTGTGAGCTTGTTGACCATTACCATGTCCACCAATGTTCAGTTTATAGACGTCCAACTATAGGGGTCGTATGCCATACGTTTCCAGCTCATAGACCAGTCCTATAATAAATCTTAGTTTATAACAGGCCAATAACTGCAGTCCTACTTCTGTAATCTCAGATTATGAGCTGGTCATGTCCTAACCCCAAACCTTCTGTCCTGAAAACTTCAGCTGCTGTTGACTCTTAAACCTGCAATGTGCAACTTGTATTTGTAAACCAGTACATAGACCTGTCCTGCACCTTACCTCGTCCAGTTAATAAACCTGCAGACTGACTCCGCGCTCTTCAATAATTCATTTTTTTAGACTTTAATTCAGACAGAACACGTCCAACACCAACATGACTAATGATATGTAAATGTTGTCATATGTTCTTCATCATATTTGTCAGACATTTGTTAAAATTAATATTCGGATGGTAAACGGTGAAACATCCATTTATTCATATATATATACATTATGCAGATCAGTTCATAGTGCGTACTGCGTGATATTAATATGCAGTATGGATCGGGGACACGTCTTCATAGCTTGTTTCTTTCCTTTCACATCTCAAAGACGAAGATTTGGAAAATAATGAGCGTGTCCCAGTGTTTCATAATCAAAACTGCAACGTTCAGTTCTGCAAACTCCCTGTCTTCAAAGTCCAGTCCTACAACTCCAGATCACCAGTTAGTAGACCAGTCCTACAACTCCAGATCACCAGTTAGTAGACCAGTCCTACAACTCCAGATCACCAGTTAGTAGACCAGTCCTACAACTCCAGATCACCAGTTAGTAGACCAGTCCTACAACTCCAGATCACCAGTTAGTAGACCAGTCCTACAACTCCAGATCACCAGTTAGTAGACCAGTCCTACAACTCCAGATCACCAGTTAGTAGACCAGTCCTACAACTCCAGATCACCAGTTAGTAGTCCAGTCCTACAACTCCAGATCACCAGTTAGTAGACCAGTCCTACAACTCCAGATCACCAGTTAGTAGGCCAGTCCTACAACTCAAACTTTAAAGAAGACTTGTTTTAGTTGTGAGACTTTCCGCCGAAGTTCAATAAAGGTTTTTTAAAGGGAGTTTTCAGGTTAATTCCTTTGAATGTGGCAGAAGATGAATGAGCTCGCTCTTCTTGGCTTTCTGCATTTCTTTATTTGCTTTACTTTTGCTGCGATGTATGGAGTGGATCTGTTCTTAAATAATATTTGAACTCGCAGATTTACACAAAGCTACAGTCACCCTGTCTAATTACAAGTGGTGTTTTCTGTCACGGCTTTCTGTGTAGTCATTACACTTCATCACGATCCTGCAGCTTAAAACCACAAGCAACGCCGCCGCCACGGCCGCCATGCAGTCTCTAATAATGCAGTCATAAATATATTCATGGCAAATATAATTAGAACGAATGGAGAAAGACGAGGGGAGAGGAGGAGGAGGAGGAGGAGGAGGAGGAGGAGGAGGATTTAAAGGTGAGGAGACGTATGATGGAGGGAAAGGAGAAAATTATCTTTGCACTTATTTTGAGTCTCACTGTGTGTCTCTATGAACGTTTAGTTTTTATCTGTCGTCGTCAGTGAATGTTTTTGGCATCGACAGCAGAGAAAAGACATTAGAGAGTATTATGATGTGGAGGAGATGAAAGGTTGGGAGGAAGGAGAATTATTAAAAAGAAATGAGAGAAGGTGGAAGGAGGTGTGGAAGTAGAGGAAAGAAGAAGAAGAGGAGGAGGAGGAGGTCACAGATCTGATTGATTGTGTGTTATCATGAAGTGGAGATTTATTCCAGCGTGATCCCTCATCTCCTGCGACCCCTCGACCCGGCGCTCATTAGCATAGAAACCACATTCCCCTGCTGCTGATTGGACCGGGACCGACAAGACCAGGATGTAAAGGAGGAAGTGTGTGTGTGTTTGTGGGGGGGGGGCAGGTTACACATCATCATAATAAGCAGAAGCATTTCCAATCAAAGCAGGTAATTCTTCCTCTTCGAGCTCGCTCGCCGCCCGCCTCTTGTTTTGTGTGTGTGTGTGTGTGTGTGTGTGTGTTTGCCCATTAGTGGAGAGCCATTTGAATGCCCCCACGCACAAATATTTAGAAAAATATCCAGATTACATCCCAAGCCTCGCCGCCCACTCCTCACCCAACCACTGACCTCAGAATATGAGTCTGAAAGCCAAACAGCCCGTGGCCACAAACGCTGCTGCACACGGCTAATTATTTCTGCAGATTTGTGTAAAAGTGATAATGTTGAAATCTAATCGCTCCCTTCTTCTTTCTGTAGTGACACATAATGTTTGTCTTCTGGGCTCAGTGTGACCAGCAGCATACCAACTAAACCTGCTGGGTGCTCGAGTGAGGAACCCAACATACTCCCATCCAATTAAAGCATTCAGCAAGCCCAGATTCCAAAAGTACCCAGAAAACTGTCAGAGAAATGACTCAGATGAGGTTTTTACTGATCTGCAAACTTTATGGTTAAGGTTTAGTTATGTTCAAGAATCTTACAGTGTTTGATTAAGGTGAGAGAAAGATGGCGGTCATGGTTAAAAGTAGACAATATTGACTGTTGATCGGAGACAAGGACGCGGACCACGATCTTCTGGGTCAAAAACCAGAAAATGAGGTAGCATTTTTGTACCTTTGCTTTCCTCGTCTCCTAGTCAGTGGATGTTTTTCGATGAGTTTTGGTTAGATGCCAACCAGTTGTAGCAAAATGCTGCCCACCATGATCCGGGTTGTACTCGAGGTTTCTGACTGCCACTGTCGTCAAGTGCTTGCTCATGGTGGGAATTGTTGGGTAAATGTTCGGTAAAACTTCCATATAGAGAACGTTCTAGACTTGTTCTAAAGGGAAAGTGTCATGAAATAAGTCTGTGAAGAGTCTCAGTCTTATGGAGACTGACTCACTTCTGGAGCCAGCCTCAAGTGGCCGTTTGAGGAACTGCAGTTTTTGGTTTCACTTCACAGCCACAAAGGTTGCCGCTTGGTATTTATCTCTTTGGGGTCGTTGATGTCTTGCAAACTATTCTAACTTAAACTTTCCAACTTGTAGATTTTAAGTGAAGGTTGGAGGTTTAGCGGTGGTGATGTAGAAGTAATGCAACCATTGTGTAGTTTGTTTATAGCCTAACATTAACTTTATACATGTGGCGTTCACATGTACGTTTCAAAGATCAAAAAAGTGCTGTTCATTTGTGTATCATAAACCTTTGCACACCAGGGCAATGTGAACTACGTCATCCCCTGAATCCCTGAATCCACTTTAAAAGCTCCGGTCCTGTATTGATTTCACCTGTTAAATCCTGTGCAGTCATGAGGAGGAGGAGGCAGCTTAGAGGGATTTGAAGCCTTCACATGTGACACATGGACTGTAAAAAGGGGATTTAAATCTATATTTGTATTACTGAAGCTCCTACGCATATTGTGGACTCGCTGTGCAGACCTGAACTCCGTATTTATGTCCATGAAAAGGAAACTAAAGGTTTTCCACTGTTGGATTTAAATAAGTAGCATTGGAGCTCTGGTCCTGACTGAAATGATTCATTAACTCTTGTATGGATTCATGGTCCCCTGACTTGTAGCACATCAGTGAGGTTAAATGATTTGACAACTGTTGGATGGATTAGCATGTTGGCATTGTCATTGTGACCTTGTTAGCATGCAGATGTTAGCATTTAGCTCAAAGCCCCAGTGTGCCAGCCCTTACAGAGATGATAGCATGGATGACTATTATTTTGAAAGAGCAGGTATATCACTGTTGAGCTCATGGTTGTCCCGAAACGATGCCACAATCAGAAATGCCTCCGAAACCGACTTTGATGTTGGATCAGGTATCAGCATGTTCGCAAGTCTATGCGCTGATCCAGTATGACGTAGGATAATAAGCTAATAGATTTATTAGCCCCAAATTCTGCGAAAAAGCAGCTTTGTTTACCTGACAACCAGTCTCACTCATCATGTGTAAACCTAACCAACCCAAACCAATGAAGGCAACAAGTACTGGCCAATCAGAGTTAGCTTAATATCTGTAATTTGACTGACCGTCCACTCTGTGTGAATTTGTTCATGTTTTACCAATTAACCCGAGAGAAACAAGAGAAATCAATATTTTGTGTCAAATTATTGATTTAAAAAGATTTTCTTGCGTCCACAGCAGCGTTCTGTTCTGACCAATTATACAGGAGTGACAGTCATTTAGATTTGAAATCCAACAATCGAATCGCGTCACCGGTTCATTTTTATAATCAAAGCTCCTGAAACATCGACGACAACAGCACAACAACATAAAACTCGTAGAGGATGAACACAAACAGCCAACACTGGACTTGAATCGTGACAAAGCGACAAAGAGCTGATGAAGCTTGTGTTTGACGTGTAGAGGATGAGATGTCTCTGGGTATCTGGGTAAATACCGGTCACATCCGCTCGCTGAATTGACGAAGTTAACTTGGAATCCCGACTGTTCCTCTCTCTGGCTGAATGTTTTCCCTCCTGTGTTTCTTAAACTGCCGATCACGACCCAGACAGAGGTCAGGCACTCTGGCTTCTGGAGGGTCGACACGTCAGAAAGAAAACAGGTTTGTCTCAATTAGTCTTGATCCCGGAGAGGGAAGCCACTTCCCTCTCATCTGAGTCCCAGGCTGAAAAACGCCTGAAATCCTCAGAATTACCCATAATCCTTTATTCCACCGAGCGTTCGCCCTTTACTTTGACCTGCCTCGAAGCGGTTGAAAAGTTTTGTTCTGAAATGAGATATCTGCCGTTTGAAAAGCTTCACTCTTTGTCCAACACAATGATTGATAGCACAGAGTAAAGATGGAGCCCCTGAAGGACGATTTGAACTGACACACTGCAGAACGTTTCATACGGAAAGATTTTAGTAGTTTTGTAATATTTGACTTTATTGTCTCGATTTTGTTTATTTAACGTCGTGATTTAAACATTGAAGTGTCCATCTGTCAACACCAGCTCAACTCCCTGTCCAGTCACTGCTTTCTATGCCTGCATTAGTGCCCTTGAGCAGCATACTTTAGTCCTGCTGGCTGCCTTCAGGAAACACACCGGGTGGACGGGGAGCGATCGATAACGTCCCAAAAAAATGAAAAAATGGTAGCGAGCGCGTGGGCTGTGTGTGCTGCAGCCTGAGTGGGAGGCTGTAGGTTGTATAGATTTATTGACAGCATAAGTTGAAGTGTTGAATAATACAGAGGAGTCCAGTGAAGTAACAGCAGCACCTGCTACCTGCTGACACACAGGCTGTTTCTACATAACTCAATTGTTTGTCTCAGACTGACGGGGAGGAAGATCTGCAGTGACACAGACGACGGAGTGTAGCAGCACACCTGTTGTGTTTGTTTCACTCGTTCCAGCCACGTTTGTGTTCGGCTGTGACGTCTGCAGCATCAACCTGACACCGTTTAATATTGCATCACTGCAGGAACCAATCCTCACACCTCGTTTGTGGAGTTTTGGTTCTCAAATGATATCTGTGATTTTATTTTGGCGGGTTTCTACCTGCTAACACTAATGTCTGGCAGCTTTAGCATCCATCAGTCGTCGTGTTTGTGTCCTGTTAGCTCTGTTTTTGGTCTCCACCACCTCCAGAGGGGAATAAATGTGCCTGGAAACACGCCTTCTGAACCAAACAGGAAATGTTACGTGTAGCATGTATGCTAATACTCCCCCGTCTTACGTGTGTTTTGTGTTTTTTGTAGCCGGTGCAGGAAACAAGGTGGGCTGGGCGTTCGGTCTGGGCCTGGAGAGACTGGCCATGGTTCTGTACAGCATCCCAGACATCCGGCTGTTCTGGAGTCAGGACGAACGCTTCCTCAAACAGTTCAGAGTTCACGACATCCAGCAGCCCGTCTGCTTCCAGGTACATCATTTACTCTCTGTTCCCAGATCTTTCAGCTGAATCTCATGGTCTTCCTTCTTGTCAGAGTTTAAATAACCAACAACCATTAAGTCTGTGTGCTTTAATTAGATATATATCAGCTTTACAGACTGTCTAAAACCTGGACGTAGTCTCTGTGACGTCCCCGCAGACTGTCTAAAACCTGAACATGGTCTCTGAGACCTCGTTGTTGTCCTTCAGACTGACTGCTGTGACGATGTAAGTCAGTGATGTCAGGTTTCCTTCTTGTCTTCTTCCTGTTTGTTTTTCGTCACGTTCAGTCGTCGTCTGTCTCTCTGAATATTCAGTTGGACATTTACACTCGCTGTCTTCAAACACTTCCATCTCTCTGCATCAACCTCCCACATACTCACTGTGTGTCTGTGTAACCATTCATTAAATCATCTGCAGTCCAATCAGTAACCTTTAATAACAGGAAGGAGGGAAGGAAGGAAGGAGGGAAGGAAGGAAGGAAGGAAGGAAGGAAGAAAGACAAGTGGGTGGACAGAGGTGTCCAAAGTGTTTCTTAGAGAGCTGTTCAACACTAGAACAGTTTAATGGCACTGGACAGCTCCCTGGTGTGTGTGTGTGTGTGTTTGTGTACGTGTGTGTATCCATGTTTGTACACACACACACAC
>OX336902.1:2759185-2789185 GCA_946959425.1 Argyrosomus regius
ACGACTTAGATGAAGAGATTATTGAAGTTATTTGATGAAGGTCGATGGGAGAAAAACAGTCTAAATATATATCAGGTTTTACAGCTGTTTCCAAACTTGCTGTATCAGAATGCAGATCAGTGCCTGTTGAGGGCAAGAGGTGATGAATTTTGTCTCTAATAGTTATAATTTTATCATTAAAGAAGCTCATGAAGTCATTGCTACTTAGACCTAAAGGAATGGATGGCTCAATAGAGCTGTGGCTCTCTGTTAGCCTGGCTACAGTGCTGAAGAGAAACCTGGGGTTGTTCTTATTTTCCTCTATTAATGAAGAGTAGTAGGCTGCTGTGGCACTATGGAGAGCCTTCCTGTATGTTTTAAGATTATCTTGCCAGACTAAACGAGATTCTTCCAGTTTAGTGGCACGCCATTTGCGTTCAGAATTACGTGCCTCTTGCTTTAAGTTGCGAGTCTGCTGGCTATACCATGGTGCTAACCTCCTTTGTTTAATTATCTTCTTTTTCAGAGGTGCAATAGAGTCTAGAGTTGTTCGTAATGAGCCTGTAGTACTATCAACAAGATGATCTATTTGTGAGGGGCTAAAGGAAGCAGACAAGTCCTCTGCTACATTGAGACAAGTCATTGAATTCAATACTGAGGGAATCACTTCCTTAAATTTGGCTACAGCACTATCAGATAAACATCTGCTGTAGGAGTTTCTGCCAAAAGGCTTATTGTCCAGTAATATGAACTCAAAGGTTATTTAAAAATGGTCTGACAGAAGAGGATTCTGTGGAAAGACTATTAGATGATCAATTTCAATGCCATATGAGAGAACAAGATCAAGAGTGTGGTTCAGACAATGAGTCGGTTTATTTACACTCTGACAGAAGCCAATTGAATCTAACAAAGAGATAAACGCAGTACTAAGACTATCATTGTGGTTGTCCACATGAATATTAAAATCACCTACAATAATTACTTTATCTGTTTTAAGGATCAAGCCTGATGCAAATTCTGCAAATTCAGATAAAAATTCAGAGTAAAGACCAGGAGCACGATATACTGTAACAAATAGAATTGGCTGTAATGTTTTCCAGGTTGGGTGAGTAAGGCTAAGAACAAGACTTTCAAATGAATTATAATTTAGTTTAGGTTTAGGATTTATTAATAGACTTGAGTCAAATATGGCTCCAACTCCACCACCTCGACCGGTACTTCGAGGAATATGAGTATTACAATGACTGGGAGGAGTGGATTCATTTAAGCTAACATATTCATCCTCCTGCAGCCAGGTTTCAGTAAGACAAAATAAATCAATATCATAATCAGATATTAATTAATTGACTAAAACAGCTTTAGAGGACAAAGACCTGATATTCAAGAGTCCACATTTAATTTAAAGGCATTTAACTATGGCCCCCGGTGTCGCTAACTTCACGTTTCGTAAAATGGAGCTGCCAATGACCAGAGTTGGTCTCTCAGCGGGTGTGTCGCTGAGTGGGGAATATCTGTTAGAAACGTGGAACGGTTGGTGGTGACAACCACTCATGTCAACACAGATTAATAACATGCTGCTGATCTCAGTCAAGTCTGGAATTAGAGGATCAAATCAAATCAGACATGTTGGACTAAAAACACTGTTCATTATTTCATTTATCACATGACCTTCTTCTTGCTGTATTTGGTAGCTTGGTAGGTAAATGTCATTCAAAGGAGACGGTTGGTTTGATGGTCTCATTCATAATCATCACTTTTGTGACTTTACTTGTTTGTTGAAGAGTGCTGCATCTTCTGATCGGTTCAAATGAGCAGCAGAACCAGAAGAACTGTGAGTTTGATGTGACGTTATATCTTCATGGAGCTTCTCAAACTTTCCTGAACTTTATGATCCAAAGATCTCTGCATGTCTCTCTCTCTGTTCACACAGACGCTCAAACTCTCTGCAGCCTGGTTTTATTTGTTATCATCAGGTCTTCAACAGCTTCATTCTTATCCATCACACACTCTACAGCTTCATCAGCACTGACATCATCTTCACTGACTGATGGACCACAATGTGACTCTGTTTATGAACCAAAGACAAAATAAGTACTCAGTGAACTGACCTCAGAGTCTGCAGACTGCAGTGTGGACTCTCCAGTCCAGCAGACAGCAGCTTCACTCCTGAATCCTGCAGCTTGTTGTTACTCAGGTCCAGCTCTGTCAGATGGGAGGGGTTGGACTTCAGAGCTGAGGCCACGACTTCACAGTGAGTCTCTGAGAGTCTGCAGTAAGAAAGTCTGTGATGACACAAAATATGTTTTTATGAAATAAAATTATATTTACTTCATTCATTTAATGACAAAACAGTTTAACCCCCCCCCCCCCCCCAAACACTACTTCAGCTGGTACAAAATGCTGTTGCATGTCTTTTAACTGGCACAAGCAAGTATGAGCACATTTCACCTATTTTAGCTTCACTCCACTGGCTGCCCATCCATTTTAGGATTCATTTTAGGCAAGGCAAGGCAAGGCAAGGCAAGGCAAGGCATTTTTATTTATATAGCGCATTTCATACCAAGAGGCAACTCAGTGTGCTTTACATAAAGACAGAGCATTTAAAAAGAACAAATTAAAACACACAGTTAAAAGCAAGAACAAAGAAAAAGAAAAATTAAAAAGAAAAGTATATATATATATATATATATTAAAACGATTAAGAGGACTTACAGTGCAAATCCAAGATTACGATTAAAAATTATTTAAAAGGGCTCAGCCATAAGCACATGAAAAAAGAAATGTTTTTAACCTGGATTTAAAAGTGCTTACAGTTGGGGCTGATTTGAGTTCTGCAGGTAGTTTGTGCCATTTGTGTGCAGCGTAACAGCTAAATGCTGCTTCACCGTGTCTGGTTTGAACTTTAAAATTATTATAATTAAGAATTTTAAAATTATTTTATCTGCTTTTAAAGCCTTGAATGGCCTTGCCCCACCTTACCTCTCTGAGCTGCTGCACCCCTACACTCCTAGCCGATCTCTCAGGTCAGCTGACCAGCTGCTCCTGACACTGCCTAAAGCTAGGCTTAAGCTCAGAGGCGATCGAGCGTTTGCCGTTGCAGCTCCAAAACTTTGGAATGAATTGCCACTGCACATTAGACAGACCTCCTCTCTGTCTCACTTTAAAACTCTTCTTAAAACCCACCTCTTTTCTTTGGCTTTTGACACCATGTAGAGTGTTGACTTTATGTGTATACATGCATATTTTTATCTTGTGCGGGCAGTGCATTTTATTTATTTTATTTTATTTTATTTTATTTTATTGCTTTTATCTTTCTATTGTCTACTTCATCTTTTTATTGTGCTTTTATTGTGTTATCTATTTATTGTGTTTTATCTTGTTTATCTAGTTCCAAGATGGCGCCGTCCTAACAGGTGCCTGTTGTAGCAGCTCCAGGTATTACTCTTGGTTTTTTGTGTTTTTATTGCGTTTGTTGTTTGTTTTTTTATCTATATTTTTACACTGTTCTGTGCATCATCGCACCGCACAATGGCGAGATGTTTTTCCAACGAATTGGACACTTTTTACTTTTTTGCACACACCGCCGGCATTGTTTACACCCGCGACCAGCTGATGGCCCTGAGGCACACAACCCTCTTGGTCGGAGAGAGGCCCACCGTACCGGAGGAGCTAAAGAGGAGACGGCGAGGCTGCAGAGCGGGGGTGAAACGGAGGATGGAGAAGAGGAAGTTTAAGCCCTACATCCCTGCAGTCATCACTGGAAACGTGAGGTCATTGGCGAATAAAGTGGACGAACTGGAAGCGCTCACCAGGGCACAGAGGGAGTACAGGGAGTCCAGTATCATGTGTTTCACGGAAACGTGGCTGCACGAGCAGATACCGGACTCCAACGTCACCATTCCCGGCTTCCAGACAGTCCGAGCCGACAGAGACACCAACGAGACTGGCAAGAAGAAAGGAGGGGGCCTTGCCGTGCTTGTTAACACCAGGTGGTGTAACCCTGGGTACGTCTCTGTTAAAGAGCGCGTCTGCAGCCCGGACATCGAGCTCGTCGCCGTCGGACTTCGTCCATATTATTTACCGAGGGAGTTTACCAGTGTTATCGCCATCACTGTTTACATTCCTCCATCTGGAAACGCAGAAGCAGCGTGTGACGCCATCCACACTGTGACTGCAGGATTACAAACAAAACACCCTGGGGCCTTCATCGTCATCACAGGTGACTTTAACCATGTCTCCATCTCATCCACACTCCCAACCTTCTACCAGTTTGTAACATGCACCACCCCAGAAAATAAGACTTTGGACCTGCTGTACGCAAATGTTAAGGATGTGTACAGCTCCACTGCCCTGCCACCACTGGGCAGGTCAGACCACAACCTAGTCCTGCTCTCGCCATCATACAAGCCTGTGGTTCAGCAGCACCCAGTCACAGTGAGGACAGTGAGGAAATGGTCTCCTGAGGCCATGGATACACTGCGTGGAGCGCTGGAGGCCACAGACTGGGATGCTCTGTATGAGCCACATGGTGAGGACATTGATGGCCTGACTGACTGTGTCTCTGAGTACGTTGGGTTCTGCATTGATAACACCATCCCCACTAAAGAGGTCCGCTGCTACCCTAACAACAAACCGTGGGTAACCAGCGACCTGAAGGCCCTTCTCAACGAGAAGAAGAGGGCCTTTAGATCAGGGGACCAAGCAGAACTCAAACGAGTACAAAGGGAGCTCAAACGCAGCATCAGGGAGAGCAAGGACAACTTCAGAAGAAAACTGGAGCACAAACTGGAGAACAACAACACCAGGGACGTCTGGAGTGGGATGAGAGAGATTACCGGCTTCCAGAGGAGAGGTGGGGGAGCAGCTGAGGGGAATGAACGACGTGCGAACGAGCTGAACCTGTTCTTCAATAAGTTCAACTCCAACTGCAGCACTGCACTGAGTCGTGTCATCTGCAGAAATTCTCTGATGACACGGCCATTGTGGGGTGTGTTGAGGGCGGGAGGGAGGCTGAGTACAGGGACCTGGTCGACCACTTTGTGAAGTGGTGTGGGGAGAACCACCTGCAGCTGAACGTGGCGAAGACGAAGGAGATGGTGGTGGACTTTTATAAGAAGATATTTATAAGAAGATATAAGAAGAATTTATAAGAAGGGCCTGAGCCAGCTTTCCTTCCTGAGGACGCTCAGGTCCTTTAACATCTGCAACAAGATGCTGCAGATGTTCTATCAGTCTGTTGTGGCGAGCACCATCTTCTTTGCTGCGGTGTCCTGGGGTGCGGGCATCAAGGCAAAGGACGCCAACAGACTGAACAAACTCATCAGAAAGCAGAGTCTGTTGTTGGCTCTAAGCTTGTCACCCTGGAGGAGGTGGTGGAGGACAGGATGCTGGCAAAACTGCTGGCAATCATGGACAATTCCTCTCACCCCCTCCACAAAACACTGGACAAACTAAAGAGCAGCTTCAGCAACAGACTCATCAACCTGCTGCTCTAAGGAACGATACAGAAAATCGTTCCTCCCAACTGCAATAAGACTTTACAACAGAGCCACTATCACAGAGCTGCACTAAATCTACCTGTCACCTTTGCACTGTGTACCCTGTACAACACTCCACTCCAAATACTGGAACACTTACCTCATATCATATGTGATATGTGCTAATATTAACCGTATTGATATTATATATCATATTTATACAATATTCTTGTCTTTTGCACATTCTATCTACACATTCTTATACTCATAGTATATTATCTATTGTATGTTTATCTTGCATAGTCTCTTGTATATAAGTATTTATATGCATATATTATACCTATACTATATATCATATTATATCATATCTTGTGTATCTTGTGTATATATATACATATATTTATACATGTGTACATATTATATATTGCAGTTATGTACGTATGCACACCTTGCACATATGACACATTCCTATGTGTATATTATTATTATTATTATTATTACTATTATTATTATTATTATTATTATGTACTGTTGCTGCCATTTTTACTATATACTGTTATTATTATATATATACTGTTATTATAATGGTATTATATATATATATATATATATATATTATATTATTATTATTATATATATTATTATTATAATTATTTATTATTATCATATAATATATTTATATTATATACTATGTATACTGTATTATTATTATATACTGTTTAGTTACAATAACATTACCATCATATCATCAGTACCACTACCATCATCTTGCCACTGCACCTTATCTACCTATTTATCTTTTTTATTTTTTAAGTGTCCTTGTCCTATTCTGTGTTTTTTTATTTTTGTTTTTTATCTATCTATCTATCTATCTATCTATCTATCTATCTATCTATCTATCTATCTATCTATCTTGTGCAGCACTTTGGAAACCTTGTGTTTGCTAAAATCGTGCTATATAAATAAAGTGGATTGGACTACTGTTTGTCACCTTGTTCATGGTCGTTGTTTTGTTTTTGTTTTTCATTTTACATGAAGTATCAATTATTCTGATATTTCACCACTTTTAGAATCAAAAATAATCAAATCAAAATAATTCACTACTGAGTAAACCAACAATTTGAATTATGTCCAAAATTTGATTCATAATGTTCATCACATCTGGACTTACTCAGCCTTTCTGCAGTTCCTCACAGCTGGAATCAGTCTCCGTCGGCCCTCATATGATGTGTTGTACTTCTTCAGGTCCAACTCATCCAGAACCTCCTCTGACATCTGCAGCATGTAGGCCAGAGCTGAGCAGTGGATCTCAGAGAGTTTCTTCTCTGATCTGTTCTCTGACTTCAGGAACTCTTGGATCTCCTGATGGACTGAGTCATCGTTCATCTCCATCAGACAGTGGAAGATGTTGATGCTTCTGTCAGGAGAGATATAATAACTGTTCATCTTCTTCAGGTTGTTGATGGCTCTCTGGATGATTTCTGGACTGTTGTCTGTCTGACCCAGCAGGCCTCCTAAGAGTCTCTGGTTGGACTCCAGAGAGAGGCCATGAAGGAAGCGAACCAACAGGTCCAGGTGACCATTTTTACTTTGGAGAGATTTCTGCTTGACCTTCATCAGGAAGACATCCAGGGTCGAGTCACTGTAGTCTTCTCCCAGGAAGTCCTCCAGTACCTCTGTCTTCTTGTTGGTGTAACAGTGGAACAGGTAGACTGCAGCCAGAAACTCCTGAACGCTCAGATGAACAAAGCAGTAGACTGTTTTCTGGAAGATCACACTCTCTCTTTTGAAGATCTCTGTACAAACTCCTGAGTAGACCAAGGCCTCTGTGACATCCAGACCACACTGCTCCAGGTCTTCTTGGTAGAACATGATGTTCCCTTTCTCCAGCTGTTCAAACGCCAGCCTCCCCAGCTTCAGAAGAACTTCCCTGTCAGCCTCCGTCAGCTCCTGTGGACTCGTCTCATGTCCTTCATCGTACTTCTTCTTCTTCCTCTTTGTCTGAACCAGCAGGAAGTGTGAGTACAGGTCAGTCAGGGTCTTGGGCAGCTCTCCTCTCTGGTCTGTGGTCAACATGTGGTCCAGAACTGTAGCAGTGATCCAGCAGAAGACTGGGATCAGACACATGATGTGGAGGCTCATGGAGGTCTTGATGTGTGAGATGATTCTGCTGGACAGATCTTCATCACTGACTCTCCTCCTGAAGTACTCCTCCTTCTGAGCGTCAGTGAAGCCTCGTACTTCTGTTACCCTGTCAACACATGAAGGAGGGATCTGATTGGCTGCTGCAGGTCTGGAAGTTATCCAGATGAGAGCTGAGGGAAGCAGATTCCCCTTGATGAGGCTTGTCAACAGCACGCTGACTGATGACTCCTGTGTGACATCAGACACGACCTCTTTGTTGTTGAAATCCAGTGAAAGTCTGCTTTCATCCAGGCCGTCAAAGATGAACAGAAGTTTACAGACAGCGAGCTTCTCTGCTGTGACCTTCTGTAATGTTGGATGGAAAACATGGAGCAGCGTGAGAAGACTGAACCGCTCATCTTTGATCAAGTTCAGCTCCCTGAACGAGAGCAGAACCACCAGACTGACATCTTGGTTCTCCGAGCCCTCTGCCCAGTCCAGAGTGAACTTCAGCACTGAGAAGGTTTTTCCAACGCCAGCGACGCCGTTGGTCAGAACGACTCTGATGTGTCTCTGTTGGTCAGGTAAGGCTTTAAAGATGTCGTGGCATTTGATCGGAGTGTCATGGAGGGTCTCCTTCTTCTTGGAAGCTGTCTCAAGCTGCCTCACCTCATGTTGGGTATTAACCTCTTCACTCTGTCCCTCTGTGATGTAGAGCTCAGTGTAGATCCTGTTGAGGAGGGTTCCACTTCCTGTTTCATCACTTCCTTCAGTCACACGTTCACATCTCGTCTTCAGACTGATCTTATGTTCATCTAAAACCTCCTGCAGACCACCACTCACTAAAACAGAGAAAGAAGTTTGAGACAAAACAAAGAAAATGTGACAATCTGCTGATTATTTAATCATCAATAAAAAGTGATGATAGAAGAATATATAGAGAAGTAAAGTTTGATAGAGTTTGATTGACAGCTACAAGAATCCATTTTTTGTAGTCATCAAGCACATGTGGATCTATTCTCTCCATACATCTATGATAATCCTTCATCAGTCAGTTCAACAATGTGTTTTCACTGTACCATCAATATAATGATAACTTCCATTATTACTCATTATACCTACTGTAAAGAAATCTAAAGATTCCTGGAAAATGACTCCATGTTTAGAGTAGCTCTTTCATTTAATATCTGTAAATGAAATGATTTTATTATTGGAGATGATTGGCTGTGCTGTTTGAAGTCATGTTTTTCAGACACGTCTTACTTACTGGCTGTCTGCAGTCCACGTCTTGTTCTGGATCTTTCTCCACACTGGGGACAGGAGGAGTCTCCTGATGAAGCAGACTGGTCCCAGTATGAGGTGATGCAGTGACTGCAGAACCAGTGTCCACAGCTGGTAGAGACCGGATCCTTCAGGACGTCCTGACACCAAACACAGCAGGACGGCTGCTCCTCCACAGGAACATGACTCCTCTTCCTCTCTCTGTGAAGACATTTCTTTATCACTCAAATGATTTGTTGACTGTTGGTGACAAATATCAAGATTTGGACGACACTGTCTGGAAGCTCAGACGTTCACAGAGTAAAAGTGTCGTTACTTTTCTGTTTGAATTCAGCTTTCAGTCTGTGATGAAGATGATTTGATTTCAGCTCTCCTGCTGTCATCAACATTCATTAACAGCTTTTCTTATCTGACTGTCTTAATTAACTTTCAGTGATCTGCCTGTCGTTTGTTATTAATACAAACTAAACACTTCCTGCAGCTGTTTCACAATAAAAGTCTGTTTGTTCTTCATCTTTATGGTGGAGAGAAGCTCAGCTCAATGGTCCACTTACTAATGTTTCAAAGTGCACGTTCTGAATCATGAGTAAGTGGACCTTTGAGCTTCAGCTGTCTTCATCCTCAATGCATCATCTTCATCAGGTCAGTTTACAGTAAAAACAGTCTCTTACTTTGTGTGTGAGGGTCCAGGTTCTTTACTGGAGTCTGGAGGTTCTCCTTTGGACCGGTCCCTCTTCATAGACTCTGCTCTGTCCTCCTCTTCCTCACTGTCAATCATCTTCTGGTCTGAAGTCAGTCTGAGAGGTGAAACAGTAACACTGACTGTGAGCTCACAGCACAACAAGAACAACAGAACAGGTTTGAACAGGAGTGACACACAAGAACTGAACCAAACTCTGCAAACACAGACATGTTTTATCACATGAATCTTTGATCAAGTTAGTGAGCAATTACACAAGATCTGGAAACAAGTTTGAACAGGAGTAACACACACAGACACAAGAGGAAGTAAAACACTCACACACACACACACACACACAGACACACACACACACACACACACACACACACAAAGAGGAAGTAAAACACTCACACGCACACACACACACACACACACACACACACACACACACACACACAGTATCCAGGATCACTGAAGCAGTCAGAACCTTCCTTTAACTCTCGGCTTGTGTTCTTGGTTTCTTGTTTCAGCAGGTTTAATGTGAATTCTTCAGACAATCACGACTTTAATCAAAGTGTCGACTTCATTCCAACATTTCTTTCCTCGACAGTCCACAGAGAGAAAACTGTCTCAGAGACTTTGACAGTGAAATCATCAAATGTTGGATTAACACTCACCCTGCCTCAGCCTTCACTTCTCCACCTTCTGCTCCGTCCACTCAAAATGGAGTCTGAACAAACTGACAAACTTTAGCACTAACGTTCCCTCCCTGTTCTGCTCTTACAGGAAATCACATGACTCTGTGTGTGTGTGTGTGTGTGTGAGAGTGTGTGTGTGTGTGCTCAGCTCTCTCGGCTCGAACAGACTGAATTAAAATGAGTAGATTAGATTGAACTGTATTGAAATGAAATGCAGTATGCAGATGTAACAGGTCACAGTGTGGATATAAATATGAATATGTTATAGAGTATACACAGTGTGGACAGAGTGAAATAAACATACTAACTTATATACAGCTTGGCAGCAGGTACAAAGTGTAACTACAGCTGTAAATATATGTAGTGTGTGTTAATAAACAGTATGAACAGTGATTGTGTAGTGTGTGTGTAAATAAGTAAAGAACAATTGAAATGATTAAGTTAAACAGCTGGATGTGAATATACAGTATAGACGTGAATGTACAGCACAGATGGTACACAGTTACATCAGCATACCCAGATTAACACTGTCACAGTTGATTTTTATTGAACTCTTTGTGAAGTGTTGGCACCTTCAAATCAGAGATGTGCCGGTCGCTAACGAGCCGCTTCAAAGAGCAGAAAATGCAGAATTTGTAAAAGTCGAGCAGTCATATCGAGTCCACAAACAACCCTCACAGACACGTGAGAACTGTGCATCAACAGTCGATAGCTGTCCTTTTTTTAAAACTTCAGTTCTTACAGGTGTTTCTGCTTTGTGTAGCACAGTGACTCTGCAAGCACGTCAGTTCATTCATTGGGTGGTTTGAGAGTAACAGTAAATGAAGACATGTGGCTACAGCAATTTATTGATAATAGAACATGTCATTTTTACTTTTGAATACTTCAGTACAAAGAATGTGTGAATAATATAAGTGATATATGTGTACATATACATATGATATATGTGTTTGGCTGGTGGTAACATGAAGAGCTGTTTGGGAGCCAAAAGAGCCGACTTATTAAAAAGAACTGAACTTCCCATCACTAGTTCAAATTTAACCCTTTAACACCGACCAGCGTTCCTCCCTGTCTGTGAAGTGAAGATAAAAACTGCAGTTCCTCTTGTTGTCCACTTGAGGCTGGCTGCAGAAGTGAGTCAGTCTCCATAAGTCCCCATGTTCAAATGTCCAACTTCACAGCAGAAATAAACATGTTTACAGCCTGGTACAAAAAACAGTTTTAGACTGGTTTTAGACAGTCTGTGGGGACGTCACAGAGACTACGTCCAGGTTTTAGACAGTCTTTGAGGTCTGAAGTTATTTTCTCCAAAAAATGTTGTAAATAATAATATGTTGTTATTATTATTGTTGTTATTATTATTATTGTTGTTGTTGTTGTTGTTGTTAAGTAATTTCCTTATTGTGGCTCGATAACGTCTTATTTTGAAATCCGGAAGTGGTTGCAGTGAGTGTAGCTTGACGCTAACAGGTGGGAACATGTCGGCTCCTTGCAGGCTGGTGGTCAGCCGGTTACCGGCTCTCTGTCCGGTTGTTTTCACTTCACAGCTGCGGAGGAATCGTCCGGTGAGCTGTCCGGTCGGAGGACGGCGGCTGTCACACACACACACAGGTACGAGCTGCAGCTAGCTGTGCTGTGTTAGCCTGTCAGTGTGTGGTTAGCTGCTGATTAAAATCAAACATGTTCATCAGTTAATTATTAACATCAGACGAACAACAGCACGCTTTGAAGCGTGTCAGTGAGTCAGCACTCATTAACTTTAATTAGCTCCGTTTGGTCAAAGTCTGATTCACGTTTGTTAAGCTAGCTGCAGACTGAGGAGGAAACGCCATCCTTTCACAATAAGATGCATTTTTAATTTCACTTGTGATGAAATAAATCTATGTTTACTTAAACAGAGAGTAATCCCACTGTGGTAACCATGACTACAGCTGTACTCGAGTATTTGTTTGTTTGTTGTTTGTAGTCTAGTGTAAGAGCAGTCGTCTTCTTATGACTCCTTATGACCTCTCCTTCACATCTTTCCTTGTGACGTTTTCCATCGAGGTCAAGGAAAAGTGGTTAGGAAAAGTGGTTAGGAAAAGTGGTTAGGAACTGTACCCAGAGACAGACATGAGACCTGGTCCTGGTGATCATGTGACATGACTTTGAAACTGTTGTAGGTGGAGTCAAACAGTGATGCTGCAGGAAACAGTCAAAATGTTGAAGTTCTCGAGGGTGGAGCAGCTGAGACAGTTCATGAAGGTGTAGAAACTGTAGAAACCTGCCTGTGTATGAATGTACGGAGTGTGTGTGGTTTAGATTCTACTGACAGATGAACAAATAAACAGTTACTCTGATATTATATGTGTTATATATTATATATATATATCTCTGTCATTGATTTATTCAACACAATGACATGAGGTTCAGGACCACGACTCCACCACCACCACTTGACCAAGACTCCACCAGGACTCCACCACCACCACTTGACCAAGACTCCACCAGGACTCTACCACCACCACTCCACCAAGACTCCGTCACGAGTCCACCATGACTCCACCACCACCACCACCTGACCAAGACTCCACCACGACTCTACCGTGACTCCACCAAGACTCCGCCACGACTCCACCACGACTACCGTGACTCCACCAAGACTCCACCACGACTCTACCGTGACTCTACCGTGACTCCGCCACGACTCCACCACGACTCTACCGTGACTCCACCAAGACTCCGCCACGACTCCACCACGACTCTACCGTGACTCTACCGTGACTCCGCCACGACTCCACCACGACTCTACCGTGACTCCACCAAGACTCCGCCGCGACTCCACCGCGACTCTACCGTGCCTCCACCAGGGCTAACACCTCCTCCAGGGCTCTGAGGCTAACACCTCCCACCCTGGACACAAACTCTCCTCTGGCAGGAGGCTGAGCTCCATCAGGACCAGAACTTCCTGTCTGCTGCTGGCCTCATCAGCAGGCCTGGGACCCCTCACACTGACTCCCACCCTACACCCACCCAGACCTACATGTTACATTAACGTTATGTAACCAGTTGCCTGTTTGGGTCCACAAGGTGGAGCTGTGGCTCTGTCTATGCCGTGGTTTTGGGATTTGCTCCGTATGGGGCACCATGTTTTTTTTTAGAGTTTACTTTCCTTCGCCCCGAAGGTATCATGAAGCTACTGTGAAGTAAAGTCAACGTCTCGGCCACAAATCCTGAATCCTGCGTCTGGTGCCTGCTTGCCTCCGCACAACACTCCACGACAACTACAACAACATCAAATCACAACGCAGAGTCCAGGGGAGGTGTGGAGGGTCTGGCAGCGGGCGTGCAGAGGCAGTGGGTTACAGTTACATTAACGTTGCACTTTACACTTTACTACTTCAGGTCGTCTTCAGGTCGTTTTCAGGTCGTCTATAAGTCATCTTCAGGTTGTCTTTAAGTCATCTTTAGGTCGTCTTCAGGTCGTCTACAGGTCATCTATAAGTCGTCTTCAGGTCGTCTACAGGTTGTCTTCAGGTCGTCTACAGGTCATCTATAAGTCATCTTCAGGTTGTCTTTAAGTCATCTTTAGGTCGTCTTCAGGTCGTCTACAGGTCATCTATAAGTCGTCTTCAGGTCGTCTACAGGTTGTCTTCAGGTCGTCTACAGGTTGTCTTCAGGTCGTCTACAGGTCATCTATAAGTCGTCTTCAGGTCGTCTACAGGTTGTCTTCAGGTCGTCTACAGGTTGTCTTCAGGTCGTCTACAGGTTGTCTTCAGGTCGTTTTCAGGTCGTCTATAAGTCATCTTCAGGTTGTCTTTAAGTCATCTTTAGGTCGTCTTCAGGTCGTCTACAGGTCATCTATAAGTCGTCTTCAGGTCGTCTACAGGTTGTCTTCAGGTCGTCTACAGGTTGTCTTCAGGTCGTCTACAGGTCATCTATAAGTCGTCTTCAGGTCGTCTACAGGTTGTCTTCAGGTCGTCTACAGGTTGTCTTCAGGTCGTCTACAGGTTGTCTTCAGGTCATCTACAGGTCATCTATAAGTCGTCTTCAGGCCGTCTACAGGTTGTCTTCAGGTCGTCTACAGGTTGTCTTCAGGTCGTCTACAGGTCATCTATAAGTCGTCTTCAGGTCGTCTACAGGTTGTCTTCAGGTCGTCTACAGGTTGTCTTCAGGTCGTCTACAGGTCATCTATAAGTCGTCTTCAGGTCGTCTACAGGTTGTCTTCAGGTCGTCTACAGGTTGTCTTCAGGTCGTCTACAGGTCATCTATAAGTCGTCTTCAGGTCGTCTACAGGTCGTCTTCAGGTCGTCTACAGGTCATCTATAAGTCGTCTCCAGGTCGTCTACAGGTTGTCTTCAGGTCGTCTACAGGTCATCTATAAGTCGTCTTCAGGTCGTCTACAGGTCGTCTTCAGGTCGTCTACAGGTCATCTATAAGTCGTCTTCAGGTCGTCTACAGGTTGTCTTCAGGTCGTCTACAGGTTGTCTTCAGGTCGTCTACAGGTTGTCTTCAGGTCGTCTACAGGTCATCTATAAGTCATCTTCAGGTTGTCTTTAAGTCATCTTTAGGTCGTCTTCAGGTCGTCTACAGGTCATTTATAAGTCATCTTCAGGTCGTCTCTAGGTTGTCTTCAGGTCATCTATAAGTCGTCTTCAGGTCGTCTATAAGTCATCTTCAGGTCATCTATAGGTCGACTTCAGGTCATCTCTAGATCGTCTTCAGGTCATCTATAAGTCGTCTTCAGGTCGTCTCTAGTTTGTCCTCAGGTCATCTATAAGTCGTCTTCAGGTCGTCTAGGTTGTCTTCAGGTCATCTATAGGTCGACTTCAGGTCATCTTTAAGTCATCTTTAGGTCGACTTCAGGTCGTCTATAGGTCGACTTCATGTTGTCTCTAGGTTGTCTTCAGGTCGTCTACAGGTTGTCTTTAGGTCATCTTCAAGTTGTCTATAGGTCATCTTCAGGTTGTCTATAGGTCATCTTTAAGTTATCTTTAGGCCGTCTTCAGGTCGTCTATAGGTCGACTTCAAGTTGTCTATAGGTCGTGTTCAGGTTGTCTTTAAGTCATCTTTAAGCTGTCTTCAGGTCGTCGTCAGGTCATCTACAGGTTGTCTTTAGGTCGTCTATAGGGCGACTTCAGGTCATCTTTAGGTCGTCTTCAAGTTGTCTATAGGTCATCTTCAGGTTGTCTATAGGTCATCTTCAGGTTGTCTATAGGTCATCTTTAAGTTATCTTTAGGCCGTCTTCAGGTCATCTATAGGTCGACTTCAGGTCATCTTCAGGTCATCTATAGGTCGACTTCAGGTCATCTTCAGGTCATCTATAGGTCGACTTCAGGTCATCTTTAGGTCGTCTTCAAGTTGTCTATAGGTCATCTTCAGGTTGTCTATAGGTCATCTTTAAGTTATCTTTAGGCCGTCTTCAGGTCGTCTATAGGTCGACTTCATGTTGTCTATAGGTTGTCTTCAGGTCGTCTACAGGTTGTCTTTAGGTCATCTACAAGTCGTCTTTAAGTTGTCTATAGGTCGTGTTCAGGTCGTCTTTAAGTCATCTTTAAGCTGTCTTCAGGTCATCTACAGGTTGTCTTTAGGTCGTCTATAGGGTGACTTCAGGTCATCTTTAGGTCGTCTTCAAGTTGTCTATAGGTCATCTTCAGGTTGTCTATAGGTCATCTTTAAGTTATCTTTAGGCCGTCTTCAGGTCATCTATAGGTCGACTTCAGGTCATCTTCAGGTCATCTACAGGTCGACTTCAGGTCATCTTCAGGTCATCTATAGGTCGACTTCAGGTCATCTTCAGGTCGTCTACAGGTCGTCCCATTCTTATATTTTGACTTCATGTTTGTTCTGCACCAAAAACACCAAAACAAACTCCTGACTGTGATTGCATATTCACATCATTCAAAAACAATCTTTATCATCTGCTGTGATGTTTGTTAACATGATGAGTCGACTGAGAAACATGTTGAAAAAGATGTTTTATTGATTGAACAGCAACAGATACAGTATGTGTACATTTCTAGAAACAGCCTGACGTAAGCTCACACGGTTCAGTCACTTCTCTGATTTACACACACCTGAACACACCCACAGGTCGTTAACGTGGTCCTGCAGGTAAAGCGCCCCCTACAGTCTCTCTGTCGATAAAACCTCGTGTGAATCTAAAAACTATAAATACTTTAATTTAACAGTAAAATCTATTTTTGTACAGATTCATTTCAGTTACATCAAAACAAAAAACAGACGTCTATCAATCAGTCTGTACGTACGCAGTGTTGACGTTATATAGCGTATATCAGTCCATTACAGTAATGTTCTATTCATGTCAGTTCATTTTCTCTTCACCAATCAAGGCACCGTGACGTCATGATGGACCCGCCCACCTTTGTGACATCACAGAAGGGGTCGTCATGGGGACGTGTTGATCAAATAATCACCGCAGGTCGTTCAATAAAAAGTGAGTTAGCCTGACGTTAGCCTGTGGGGGGAGCTAACACTGACGTTAGCCTGATGCTAGCCTGTTGGTGAAGCTAACTCATAAATGTTGTGTTAGCATTAGCAGGAACAGCTGATATCAGTGAACTACAAAAAGTGGCGTTGAAGTGCGTACGTGCCTCAGAGGTTCCTGTCACGGTGTGGGACTGGCGGACTCCACCACAAACCAGAACTACTGCAGACGATGCAGTCTGCGGCGCCTCCGTCACAGATATGTCATCTAATGAAAGACTCCATCCAGTTGCATTATGGGAAACGTAGGATCCAGTGTTGTTAATTAATTTAAATGTTTATTCGTCTTTATACGACGTGTTGGCGAGAGGTCACACCAACAAACATCCCTGATTGGCTTCAGCAAATGTCAATCACAAACCTGCCCCGCCCACCTCCAGAGCACCTGTCCAATCACGTGTCAGCGCTCTTTCTTGACCCCGCCCCTTCCTGTCCCTCTTTTTCTTCTGTGGTGAGCGGCTCGTCTGGAGCGCGGCGATGATGTCACACTGCCTCCCCTTCCTCCCCTCCTTCTCCTGTCTCCTCCTCGACTCCTCCCCCCTTCTCTTCCTCTGTCTCACCCTCTGTCTTCCTCTCCATCTCAACCTCTGTCTCTGTCTCACCCACTGTCTCACCCTCTGTCCCTCTCTCTGTCTCTGTCTCACCCTCTGTCCCTCTCTCTGTCTCACCCTCTGTCTCTGTCTCACCCACTGTCTCACCCTCTGTCCCTCTCTCTGTCTCTGTCTCACCCTCACCCACTGTCCCTGTCTCACCCTCTGTCTCTGTCTCACCCACTGTCTCACCCTCTGTCCCTCTCTCTGTCTCTGTCTCACCCTCTGTCTCACCCACTGTCTCACCCTCTGTCCCCCTCTCTGTCTCACCCACTGTCTCACCCTCTGTCCCTCTCTCTGTCTCACCCACTGTCTCACCCTCTGTCCCTCTCTCTGTCTCACCCACTGTCTCACCCTCTGTCCCTCTCTCTGTCTCACCCTCTGTCCCTCTCTCTGTCTCACCCAGTGTCTCATCCTCTGTCCCCTTCTCTGTTTCTGTCTCACCCTCACCCTCACCCTCTGTCCCTCTCTCTGTCTCTGTCTCACCCTCACCCTCTGTCTCACCCACTGTCTCGCCCTCTGTCCCTCTCTCTGTCTCTGTCTCACCCTGCTGGCAGGTCTCAGCAGTGTCAGTGTCTCTGCAGTCCTGGTCCTGGTCCTGGTCCTGGTCCTGGTCCAGTCCAGGTTTACATGCTGTCTCTTCTGTTGAGTCTAAAACTGTCGGCTGAGATGGGAGAGACTCCTTCCTCCCTAGACCTGCAGACAGACAGACAGACAGACAGACAGACTTTAAAGTGATAATAAATCTGATCAGCTACCGTCAGTAATCAATACACAAAAAAATGTAATCAAACCAATAACTAACATTCAGACAACCTTATCATACTGAACAGTTACCTAGTGTTTCTGTAGCGTTGACAGAACGTTCCAAAACAAACATATTATCAGTCTGAAGTAAACTAAAGCTCCCTGCGCTGACAATTCATTACGTGTCCGTAACAGCACGAGATAAAGGACGTCACATGACCACAGTGTGACTCTACAACATGCGTACCTGCAGGGGTCAGGACCAGCGCCTGCAGGATGTCTGACAGAGAGACGATACCAACGATACGAGACTCCTCATCGACGACAACCAGCCTGTGAACCTGCACACACACACACACACACACACACACACACACACACACACACACACACCTGCTGTTACCTCCTGTTGATCTGCACTGACCTGTGATCAGGTGAATGGTGTCTCTGTCATTCGTACGTCTGATCTCACACTATGTAACTTTGGGCTCCGGGTCGGGAGAAGTACGTAACGCTTTACGGCACTAAGTCACACACCACCAACTATTTCACTGATTTAGCTGCTGTTAGCTCATGTTAGCTCAGTCTGTTAGCTGCTGTTAGCTGCTGTAGCTCAGTTTGTTAATGTTTTCAGGCCCAGCAGTCAGCAGCTTCTATGGACATAATGGCAGAGGAGAAGAGAGTGAAGAGGACGTTGGCGGAGGAAGCTAAGAAGAGAAAAGGAGAGAGTGAGCGAGCAAGAAGCCGCCGGACAAGAGTAAATCTGGGACTGACTTTTAGTGGTTGGTGAGAGCTTGGTGAAATAAAAGGCTGAAAGACAGACGCTGGGCTGACTGCTGTTGGACTAGTCAGTAATATTAGCTGGCTGCTATGTCTGCTGTTGGTGACCTTGTTGATGTTTGGCTGGTAGCAAAGCTGTTGTGTTGTCGTGTTACCTCGGCCTTCACGATGCGGTCCACGATGGTCTCCAGTGTTTCCAGTTTGTTGCACTTCATGACTCCTTCAAAGTACTGTGATCTGTGTCTGAGCGCCTGAGTGACGGTCACGTCCAGGTTGTTGTACGTCTTCTCTGCTGCCAGATTCTGCACACACACAGCGCTCAGACTGACTCACAGTGTCAACACAACCAAACATGACGCAGCACATTTACTCACAATGACGTCAAACTTGGAGTAGATGTCCACCACTTGACCTGCGGACACACACACAGGAAGACAACGTGCTCACACGTCACGCATGACATCGTGTCATATTGTAATGGTGATGCTGTTACTGGCGGTTACCGTTGTGGTCGACGACGGGCAGGGCGGAGACGCGGCGGTGCGTGAAGACGGACAGCGCGGTGATGAGCGGCGTGTCGGGGTGGATGTAGGCGATGTTGGCGTACGTCCCCACAGCGAGCTCCTCCAGAGTCTGCTTCATGAAGGCCGGCATGGGCATCTCACACACCTACACACACACACAGCGCTGTAATCAGCTGTCTGTCCACCAAGGGGCACAGATTACCAAGATAACCCCCCCCACCCCACCACCCCCCCGACAGGAAACAGCCCCCCCCTCGTAGACTCACGAACAGCTGCAGGAACTTGAGGATCCTCTTGTGTGTCAGGATGTAGAGTGCGTTCCCGCTGAGCGGGTCGATGACGGGAAGACGATGGATCTTATTCTTTATCAACGAGTACACAGCTTCAAATATACTGAGGGGGGAGAGAGGGGGAGGAGACAGAGGGAGGACGATGGATGTCTCCTCAGTATATTTTCAGCAGATCATAAATTATTCAGTGATTCTGACTCCAGATGTCTGTAACTAAAAATACACACACACACACACACACACACACACACACACACACAGACACAGACACACACACACCTGGCGTCAGGTGAGATGTGGACCAGAGGTTTGAAGGTCTCCTGCAGGTAAAGTTCTGTCAACACATGAAACAACACATTGGTTAGATACCTGAGCGTGTGTGTGTGTGTGTGTGTGTGTGTGTGTGTATTTTTACCTCTCCATGTCTCGATTTTATGTTCCTCCAGCTCGTAGATCTGGACCTGACAGACAGACAGACAGATTCTTAGCTTAGCTTAGCATAAAGACTGGAAACAGAGGGAAACAGTTAGCTTGAACATGTTTGCTTCATTTGTACAAAACTCCAGGAAGGCTAGCTGTTTCCCCGTTTCCAGTCTTTATGCTAAGCTAAGCTAAAACATCCGACCTATGGTGTGTGTGTGTGTGTGTGTGTGTGTGTGTTACCATGGGGGATTTATAGTATCTGGTCAGGATGTTGATGAAGTCTGTGATCGTCAACATTCCTGAAAAACAGACATTCATGACATCAGAGAGTTTTCACACCGTGACGCTGCTCAGCCACGGTTCGGCTCTGATATGACCTCTGCTGCCAGCTCAAAGGTCAAACAACGATGGAGAGGAAACAGTCTCACCTACAAAGCTCTGTTTCTTACTCTCCCACAGAGGAGCAGCTCTCACCCCGTTTGCCACCAGAGCAAAGAACGCTTTCTTCACCTGAAACACAAAAACAGTTTACAGTCATCGACAACAATCGTCACCATGGTTAGTCCATCGACAATCATCACCACAGTTAGTCGACAATCGTCACCACAGTTAGTCGGACAATCGTCACCACGGTTAGTCAGTTGACAGTCATCACCACGGTTAGTCCGACAATCGTCACCACGGTTAGTCCGTCAACAATCATCACTACGGTTAGTCCGTCGACAATCGTCACCACGGTTAGTCCGTCAACAATCATCACTACGGTTAGTCCGTCGACAATCGTCACCACGGTTAGTCCGTCAACAATCATCACTACGGTTAGTCCGTCGACAATCGTCACCACGGTTAGTCCGTCAACAATCATCACCACGGTTAGTCTGTCGACAATCCTCACCACGGTTAGTCCGACAATCGTCACCACGGTTAGTCCGTCGACAATCGTCACCACGGTTAGTCCGTCGACAATCGTCACCACGGTTAGTCCGTCAACAATCATCACTACGGTTAGTCTGTCGACAATCGTCACCATGGTTAGTCCGACAATCGTCACCACGGTTAGTCCGTCAACAATCCTCACCACGGTTAGTCCGTCGACAATCGTCACCACGGTTAGTCCGTCAACAATCATCACTATGGTTAGTCGACAATCGTCACCACGGTTAGTCCGACAATCGTCACCACGGTTAGTCCGTCGACAATCGTCACCACGGTTAGTCCGTCAACAATCATCACTATGGTTAGTCGACAATCGTCACCACGGTTAGTCCGACAATCGTCACCACGGTTAGTCCGTCAACAATCATCACTACGGTTAGTCTGTCGACAATCGTCACCACGGTTAGTCCGACAATCGTCACCACGGTTAGTCCGTCGACAATCGTCACCACGGTTAGTCCGTCGACAATCGTCACCACGGTTAGTCCGTCAACAATCATCACTATGGTTAGTCGACAATCGTCACCACGGTTAGTCCGACAATCGTCACCACGGTTAGTCCGTCGACAATCGTCACCACGGTTAGTCCGTCGACAATCGTCACCACGGTTAGTCCGTCGATAATCGTCACCACGGTTAGTCCGACAATCGTCACCACGGTTAGTCCGTTGACAATCGTCACCACGGTTAGTCCGTCGACAATCGTCACCACGGTTAGTCCGTCGATAATCGTCACCACGGTTAGTCCGACAATCGTCACCACGGTTAGTTCGTTGACAATCGTCACCACGGTTAGTCCGTCGACAATCGTCACTACGGTTAGTCTGCAGCTTCTCAGTCTCAGTTGTCTGTCTGTCTGACCTGTCTGTCTGTCTGTCTGTCTGCCTGTCTCACCTGTCTGTCTGTCTGTCTGCCTGTCTCACCTGCAGTGTGGTGTCAAACACCACCAGTTTGGAGCTGGTGGGGATGATGTCGTAACACTTGTGACACTTCATGAAGCGCATGTAGATGTCTCTCTCTGACTCCTCTGACACTGCACAAACACAACACAGGTAACATCATCATCATCATCATCATCATCAGATATCTGAGCGTGAGTCAGACCAGCACTCACTACAGCAGCAAACATGGATTCATCCGCCGCTGAAAATAGTCCCCAAACAAATGCACCACCTCCTGCTGTTTTTGTCTGAGCAGCTGTTTTCTTACCGGCATCATCGGGGTCCAGCTGCTCCGACATGCCGTCTGCGACCTCCACCTGCTGACAACAACGTTAGTAATATGTTACAATCTTAGATGTCAAACGTTAATGTAACGTTAACATAATGTTAATGTAACGTTAATATTAGAACAGCTGTAGTGATTATGTAAGTCTCCGTTCTGTTATTGTCTATATCAGCGCTCATTAACGACTCCCGTCCAATCAGATTACTCGGTCTGAAATTCAACACAGCTGTTTGGTGTTTTTCAAATTAAAATCAGCCAACAGACCTTTCAGATTAAAAGCATATTTGATGTGTGAAATCAGCAGTTGCTGTTGATGGATCTATAAGTTAACCAGGTGAGCTCAGGTATACATCACGTGATTTCTTTAGAGGTTCTGTTTAATTAAATTCATTAAGACCCTGAAACATGTCAGACATGTATGACACATGTATAACATGATATATGTTTATATGAGTCACTGGATGACTCTCATCAGTCACACCGTGAGCTGACAGAACGTTCGTATAACGCAATGAGAACGTTAGATGAACGTGTTTTGGAGCTGCTGACTGATGAAATGGATGTGACGTCAGCCAACGCTCGCGCCTACCTGACCGTCGCCGTTCATTAAACGCTGCTTTTCCCGCTCCTGATGTCGACCTCGGGTTTGTTTTTATCCGTGACTCTATAACATCCTCACGGCTCCATCTTGTGTCTCTGTCCTGAGCTGGCCGGTGAACGGTCGACTTCTGTCGGTAAAGATCGCCTCTGTCCGCCGCTCCGGTTTCAGGTTAAACAGCGCGACCACCGGAGCCGCCGCAGCGAACAAGCTAACGGAGCTAACTCACTGCACTTCCGGTTCTTGATGTCACAACAAAAGCATTTCTGACAGACTGATTGTAATAAAGAAAAACGTAAAAGACGTCAAGTAAAAGTACTCATACTACATTGTAGACAATAGACCAACGTTATTTTAATGTTAGACCAGCGTTATTTCACTGAGAGGAACTTCTCGTTTTGTTTCTTTTGTAACTTTATTTTGCGTGTTTATTTTGAAAACACCGTTTCCGGCCGCGTTCTCGCTAACTGTGTAAACTTGACTGCTGGAATGTGTCAGCGTCATAGCGCCGAGCGTGACCGAAGATACCCGATCGGAGCCGAACACAGCCGAGGTCCAGACTGTGCGATAGCTGCGTTTGTCTGCGGAGGACAGAACCCGCCAAAATTAAAGAGAAACAAACAACTAAATACATTAATTAAGACGTCATTAAATGCACCGTGTACCATAATGTTTAAAAAGTGTAAGCTTTTAATTTATTCATAAAATTACTCAGTGTCTTCTTTCTCTGCTGTGTCAAGAGCTTCACGTTAGCTTAGTAATAGCACTAACGTGAACAATTATCATTATTATTATTATTATTATATTATTGCTAACGAAACAATATGAGCATATATGTTATTTTAGCTTTCAGCTAACGTGATGCTAACTCTTCTCTGAAGACAGACGTGTTGATTTTAGCCGACAATAAACGAAGTAACATCCAAAGCTAAAGTGGAGCTAACATGCTAACTGTGACTGAAGCTAAGCTAATAATTTTTAACCAACGCGTGCTGCCCAAACACAGAAATAAGTAACGATAATAAGTAATAAGTCGAGGTAAATGAATACGAGGTAAAAGTAATAATAGAAATAAATACAATGATAAAATTAATATATTATTATTATATTAATTCATGTAAATTTGGGGGGAATTAATACAGACAAATTAAAAATCAATTCATGTGACATTTTACGTGACACATTTATTTTAAATGTTTAAATTTTAGTGCAGTTAATGGAATATTAATTTATTTTAGATTTTGTTGTTTAACGCTCCTCACTCACCAGCCTCCTGACAGGACGAGGCAGAGCGGGAGGAGGCGGCTGGAAGCAGGAGGATGAGGAGGTGGAGGTGGAGGAGCGTTGTCCGGGGTCAGGAGGGGAGGAGAAGGAGCGCAGCCTCCTGGTCTCTGGACGCCTGGGCTCCGTCAGGTACGTCTCCAGATGGAAACTGCTCACCTCCTCCTGACGAGGGGGAGGAGAGGGAGGAGGTGGGGAGGACATGCTGTACGCTGGGAGGAAAGGGGAGACGGAGGAGTCAGTAAACTCGTGTCAGCATATAAACGGTCCAACGCGTCACATATTATTTAATGATATGCTGAGTCATCACAGATTATATAAACATGCTCTCTTCAGTATGTGTCTTATTTTGAAATTCTCCTTGACGGACCGGGCCGTCTGTTTGGGTTTTGTTCTGTGTGTTCTGATCCGGTCTGATACCGACACGGCTCATGGTGAAGCTCCGGGTTCCAGACATGAAACATATTACAGACATGGAAGCAAACAAAGTGGATCAGCAGAGTGAATGTTAGATTGTGTCCGACCTGAGAAGCTCCATGAGCAGACACGTGATGAAACACGGTAAATGTTGGACATGATTTCAAACAGTATTGAAATCACGTCTCGTAATCATCATTTGATTTGATTGATGCTTGCTAACGTTATCACTAACAAAACACTGTGAGTGTAGATGTTATTTTAGCTTTCAGCTAACGTGATCTATGATGCTAACTCTTCTCTGAAGACAGACATCATGTTAGCCAACAATAAATGATGTAACGTACAAAGCTAAGGTGGAGCTAACAAGAGCGATGGAGGCAGGAGCTAACGTGCTAACTTTAACCGAGGTATACGGCGAGCTAGTTAGCATCACGGAGCTAACGGTCCGGATAAAACACAGGACAGGAACGTTACAGATAGTAACGTTACGTTAACGTTACAGTAACATTATTCTAAATGTGACTGTAGTTCAGTCTCGTGTTTGTCACTGTTTTATGATCTGGTTGTAACACAGCTACAGTTATCTTTACACTGATTATGGAGCACACAGCTCTGATGGTGGATGTTTGGCAGTGATGGTGGATGTCAGTCCTCTGTGACAGCTGGGAGATGATAATAGAAATACTAATAATAAACACGTGATGACAGAATCGACGTGTTCCGTAACGCTGCTTTTCTACAAACACCTGAAATGACGGAAACAACAGCTGACATAAAGAAGTCGAAGCTAACGCGTTAGCAACCAGCTGCCTGTCCTCAGGGGCGGGGCTACAGGGAACCTGATTGGACACCTCAGGCGTCACCCCACCCCAGTTGATTGACAGCTCACTGCCTGTCTTGTCAAAAGCGGCGCGATTTTGGAAATGCTACCGACGACGGCAGAATGAACGTCTGTGAGGTGACGGACACGGATCAAGAAGAGCCACTGTGAGTGAATGCATCATCCTGAAGTGAGTTTCAGAGTCTCCTGATGAGTCCCTGTTTTAAATTATTCATAATTTGACAGCACGTTCAGAGGAGAAGACATTTTGTCTCGAACAGTTCAAGTGTGTGAGGAAGCTAACGTTAGCCTGAAGCTATGTAGCGCTAGATTAGGATAATGTGAAATTATGGTTAGTTTTCAGTGTATTAATGGACTTTACATCAGTTCACAATCATTTCACACTAGAGCCACACTAGAGTTACAGTTCTGCTCACAAGTTTACATACCCTGGGAGAATTTATGATTTCTTGGCCATTCTTCAGAGAATATGAATGATAACACAAAAACCTTTCTTCCACTCATGGTTAATGGTTAGGTGAAGCTATTTATTGGCAAACAACTGTGTTTACTCTTTTTAAATCAAAATGACAAAAGAAAGTACCCAAATGACCCTGATCAAAAGTTTACATACCCCAGTTGTTAATACCGTGTATGGCCCCCTTTAACATCAATGACAGCTTGAAGTCTTTTGTGGTAGTTATGGATGAGGTTCTTTATTTCCTCAGATGGCAAAGCTGCCCATTCTTCTTGGCAAAAAGCCTCCAGTTCCTGTAAGTTCTTGGGCTGTCTTGCATGAACTGCACGTTTGAGATCTCCCCAGAGTGGCTCAATGATATTGAGGTCAGGAGATTGAGATGGCCACTCCAGAACCTTCACTTTGTTCTGCTGTAGCCAATGACAGGTTGACTTGGCCTTGTGTTTTGGATCATTGTCATGTTGGAATGTCCAAAAACGTCCCATGCGCAGCTTCCGGGCTGATGACTGCAAATTTTCCTCCAGTATTTTCTGATAACATGCTGCATTCATCTTGCCATCAATTTTGGCCAAGTTTCCTGTGCCTTTGTAGCTCACACATCCCCAAAACATCAGTGATCCACCTCCGTGTTTCACAGTAGGAATGGTGTTCCTTTCATCATAGGCCTCTCCAAATGTGACGTTTATGGTTGTGGCCAAAAGGTTCAATTTTGGTCTCATCACTCCAAATTACTTTGTTCCAGAAGTTTTGAGGCTTGTCTCTGTGCTGTCTGTCGTAATGTAAGCGGGACACTTTGTGACATTTGCGCAGAAATGGCTTTCTTCTGGCGACTCGAACATGCAGCCCATTTTTCTTCAAGTGCCTCCTTATTGTGCATCTTGAAACAGCCATACCACAATTTTCCAGAGAGTCCTGTATTTCAGCTGAAGTTATTTGTGGATTTTTCTTTGCATCTCGAACAATTTTCCTGGCAGTTGTGGCTGAAATCTTTGCTGGTCTACCTGACCGTGGTTTGGTTTCAACAGAATCCCTCATTTTCTACTTCTTAATCAGCGTTTGAACACTGCTGATTGGCATTCTCAATTCCTTGGATATCTTTTTATACCCATTTCCTGTTTTATGCAGTTCAATTACCTTTTCTCGCAGATCCTTTGACAATTCTTTTGCTTTCCCCATGACTCAGAATCCAGAAACGTCTGTGCAGCACTGGATGAAAGATGCAATGGTCTGTCAGAAGCCCAGAAACTCCCTGACCTTTTATACACACACAGTAATTACAAACAAACAGGTCACAGGTGAGGATGGGAACCTTGATTAGCCATTCAAACCTGTTTGTGTCAACCTTTGTGCATGTTATCAGGTCAAAGTCACTGGGGTATGTAAACTTTTGATCAGGGTCATTTGGGTACTTTCTTTTGTCATTTTGATTTAAAAAGAGTAAACACAGTTGTTTGCCAATAAATAGCTTCACCCAACCATTCACCATGAGTGGAAGAAAGGTTTTTGTGTTATCATTCATATTCTCTGAAGAATGGCCAAGAAATCATAAATTCTCCCAGGGTATGTAAACTTGTGAGCACAACTGTACTTTGGCGCTGAGGAGCCTTTATGATCCAGTTTAAGTTTACAGGAACTGCTGGTTGATTTGAAGCTACAGCACGAGAATGTGGACAAATAGTTTAAGATGTGATCTAACACACTCTGAAGGTGTAACCAGGCTGTCTTATTTTATAGAGGGACAGATAACAATGAAGAGGAGGGGAGAGATTTACCACCAAAGAAGAACAAAGATATCAGCAGGTGGGTCATTGAAGGTGTAGCCTCACGCTGTAACAAAAGGTGACTTTGGTTTCATTAAAGGATGAGAGTGACACACAGTGACAGAGATCCAGAGCTGCGAGGACGAGATGCCACCGGCCCTCCACATCCCCATCAAGCAGCACGTATCGTGCAGCAGAAGGACCAAGAGGTAAGCCCACAATGACTCACCTGTCTATGAACCTGTTCAACAGCAGCTGTCACATGACATATTAAAACAAATACAGGTGCTACTAACGGCATCTCCAGTTTCTGTCACTCGTCTACTAATTTAACATCCAATCAAACTCTTCTTCTCTCCTGCCACACTGCTCACTGCTGGTTCGGAGGTTGAAACTGATGACTGTAAACGCCAATCAGTATCCAATAATAATCCAAGTCCCTCCCTATGTGACCATTTCTACAGGAAACACGTGAAAAACAGGAAGTAAACAGAACGCTACTTCCTGTTTCATGAAAAACTACAGACAGACAGACAAAGTTTGAAAAATGTGAACTGACACCACAGCAGAGAACAGTGAGTACAGACTGTGTGTGCTGGATAATGTAGGTTACTGTGTACCTCTGTCTGATACACACACACACACACACACACACACACACCAATCTGCTGAGAGGAAACTGTGCAGTGTGTTGATGGAACACGAACAGACAGGCACTTTAACAGATTAGATGGGAATATCTCACACACACAGGACAATGAATACTCTGTGAGGACCGTCCAGTCTCACACAAGTCTGAACAACATCTCCAACACAACTACATTTCACATGATGCATCTGGACAGGAGGGTAGAGTTATGAAGAGGAAGGAGCAAGTGAAAAAGTCAAATCCACAAGAAGCCACACAAATATGATGAAGAAGAAGAGAAGTCAACTACAACTCCCAAGATGCATTTCCAGCCCGTCCTCACCAGAAAAACATTATGCAGAATTTAGACGTCACGGAGACTACGTCCAGGTTTTAGACAGTCTGCGGGGACGTCACAGAGACTACGTCCAGGTTTTAGACAGTCTGTGGGGACGATCAAACTGAGGATAAAAACAGGATTTCTTTGTCTGTATGTTGTCTGTGAGTTTGAGTTTAAACATGAAACTTTATAAAGATTTCTGACAGGAAGTGAGATATTGTTGAGAAAACACCACCAAGGCCAACGAGGAGTCACATGGTGTATCATGTGTGACCTTCATAGCTTCATGTGGAGTCATGAGTGTGAACTTTGTGATAACTCGTGCACACACCGTACAGACTGAAGTGTGATTACAGCACAGACACATTAAACTAATCACACAGCCACTGACACAAACAGTGATTACAGGTTTAGTGTTGGTGGGAAGATGTGCTGCTGTGGTGACGCACACTGACGGTCTGACTGTAGTCCACCTGTGCAGTGATAACAGGATTACATTGTTGTTCAGCCTTTTCTTTGTTCCCGCTCTCGTCCTTTCAACACACTTTTTACACTCTGTGACGAGAAGCAGAGCTGAACCACCAATGGATGGTTGGCAGGTGGTAGCTGTGGTGACGACTCTAAGTTGTTGCTATGGTGTTTGGGGTAATTTCTTGGTTGTGTTCCATGTGGTTGCTATGGAAATATTAGGTGGTTACTAGGGTGTATTCTGTAGTTGGTGTTGCTATGTGTCAGATTATTTGATTGATTATTATTATTTGAGTGGTGGTTGGTGGAGAGCCTAGATGGTTGTCAGGTTGTTGCTATGGTGATTCTGCATGGTTACTAGGGGGATCAATGGATGGTTGACAGGTGGTAGCTGTGGTGACGACTCTAAGTGGTTGCTCGGTTGTTGCTATGGTGTCATCGTGTTCCATGTGGTTGCTATGGAAACAGTAGGTGGTTATTAGGGTGTATTCATTAGCAGCTAGTGTTTGGAGTGGTTGTTGGTGGTGATGTCAGATGGTTGTTAGCGTGTTACTAAGTGGTTGCTGTTGTATATGTGTTGGTTACTATGGTGATGTGTTCATATTAGACTGACAGTACTACCTCTACATCAAAGCGAGGTGGACGTCTTACTTTTGTCCAGCGGGCCGGTGGGTTCAGACCTCCCTCTGGTCATCCATCTGAACCCGTCTCGCTGCTCGCCGTCTGTCTGTCCGCCCTCTTCCATTCTGCGTCCCGTCCGTCTGTGCAGCAGCTCCTTCCTCTTCCTGTTGGACACAGGAAACAGTTGGACATGCAGGATGCCACAAGGTTCTGAGCGCCGTCTCAGCGTCCATCTGTCCGCCTCTCTCTGCCTCCTGTCCACCTGTCCTCCTCCTGCTCTGTCCTCCACCATGGCCCATGATGCAGACTTTCTCCTTGCTCCACCTCCTCCTGTCTCTGTC
>OX336902.1:2799185-2811685 GCA_946959425.1 Argyrosomus regius
CACTGTGGTAACTATGTTCAGCTGTTCAGCTGTACTCGAGTATTTGTTCTGATTACATTACTTCTGATCAAAAACTAGCGAGTCGACAACTTTGCTAACAGCCAAACATCAACAAGGTCACCAACAGCAGACATAGCAGCCAGCTAATATTACTGACTAGTCCAACAGCAGTCAGCCCAGCTCGGCGTCTGTCTTTCAGCCTTTTATTTCACCAAGCTCTCACCAACCACTAAAAGTCAGTCCCAGATTTACTCTTGTCCGGCGGCTTCTTGCTCGCTCACTCTCTCCTTTTCTCTTCTTAGCTTCCTCCGTCAACGTCCTCTTCGCTCTCTTCTCCTCTGCCATTATGTCCATAGAGGTTGCTGACTGCTGGGCCTGAAAACCTCCTCTTCTTCTTCTTCTTCTTCTTCTTCTTCTTCTTCTTCTTCCCAGTGCTCTGAGCTCACAGTCCGGGCAGCCCGGCTAACAAACTGAGCTAACATTAACTAACAGCAGCTAACAAACTGAGCTAACATTAGCTAAGAAGCAGCTACAGTTGTCAGCAGTTTACTTCACTGTCCATCAGGAAACTCTGTAAATCACAGAGAGTTGAGGCGGACTTGATAGTTATTTTTATGGATGTGTTGCTGCTGTGTTTCTTTCTGTTATATTTTTATGGCATGTTTTTACTTCGTGTTACCTCAGCAGCTGATTTCAGTCACAATAAAGTCTTTAATCAGGATTAATGATTCATGAGAGCTGAAGAAGAGAGGCGCATCATGAAGCGTTAGTGTGAACTTTGACCTGTGAGACGTTTAATGCTCTGTGATTTATAATCAGCTGATAACAGCCCTGCTGCTGCGCCCTCTACAGGCTGCACTGTTCATTCACAGTCTCCAGGAAGTCACTGTGTTACCTCAACATGTTTGATCAACAACAACACGACAACACATAGAGGAGCCCTCAAATGACTGTGTGTGTGTGTGTGTGTGTGTGTGTATGCGCCCTCATGCTTTAGTGCTGATTGATGAGAATCACATGGGCTGATGCTGACTCGACTGTTTAAAAAATCAGTCTGACTTTTTCTCACACAGCAGGTGCATCTGTTAGCCCCGCCCACCTGCTCCTCACGGAAAGTTCAGGTCATGACATCACTTGCTGTCCAGCCTCAGTTCTGTTACCCCATGCAGTTGTACCGCCCTCATCCGTAAGGCCGTAAGCACATCATGACCATGTGTGTTATTGTATTAATAATTAAATCATTATATTGTTTTAGATTAGACTGTCTAAAACCTGGACGTAGTCTCTGTGACGTCCCTGCAGACTGTCTAAAATCTGGACGTAGTCTCCGTGACGTCCCCGCAGACTGTCTAAAACCTGGACGTAGTCTCCGTGACGTCCCCGCAGACTGTCTAAATCCTGGACGTAGTCTCCGTGACGTCCCCGCAGACTGTCTAAAACCTGGACGTAGTCTCCGTGACGTCCCCGCAGACTGTCTAAAACCTGGACGTAGTCTCTGTGACGTCCCCACAGACTGTTTTGGATTAAATCAGAACTTTATGACGTTGTGCAATAAGAAAAATAATACATACCAGAATATCAGCACACTACAAAAATACATTAAAGCACAAGATTATAAAGAAGATATTCAGGCAGACACAATAACATTTGAGATGTGCAGAATTAGCTGCAATACTGGATCATTCCACAAGGTGGGGCTCCAACACAAGCGATATATACATTTAAAGTCTGAGCCTGAAACAATCAAAGTTGATTAACATTTTGTTGTTGATCATTTCTCAGACTGTGGAGGCTGATCATGTTTTGACTGATGATCAATAACCTGATTTTCAACGCTTCACTTTGCCGTCAGACGGGACTTTGTTATCTACGCTCTCTTCAAAGCCGCCACAGCAGACTGCTTTGACAAAAACAGGAATTTTACCTGAATATTTCCACGTGTCACTGTGTGAACGACCAAAGCAGAACTGCTGATAGTTGAACAGTGGAAAGACAAACTAAGACGGTTTTATTTTGTTCATCTCATTTGAATGAATGAGACGAACAAAATAAAATTTGAGACTCTAAATGACAGAAAACTCCAAGGTAAGGTCATAAATTATATCTTTTGGTCTTTTAATACATATTAAGGCCTTAGTATATCAGAATTTACTAAACCTGTAAACCGAGTGGCCACCAATGAATTTGTGTCTTCATCGTCATTTTATAGTATAACGTTCAGAGGGTATATTTGTGGTAATGTTCATGTCATGTGGTCAGTTGTTGGTGGTCCTCGATCCGTGCACAAAAAACATTAAACAGGAACATTTATTTTGAAAATCCTCCCTCAGTTGTCCAGAGAGGTTTTCTCATTCACTTCAATGCAGAGTCAGAGTCTGGTGGACGTGAGAGGAACTGCAGCGCCGAGGCTGCTGACTGCTCTTTATCTCTGGGTGAACAGAGCTCCCAGTGTGATCCCGGCCGCTCCCAGTACAGCCAGTCCAAACACCGTCCTCAGGGACCAGAATCTGACTGGAGGTCTGGACTCACCGTACAACTCCACAAAGGCATCCTGGGAAGAGAGACAGAGACGTTGTCAGCTTGTTGTTGTGTTTGAATGTCAGAGCAGAGTCTGCAGTCATTTGATTGGTTCAGTGTTAGAAAATAAAGGTGGCGCTGTGCTGGCAGCCAAACTGAATCCTGTAGTGACATGTGAGTGCCACAAGATGGCAGTAGCTTCATTTGAAGCACCGTATTGGAACTGTGCAAGTCAATGAGATCTTTCCACAACACGCCCCTGCACTAAGCTAACATTAGCTAGCAGCAGCTAACAAACTGAGCTAACATGAGCTAACAGCAGTTAACAACCCTCTAGAGCACTCTGAGGCATCCCTGAACTCTTTGAGTGAGCTGTGAACACCGTGGAGTGACTAAAGGAACTCTTCCAGTGACCAAAGGAACTCTTCCAGTGACCAAAGGAACTCTTTTATGGACCAAAGGAACTCTTCCAGTGACCAAAGGAACTCTTCCAGTGACCAAAGGAACTCTTTCAGTGACCAAAGGAACTCTTCCAGTGACCAAAGGAACTCTTCCAGGGACCAAAGGTTTCAGTGACCAAAGGTTTCAGTGACCAAAGGAACTCTTTCATGGACCAAAGAACTCTTTCAGTGACCAAAGGAACTCTTTCAGAGACCAAAGGAACTCTTTCATGGACCAAAGGTTTCAGTGACCAAAGGAACTCTTTCAGTGACCAAAGGTTTTAGTGACCAAAGGAACTCTTTCAGTGACCAAAGGTTTTAGTGACCAAAGGAATTCTTTCATGGACCAAAGGAACTCTTTCAGTGACCAAAGGTTTCATGGAACAAAGGAACTCTTTCAGGGACCAAAGGAACTCTTTCATGGACCAAAGGTTTCAGTGACCAAAGGTTTCAGTGACCAAAGGAACTCTTTCAGGGACCAAAGGAACTCTTTCAGTGACCAAAGGTTTCAGTGACCAAAGGAACTCTTTCAAGGTTTTAGTGACCAAAGGAATTCTTTCATGGACCAAAGGAACTCTTTCAGTGACCAAAGGTTTCATGGAACAAAGGAACTCTTTCAGGGACCAAAGGAACTCTTTCATGGACCAAAGGTTTCAGTGACCAAAGGTTTCAGTGACCAAAGGTTTCAGTGACCAAAGGAACTCTTTCAGGGACCAAAGGAACTCTTTCAGTGACCAAAGGTTTCAGTGACCAAAGGAACTCTTTCAGTGACCAAAGGAACTCTTTCATGGACCAACGGTTTTAGTGACCAAAGGAACTCTTTCAGTGACCAAAGGAACTCTTTCATGGACCAACGGTTTTAGTGACCAAAGGAACTCTTTCAGTGACCAAAGGAACTCTTTCAGTGACCAAAGGAACTCTTTCAGGGACCAAAGGAACTCTTTCAGTGACCAAAGGTTTCAGTGACCAAAGGAACTCTTTCAGTGACCAAAGGAACTCTTTCAGGGACCAAAGGAATTCGTTTAGGGACCAAAGGAACTCTTTCAGGGACCAAAGGTTTCAGTGACCAAAGGAACTCTTTCAGGGACCAAAGGTTTTAGTGACCAAAGGAATTCTTTCATGGACCAAAGGAACTCTTTCAGTGACCAAAGGTTTCATGGAACAAAGGTTTCAGTGACCAAAGTAACTCTTTCAGTGACCAAAGGAACTCTTTCAGTGACCAAAGGTTTCAGTGACCAAAGGAATTCTTTCAGGGACCAACGGTTTTAGTGACCAAAGGAACTCTTTCAGTGACCAAAGGTATCAGTGACCAAAGGAATTCTTTCAGGGACCAAAGGAACTCTTTCAGTGACCAAAGGAACTCTTTCAGTGACCAAAGGTTTCAGTGACCAAAGGAACTCTTTCGGGGACCAAAGGAACTCTTTCAGTGACCAAAGGTTTCAGTGACCAAAGGAACTCTTTCAGTGACCAAAGGTATCAGTGACCAAAGGAATTCTTTCAGGGACCAAAGGAACTCTTTCAGTGACCAAAGGAACTCTTTCAGTGACCAAAGGTTTCAGTGACCAAAGGAACTCTTTCGGGGACCAAAGGAACTCTTTCAGTGACCAAAGGTTTCAGTGACCAAAGGAACTCTTTCATGGACCAACGGTTTTAGTGACCAAAGGAACTCTTTCAGTGACCAAAGCTTTCAGTGACCAAAGGAACTCTTTCAGGGACCAAAGGAACTCTTTCAGGGACCAAAGGAACTCTTTCAGTGACCAAAGCTTTCAGTGACCAAAGGAACTCTTTCAGGGACCAAAGGAACTCTTTCAGGGACCAAAGGTTTCAGTGACCAAAGGAACTCTTTCAGTGACCAAAGGAACTCTTTCAGGGACCAAAGGAATTCGTTCAGGGACCAAAGGAACTCTTTCAGGGACCAAAGGTTTCAGTGACCAAAGGAACTCTTTCAGGGACCAAAGGTTTTAATGACCAAAGGACCTCTTTCAGGGACCAAAGGAACTCTTTAATGAACCAAAGGTTTCATGGACCAAAGGAACTCTTTCAGTGACCAAAGGTTTCAGTGACCAAAGGAATTCTTTCAGGGACCAAAGGAACTCTTTCAGGGACCAGAGGTTTCAGTGACCAAAGGAACTCTTTAATGAACCAAAGGTTTCATGGACCAAAGGAACTCTTTCAGTGACCAAAGGTTTCAGTGACCAAAGGAATTCTTTCAGGGACCAAAGGAACTCTTTCAGGGACCAAAGGTTTCAGTGACCAAAGGAACTCTTTCAGGGACCAAAGGTTTTAATGACCAAAGGACCTCTTTCAGGGACCAAAGGAACTCTTTAATGAACCAAAGATTTCAGGGACCAAAGGAACTCTTTCAGTGACCAAAGGTTTCAGTGACCAAAGAAATTCTTTCAGGGACCAAAGGAACTCTTTCAGGGACCAGAGGTTTCAGTGACCAAAGGAACTCTTTCAGGGACCAAAGGAACTCTTTCAGGGACCAGAGGTTTCAGTGACCAAAGGAACTCTTTAATGAACCAAAGGTTTCATGGACCAAAGGAACTCTTTCAGTGACCAAAGGTTTCAGTGACCAAAGGAATTCTTTCAGGGACCAAAGGAACTCTTTCAGGGACCAGAGGTTTCAGTGACCAAAGGAACTCTTTAATGAACCAAAGGTTTCAGTGACCAAAGGAACTCTTTCAGTGACCAAAGGTTTCAGTGACCAAAGGAATTCTTTCAGGGACCAAAGGAACTCTTTCAGGGACCAAAGGTTTCAGTGACCAAAGGAACTCTTTCAGGGACCAAAGGTTTTAATGACCAAAGGACCTCTTTCAGGGACCAAAGGAACTCTTTAATGAACCAAAGATTTCAGGGACCAAAGGAACTCTTTCAGTGACCAAAGGAACTCTTTAATGAACCAAAGGTTTCAGGGACCAAAGGAACTCTTTCAGTGACCAAAGGAACTCTTTCAGGGACTTTCAGAGCTGTTTGTACGGTGTGCATTGTTTTTACGAGGTACACTGAGTTTGTGTAATAACTGGCTAAGGCTTATTTTTGCAGGTCAAACACACACACACACACACACACACACACACACACACGTCTCTATCTGAACATCTCTGTGGAAAAATTTGTAACTGAATTCTGAGAAAGCAGCTCAGCTCACCACTGCCTATGTTCATAGAGCTGACTACACACACACACACACACACACACACACACACACACACAGCTTTAGTGTTAGCGTGTTGCAGCAGCGGTACATTGCTGCCAGACTCCCTTTGAAAATGAACTGAAAGATGAAGGCATGCACACACCTCAGGTCATCTGTGTGTGTGTGTGTGTGTGTAGGTATGTGTGTGTGTGTGTGTGTGTGTGTGTGTTTGGGTGTTTGAACAGTTTCTACAGAAACAGTCTGTCAGCTGATCTGAAGCCTGAGGCGGAAACTCAACCACACTGATTACCTGGAAAGATATTTCTAGGTAATACCACACACACACACACACATGCACGCACACACACGCGTGCGCACACACACGCACACACACACACACACACACACTCTGTTTCTCTGCAGAGTTTTAGGGATTTTCTGCACTTTGCATTTCATTTGCATTCAAACCAAAATACTCACATCTGAAACACACACACACACACACACACACTTATTGCTTATATTTTTATGTTTTACTTCAATGACCCCTGAACACCCTTCAAACATCACAGGACTCCTCCAGGACTCCTCCAGCTGTTTCAGATGGTGGGCAGACAAAGATCATAACAGCCTGGAACCCTGAAGAGCCTTGAACCTGGTCCTGGAACCTTTCAAGGACACCTGTGAACCCACAGCAGCCCTCTCAGGTGCCCCGGTACCCCGGTGATGACTGAACAAACACTGTGACATCGTCCTTGAACTCCTTGAAGGACCCCTATAATCTCTCTATGGACTCAATGAGCCCATTCAAGCACTATTACGGCCCTTCAAGGACACGCCTGAGAACCCACAGCAGTTCATGTTCAAACATCTGGAGTGTGGAGATCAGTGATTGGTCTATTTTCTGTTATGACATCATCAGTTTGTTTCCACAGCTGTTAGCATTAGCACTGTTAGCATACTCTCTGTGGAAAGACTGGAGGACGGGAAGGAGACAGAAAGCAGACAGACAGACAGCTGAAGACAGACAGACAGACAGACAGACAGACAGACAGCTGAAGACAGACAGACAGACAGACAGACAGACAGACAGACAGCTGAAGACAGACAGACAGACAGCTGAAGACAGACAGACAGACAGACAGCTGAAGACAGACAGACAGACAGCTGAAGACAGCTGAAGACAGACAGACAGACAGACAGACAGCTGAAGACAGACAGACAGCTGAAGACAGACAGACAGACAGACAGACAGACAGACAGACAGCTGAAGACAGACGGACAGACAGACAGACAGACAGACAGACAGACAGACAGCTGAAGACAGACAGACAGCTGAAGACAGACAGACAGACAGACAGACAGACAGCTGAAGACAGACGGACAGACAGACAGACAGACAGACAGACAGACAGACAGTCGTCCTACCCATCCTCCGTGGTCGTGGATCCATGCGTGGAGCGGCGCTGAGTCCAGGCTCTCCTCCATCCACGCCGCAATGTCGTTCACCTGCCAGGCTCCGCCTGTCCGGACTGCCTCAGTGCACAGAGCTCCGCCCAGCTCCATCATGGCCACGATGCGTCCCCAGTTCACGCCGTCCCTGAACAGCTCCTCCCTGACCGCCGTCAGGCCTTGCCGTCGCTCCGCCACGCCGCCGTTGCGTGACAGCAGCGCAGACACGTGGGCTGCCAGGTCGCCACGGTAACGCCGCTCCAGCTCGTCACATGCACACCGCAGAACCACCTGCAGCCGGGGCGGGGTCGAGGGCCGACCTGAGAGGAAACCAGTGACATCAGAGGAGCCAGAAGAGTGATGTCACCTGACCCCACCTTCTTTTCAATTATGATGATGTCACACGCAGCGAGTAGGAGTATACGTAGTACGAGTAAAAGTGCATGTAGTACAAGTAAGAGTACACGTAGTACATGCAGTATGAGTACGGGTACATGTAGTATGCCGTTGCCATGACAACACTTCCTCACCTTGATGAGGGTCTTCTGGAGTGTTTCCTCGGTGTGACGTCATCGCTCGCTCAGCTCTCCAGGATGACGTAGGCGGTGACGCGGCCCGCTGAGCGGCCGTACGGCGCCGCTCCGGCGGGACGCGTCGCTCCGGCGGGACGCGCCACGCCAGGCCGTTGATGAGCAGCTTGTAGCGGAGGTAATCCTCCACGATGTCCCGGCTGCTGGAGGCGGCGGACATCGTCACTACAGCCTGCCGACGTCACACATCACTGACGCTCCAATGGGAGCACAGCAGCTGATGACGTGATATGATCCAAAGTCAAACTGTTAAAAAGTCCCGACAGGAACCGGATGTGACGGTGAAGGTTCAGGTGATCGATCATCAATAATCCGTCATCAGGAGCTGAAAGGCGGCGGAGGACAGCGGGAACAACTGCACCGACGAACCGACTCCGCACGTGCTGCACATACACACACACACACACGCGCGCGCGCGCACACACACACACACACACACACACACACACACACACACACACTGCCGGTGGTCACGCCCCCTCGTCGGGATTCCCCTCCATCAGTCAGAAACCGTCCAATCAAAACAGACGATGATGAAGGGCGCTGGTTTCCTCTGTGATCCGGCTCTGTTCGGCTCTGTTCGGGTCTGTTCGGCTCTGTTCGGCTCTGTCACAGTCACTACCTCCTGCGTCACTCTTTCTAGACATTATTATACCAGTAGTAGTACTTGTGGTAGTAACCGTTGTTGTAGTAGTACTATTAGTATAAGAAGTATTAATACAATATTGTTTTTGTTAGTAATTTAGTTCTTATATAAAAGTACAAGTATTGGTAGTATTGGTAGCAGTACCTCTAGTGGTATCACAGTATCACAGTACAGTATCACAGTACTACAGTACTACAGTATCACAGTACAGTATCACAGTATCACAGTACTACACACGGTGTTCTATAGTTACTGCCACCCGCTGGTCTGTTTATATATTTATATATATTGAAGCTTTGCTCATCATCAGCTACATGAGGTCGTCCTTAACAACCGTCGTCCTGACGACAAAGCTCACAACAACAACGAGCACTAACGAAGCAGGTTCCACCTTTCTCCACCTCCATCTACAGCTCCACCTTTCTCCACCTCCGTCTACAGCTCCACCTTTCTCCATCTGTCTACAGCTCCACCTCTCCCCATCACTGTCTACAGCTCCACCTTCCTCCACCACCGTCTACAGCTCCACCTTTCTCCACCACCGTCTACAGCTCCACCTTTCTCCATCTCTGTCTACAGCTCCACCTTCCTCCACCACCATCTACAGCTCCACCTTTCTCCACCTCCGTCTACAGCTCCACCTTCCTCCACCACCATCTACAGCTCCAACTTTCTCCATCTCCGTCTACAGCTCCACCTTTCTCCATCACCGTCTACAGCTCCACCTTTCTCCACCTCCATCTACAGCTCCACCTTTCTCCACTTCCGTCTACAGCTCCACCTTTCCCCATCACTGTCTACAGCTCCACCTTCCTCCACCACCGTCTACAGCTCCACCTTTCTCCATCTCTGTCTACAGCTCCACCTTTCTCCATCACCGTCTACAGCTCCACCTTTCTCCACCTCCGTCTACAGCTCCACCTTTCTTCACTTTCCTCTATCAGCGTCTACAGCTCCACCTTTCTTCACTTATCTCCATCAGCGTCTACAGCTCCACCTTTCTTCACTTTTCTCCATCTCCATCTACAGCTCCACCTTTCTTCACTTTCCTCCATCATCGTCTACAACTCCACCTTTCTTCACTTTCCTCCATCTCCATCTACAGCTGCACCTTTCTTCACTTTCCTCCATCTCTGTCTACAGCTCCACCTTTCTTCACTTTCCTCCATCTCCATCTACAGCTCCACCTTTCTTCACTTTCCTCCATCTCCATCTACAGCTCCATCTTCCTCCACCTTTCTCCAAACAAATAAACAAACATTATGACGTAACATAAATATATTGTTATGCTGATGGTTGTCATGGTGATTACTGTTGTTGATGAATCATGCTGTGTTATTATTGTTGATGTCGTCACAGGTAGAGAGGTATTTACGGTGCAGCTGACATCACGTGAACGTAGCATAAAACACACACACACACACACACACACACACACACACACACACACACACACACCTCTCCGGTTACCGGCTCCGTGTCAGATGTGTTTCTATTTTGTCCATGTTTCCCTCCGACCCGGAACCACAGCGGACACTGACTCCGCCTCGCGCGCTCCGTTCTACACCGATTATTACACCGAAGAGGGCCGGACCGAGCCGGACCGGACAGAACCACAACATGTCCCTGCAGCTTCCCCCGTGCGTGATAGACTGCGGGACCGGGTGAGGACACACACACACGCGGACGCATGGTTGCACACACTGTAACGACAGTGACGTCATATGTAGCGAGATATGTTGTTGTGAACATCATCATGTATGTAAAGGTGTGTGTGTGTGCATGTGTGTGTGCACGCGCGCGCGCGTTGGTATTAAAGGGACAGTCAGACAAATCAATAATAATAATAATTGGTTATTTCTGCGTTCTTCAAACGTTTGAACATGAATTCATCTTGAATCAGTGAAATCAGAACGACTCGTCACAATTTTAGCGTTACTGTAAAATGTGTTCCCACGTTTATTAAAGGTTCGCTGCGTAACATTCAGAAAACGTTGATAAACAGTGACACCTCTGGTCGTTGAGTGAACTGCAGTCAGCTCATCCACCCAATGTGACTGACACTACAGTCACATTTAGAATAACGTTACTATAACGTTAACGTAACGTTACCATCTGTAACGTTGCTCACCATTTGCAAATCACCACGAAGCGACCGACACCAGACCCACGCCGCAGTTACACTTAGTGTGTTAGCTCCTACCTCACATCATTTACTGTTGGCTCAGCAGCTGGACTGGACCGGACCGGGCCGGGTTCGAGCACATCCTCTGAGACTAACAGGGAACAACGTTACACTACCGAGGTGATTTACAGACTTTATGATGGAAACATTGACAAGTAGCAGCAGTCCAGGAGCCAAACCCGGCAAGAAAACCACCTCTGCTGTATTCCCTGTTAGACTGGACACTGCTGGTTCAGAGGTTCTGTTCGGTCCGGCCGTGTTCACTGGAAGGTAGACGCTGATGCTAGCTCATAGCGCTAGCTGCAATACATAGTTTGAGTCGTGTGTTCTGCTCAAACACAGTTGTCTCTCACGTGTTCTGTGTTTGATGGACAGCATCAGGAGCACGCTGATCACAGATCAGTCTATTCTGGTCTGAATGTAGGACAGCTGGAAGAATTAGAACAAGAGCTGCACGCTGTGTTCACTTCATGAGACAGACTGAGACTGAGACTGTCTAAAACCTGGACGTAGTCTCCGTGACGTCCCCGCAGACTGTCTAAAACCTGGACGTAGTCTCCGTGACGTCCCCGCAGACTGTCTAAAACCTGGACGTAGTCTCCGTGACGTCCCCGCAGACTGTCTAAGACCTGGACGTAGTCTCCGTGACGTCCCCACAGACTGTCTAAGACCTGGACGTAGTCTCTGTGACGTCCCCGCAGACTGTCTGAGATCTGGACGTAGTCTCTGTGACGTCCCCGCAGACTGTCTAAGACCTGGACGTAGTCTGCGTGGCGTCCCCGTAGACTGTCTAAAACCTGGACGTAGTCTCTGTGACGTCCCCACAGACTGTCTTTGAACAGTGTGGGACGTGTCTCCTCAGTTACAGGTGAGAAGAAATATCCACAAAGCTTTCGGCCTCGAATGTGACCTCAAATGCATCGTGGTGCATTCACTGAAACCAGATTAAACCTGTCTGTCTGTTTTCATCAGAGCTGACCAGTGTCATGTTTTCTGTCAGACTCAGTCGTAGCTTCACAGATGTTTGGAATGCTCCTCGTCATGTTTCCTCTCTCTGCAGGTACACAAAGATCGGCTATGCTGGAAATACGGAGCCTCAGTTCATCATGCCCTCCTGTAAGCACCAAACACACCACACGTCTCAGAACATCTGGACCTTTGAACAAAGATAGTAGAGATTAATCAAATATTCAGAGCATGCAGAGGACACTGAGTCCATGTTGTCCATGTCTGTGGCTTTATAGTCCCTCCAGCAGGTTCTGGGTCTGCTCCGGGTCTCCTCCAAAGAAAGGAGAATCCTGATCAGATCCTGAATCACCTCAGCTGGCTCCTTTAGACATGAAGGAGCAGCGGCTCTACTGAGTCCGGACACCCTGCAGGCAACAGAACCGGGCTCAGCAGCCGGATCGTTTCATATATATTTTCTCTAACCTGACGTGTTGAAAACGTGACAGTGCCGCGGTGGACCGGCTCGCCTCACGTAATGTTTCTAAACATGATTGGCTTAAAGTTTCAGTAACTAATGTTTGAG
>OX336902.1:2819185-2876685 GCA_946959425.1 Argyrosomus regius
TGGTCCGGTGTGTCCTATGCTAAAGGAGATACTAAAGGAAGCATTGAAGCTCCTTTCCTTAACAGTTTGAGAATTCAAACATCTCTTATCATGGCGGCTACGTTAATACTTCCGGGTCATTTCACTCAGTTAGGAAGGTTCCTAAGCAAATTTGACTATTCGACCGCACCCCAGGACCACACAAAATGTCCTCTCTCTATCTGTTTAATTGTTTGTTAGTTAGTTAGTTAGTTAGTTAGTTAGTTAGTTTGATTGGTTGTTTGTTTGTTTGATAGTTTGTTTGTTTGATTTTTTTGTTTGATAGTTTGTTTGTTTGATAGTTTGTTTGTTTAATTGTTTGTTAGTTAGTTAGTTTGTTTGATTGTTTGTTTGATAGTTTGTTTGTTTGATTTATTTTATGTTTGTTTGATAGTTTGATTGTTTGTTTGTTTGATTGATTGTTTGTTTGTTTGTTTGATAGTTTTTTTGATTGATTGTTTGATTGATAGTTTGTTTGTTTGTTTGTTTGTTTGTTTGATAGTTTGTTTGTTTGTTTGATGGTTTGTTTGATAGTTTGTTTGTTTGTTTGTTTGTTTGATAGTTTGTTTGTTTGTTTGATGGTTTGTTTGATTGATTGATTTTTTGTTTGTTTGATTGATTGTTTGATTGATAGTTTGTTTGTTTGTTTGATAGTTTGTTTGTTTGTTTGATGGTTTGTTTGATTGATTGATTTTTTGTTTGTTTGATTGATTGTTTGTTTGATAGTTTGTTTGATTGTTTGATAGTTTGTTTGATTGTTTGATAGTTTGTTTGATGGTTTGTTTGATTGATTGATTTTTTGTTTGTTTGATTGATTGTTTGTTTGTTTGTTTGATAGTTTGTTTGATTGATTGTTTGATTGATTGTTTGATTGTTTGTTTGTTTGATTGTTTGATAGTTTGTTTGATAGTTTGTTTGATGGTTTGTTTGATTGTTTGATAGTTTGTTTGATAGTTTGTTTGATGGTTTGTTTGTTTGATTGTTTGATAGTTTGTTTGATAGTTTGTTTGATGGTTTGTTTGATTGTTTGATAGTTTGTTTGATAGTTTTTTTGATAGTTTGTTTGATAGTTTGTTTGATTGATTGTTTGATTGTTTGTTTGTTTGATAGTTTGTTTGATAGTTTGTTTGATGGTTTGTTTGATAGTTTGATTGTTTGATAGTTTGTTTGATTGATTGGTTGATAGTTTGTTTGTTTGTTTGATTGATTTTTTGTTTGTTTGATTGATTGTTTGTTTGATAGTTTGTTTGATTTTTTGATAGTTTGTTTGATTGTTTGATAGTTTGTTTGATGGTTTGTTTGATTGATTGATTTTTTGTTTGTTTGATTGATTGTTTGTTTGTTTGTTTGATAGTTTGTTTGATTGATTGTTTGATTGATTGTTTGATTGTTTGTTTGTTTGATTGTTTGATAGTTTGTTTGATAGTTTGTTTGATGGTTTGTTTGATTGTTTGATAGTTTGTTTGATAGTTTGTTTGATGGTTTGTTTGTTTGATTGTTTGATAGTTTGTTTGATAGTTTGTTTGATGGTTTGTTTGATTGTTTGATAGTTTGTTTGATAGTTTGTTTGATAGTTTGTTTGATTGATTGTTTGATTGTTTGTTTGTTTGATTGTTTGATAGTTTGTTTGATAGTTTGTTTGATGGTTTGTTTGATAGTTTGATTGTTTGATAGTTTGTTTGATTGATTGGTTGATAGTTTGTTTGTTTGTTTGATTGATTTTTTGTTTGATTGATTGTTTGTTTGTTTGTTTGTTTGTTGATGACATGTGTTTGTGTTTGCAGCCGGAGTTTCTCCAGGTGTGTCACTCAAAGAAGGACTACGATGAGATCGGCCCCAGCATCTGTCGACACAACCCCGTGTTCGGCATCATGTCCTGATGGCAGCAGAAGCTACAGACGGCTAGCCTGTTAGTCTGCTAAGTTGTTAGCCTGTTGGCCTTTCAGCCTGCTGCCCACTAGATAGCCAGCCAGCTAGCCCGTTAGTGCGCATTCAGACAGGATCAGGGATTGCGGCAACTCGTAGCAGGGTTGTCTGGTGGTGGGGGGGTGAGGGGGGCTGAGGTGTGTTGCCGTGGGCGTGTCTATACCTGCTGAATGTAACCGCTGTGAAACAATCAGGAAATAACTTTTTATTTCTCTCTCTCTCTCTCTCTCTCTCTCTCTCTCTCTCTCTCTCTCTCTCTAATCATCGGACACAAATCATTTAAACTTCTTCGTGTCATTATATTTTGCGGCGTAAATTGCGAGTCAGACTCAGATTTAGAAGCTGGTACATGAAATAAACAAAGTGAGAGCACACACACAGGTAGATTATCAGAGTTTAGTCCGTGAATCCACCTGGATAGTCTCTGCTTCAGAGACATTTCAGGCTGTCTGTGGACCGATTCTAATTGCGGAGCGTGACGTAGGGCTCCGTTTTTCCCAAAGTTGGATCTGCCTCAACTTCTCTCCCGCACGCCGCTGCGTTTTTTTGCGGCAACCCCTGCGTTGCGGGCTGCCGGTGTGGAAACGCTCGACCCTCCACTGAAATGAATTGAAAGACCTCAGTTTTTGCCGCGGCGCCTGATCCTGTCTGAATCCCCGCTTAGCCTGCGTACTTTGCGACTTTCTGGCCTGTTTACCTGTTATCTGCTAGCCATCAGCCACTTAGCCTGTTAATCTCTTGCCCCTTTCAGTTTTTAGCCTGCTAGGCTACTAGACTGTCAGCAGGCTAGCTCAGTCTCAACAAGCGCATGGAGGTCTATGGCGTCATTTCAGTGCCAAAATCCATGCGCATAAAAACCATAATCAGCGCGCATAAAGACCACTCTGTGCGCGCTCGCCGTCACTCTGTGCACGCTCGCCGCCACTCTCTGCGCGCTCGTGGTCTCTGTGTATATGCTCGCTGTCACTCTCTGTGCCTTCTACTCGCTCGCCTTTGCTGAGTTTTGGCACTTTGGGGGCGGGCATTGAATAGACGGCCCTGCAACCCCCCCCTCCTTTCTGATTGGTCACTTTAAACGCCTACTGTCTCCAGGTCAGAGCCAATCCGAGGCAGAGTACGGCGGGTCATCATTGCGGTTGGCGGCAGAATTTGATTGCGGATCGAGATGTCAGAGAAAAAAGGTAGAGTTAGAGGTAAGTTGAGGAACAGACAGATATTTAAATTTAAATGTATTGAACAGCTTGGGAGTAATTGTGATAGTTTGACTTTACTTTACAGTCAGTAAACTATCACAATCAAATCACATCAAATTCTGCCGCCAACCGCAATGATGACCCGCCGTACTCTGCCTCGGATTGGCTCTGACCTAGAGACAGTAGGCGTTTAAAGTGACCAATCAGAAAGGAGGGGGAGTTGCGGGGCCGTCTATTCAATGCCCGCCCCCAAAGTGCCAAAACTCAAAGGCGAGCGAGTAGAAGGCACAGACAGTGACAGCGAGCGTGTACACAGAGACTGCGATCGCGCAGAGAGTGACGGCGAGCGCGCAGAGAGTGGTCTTTATGCGTGCTGATTATGGTTTTTATGCTCACGGATTTTGGCACTGTAATGACGCCATAAAGGTCTGGAGAAGCTGAAGCACAAAACGACTTGTTCTGATCCAAAAAAACAACCAGAAAAACTTTTTTCCAGAAGGCAACCTGAGGTTTTCTCCAGACCTCAGGGTGAGGTCCAGCTAGCTGACAGCCTGCTAGCTGCTAGCTCGTTAGCCGTCCTTAAAGATGTAACACTGCTGAGAGTCTGTGAAGTTTAAGCTGTTGACCTGACTGAAGATGACTCAAAGATCTGAGTTAACTTAACGCGTCACATATTCTGATCATCTCTTTCCTCTTTGTTTCCTGTCTTTACATCTCGTGTCAAAGCGTCACTCGCCTCTCTGTTAATTAATCTCAGATTACAATTAAAGGTCCAGTGTGTCAGATAAATAATCTCCATCACTGTGTTCATCAGTTTTTAATCAGCTGAAGGTCGCAGGTCCTCCTTTTCCTCTTTGAACTGCAGTGTTTCTTCAGTAGTTTTTCACGTGGCCATCTTAGTTTCTCCTTCATGCTTGGAGGGAGAGGGTGGGGCGAGGGGTATGCAGTTGGTCCTTTAAAGTATATTGAATTTGCATTTTTATTTGAACTATTTATTAAATAATATATATTATGACGTCTTGTTTTGTCCGACCAACTCTCTAAAATATATCAAATATTCAATTTAAGATAAAAGCAGCAAACTCTTCAGCTACGGAGACAAAACTAACTACTGAGGACGAGAAGTGTCCATTGTTGACGAGGACTGACACAGTGCACTAAAATAAGTTACAGCTCACAGCTACCTCCATGGCAACATTATACTTCCTGTTTTCAACCCACCCATCCCCAAAGCATTATGGGCACTGTAGTTCCAAACGTAGGAGATTATTCCTCAAACAGAAGTGAGATCCATCCACAGTGCAGCGAGCTTCGATTTGAATGTTTATTTCCGTCTATGATTTGTTACTTTAGATACAAACGATGATGATTGTGAAGCGTCACACAGGAGAGCTGCTTTATTTCTGTTCCTTCACATGCAGCTCAGAGTCGCATCAGTCCGCTCACTCAGAAATAATGTTATTTATCATTAAATAAGTCGTTTCAGTTTGTTTTTCATATTTTGTTCAGAGTTAACTTCCAGCAGTGGCCCTGCTGTGTGTGTGTGTGTGTGTGTTTGTGTGTGTGTGTGTTGATGTTTCAGTGCACTCAGAGTGTTTATATTTGTAACAGATCACAGATATTATAAAGTTAACTACATATATGAAGTATAAACTGTATATAGTTATGCTGAGTGTGCATCCAGCTGATCCAGGAACAGGCCAAAACCACAAGCAGCACCGTCAGCTGGCGTGCAGTGCGTTCAGGTGTACAACGTTAGAATAACAACATGAGAAGCTGAGTCACATGACGCACTTTGATCCACAGCAGCTCCATCAGATGCTTCATGCAGGTACAGATTATCACACCTGAACAGCTGACCGCTCTCAGAGGTGAACTTGTGGTTTGGACCTGCGTCTCTGGCTCGCTGTGAGCAGCCGACACAACAGATGTTTAGTTTTATGGTGACTTCCACACAGCTGCAGTCAAATCATATTTTTGTGAAGGAACTGAACCTGACGTGGAGCTGAATGTTAATAATACTGAGCTGCTATCAATAAACACTCACCTGCAACTCACAGTCTGGTTTCTGCTGCACTTCACCTGCCGTCAGGCTTCGACCTGTTGATTTTATGGAGTCAGAATATTTTTTAAATATATCTGATCCTTAATTATGAATCATTTTACATAATCAGTGAGTCCTGATCATTAATATTAATATTGATTTATGGTGGAGTCACTTCATGGTACTACATCGTCTGCATGATGAGCTTTGTTTCAGATTTTACGTTCGCTCTCTCTCGGTCCGCTTCACGAGGTCGTCACCTGGTTTCATCCAGGAGGTGAGACACGAGACGCAGCGCTGCAGGAAGAGAGGTGTCAGAACAGGACGACCTGTGGCACAAATCCAACGCACCTGAGCTGAAGAGGAGGGTGGAGTCAAACCTGTGAAGGCGGAGCAGGCAGGGAGGAGCACCAATCAGATACCTGCTCGAATACGAGGCGCTGAGGAGGAGGAAAGGTGGAGGGTCAAATACTGGACCATGATGAGGAGGAGACAGGAGAGACAGACAGAGGAGCAGCTTCTGAGGCCGAGGAGGAAGTCGGCCCACCAATCAGATACCTCCTGGAGTCTTATTGCGAAAAGTCTCTTTCAGCTCTTATTGTGAAAAGTCCCCGTCAGCTCTTATTGTGAAAAGTCTCCGTCAGCTCTTATTGTGAAAAGTCCCCGTCAGCTCTTATTGTGAAAAGTCTCCGTCAACTCTTATTGTGAAAAGTCTCCTTCAGCTCTTATTGTGAAAAGTCTCCGTCAACTCTTATTGTGAAAAGTCTCCTTCAGCTCTTATTGTGAAAAGTCTCCGTCAGCTCTTATTGTGAAAAGTCTCCTTCAGCTCTTATTGTGAAAAGCCTCCGTCAGCTCTTATTGTGAAAAGTCTCTGTCAGCTCTTATTGTGAAAAGTCTCCGTCAGCTCTTATTGTGAAAAGTCTCCTTCAGCTCTTATTGTGAAAAGTCTCCGTCAACTCTTATTGTGAAAAGTCTCCTTCAGCTCTTATTGTGAAAAGTCTCTGTCAGCTCTTATTGTGAAAAGTCTCCTTCAGCTCTTATTGTGAAAAGCCTCCGTCAGCTCTTATTGTGAAAAGTCTCTGTCAGCTCTTATTGTGAAAAGTCTCCTTCAGCTCTTATTGTGAAAAGTCAGCTCTTATTGTGAAATGTCTCCTTCAGCTCTTATTGTGAAAAGTCTCCGTCAGCTCTAGTCTCCTTCAGCTCTTATTGTGAAAAGTCTCCTTCAGCTCTTATTGTGAAAAGTCTCCGTCAGCTCTTATTGTGAAAAGTCTCTGTCAGCTCTTATTGTGAAAAGTCTCCTTCAGCTCTTATTGTGAAAAGTCAGCTCTTATTGTGAAATGTCTCCTTCAGCTCTTATTGTGAAAAGTCAGCTCTTATTGTGAAATGTCTCCTTCAGCTCTTATTGTGAAAAGTCTCCGTCAGCTCTTATTGTGAAAAGTCTCCTTCAGCTCTTATTGTGAAAAGTCTCCTTCAGCTCTTATTGTGAAAAGTCTCCGTCAGCTCTTATTGTGAAAAGTCTCCTTCAGCTCTTATTGTGAAAAGTCAGCTCTTATTGTGAAAAGTCTCCTTCAGCTCTTATTGTGAAAAGTCAGCTCTTATTGTGAAAAGTCTCCTTCAGCTCTTATTGTGAAAAGTCAGCTCTTATTGTGAAAAGTCAGCTCTTATTGTTTGGATCAGATGTTTCAGACGATGTGACGTCACCAGCCTCACCAGTCGTCACGTGCTGGTTCTGTTTGGATCAGAGGTTTAACAAACTGTGGGTGCGCGCGCTGCACACACATTACGGTAACGACTGTCGGTCCATTACGGTAACACGGAGGAAACCGGAAGTGAGCTCAGGCAGGAGCGGCGGTGTTTTGAAGAAGTTCACGATGAAATGACAGAAAGCGGCGCTCAGGTCTGATACACACGTTACTTTACACCCAGAGAGTAATCAGAGTACTTTATCATCAAGCCAGATTCAACTAAACTAAACCAGTTTAACCCAGTTTGTGATCCCACTGTGGTTACCATGACTACAGCTGTACTCGAGTATTTGTTCTGATTACATTACTTCTGATCAAAAACTAGCGAGTCGACAACTTTGCTAACAGCCAAACATCAACCAGGTCACCAACAGCAGACATAGCAGCCAGCTAATATTACTGACTAGTCCAGGGATGTCCAAAGTACGGCTCGGGGGGCAATCACGGCCCGCGGTCAGATGTCATGCGGCCCTCAGCTTCATGTTTATAATATATTATTTATAACCTGCTGGATTGTCAGACACTGTATGACTGTTTGTCTTTTATTGTTGACATGATGAAGCATCTGAAGCTTTAAGGACATAACTGCTGCTGTTATATATCTGTATATATATGTTATATATCTGTATATATGTTATATATCTGTATATATATGTTATATATCTGTATATATGTTATATATCTGTATATATATGTTATATATCTGTATATATGTTATATATCTGTATATATATGTTATATATCTGTATATATGTTATATATCTGTATATATGTTATATATCTGTATATATATGTTATATATCTGTAGCTGTGACTTTGTGACAGAGTGAAATGCGTTCAGCTGAAATGTTAACAGATTTTGCATTACTCATAATAAGTCATGTTTGAAATGAACATGAGGTTCAGATTTGTATCAGCTTCATTCAGTTTAACGTGTTCATACAGTTTATTCTGTTATCTGACTCCAGATGTGAAAGAAAGAAGAACTGCTTTTTAGATTTGTTTATATTGTCATTTTTAAAAAAAGATAATTGTGACAATGAAAATAAAATTGTTACAGAACATTTGTATGTAAGTTTTATTTGAAGTTTGGACATCGCCGTACTAGTTCAACAGCAGTCAGCCCAGCTCGGCGTCTGTCACTTCACCAAGCTCTCAATAAATTGTTGATGAGGCGTCACGTCTTCTGTCGTCTCTGCAGCTGTTTGCTCGGCTGGAGGCTCGGCGTTGTCTCAAGGACATCGAACCTCGTCTGTTTCCTGAAGATGGAGGACCCGACCATGGTGACTGACCGCTTCCTGTCGGCACACGTCACATGACCTCAGTGAATCAAAAACAAAGTGTGCTAATGACTCTGTGTTTGACTGACAGGTGAGGTGGTGGAGCTGTATGGAACGGAGGGAACAGGTGAGTTAATTTCACAGGTAACAGCTCTGACTTAGTTTGAACTTCCTGTAAACTGTGTGTGTGTGTCAGGTAAGACAGAGCTGCTCTACCACCTGCTGTGTCGCTGTGTGTTGCCGGTGGCGACCGGAGGTCTGGAGGTCAACGTTGTGTTCGTGGACACCGACTACAGTCTGGACATGTTACGACTGGTCAGCATCCTGGACAGCAGGCTGAACGCAGGTACGCACACACACCAGAGAAGAAGAAGCAGACTCACCTGCACGTTAAACACTTTGTTGACATCAGTGTCATTGTGTCAACTACGCAGGTCGTCCTACAGGCTTGTCCGCCGCCGGTTCTGATGAGGCGGCGTTGCGTTCATGTCTGTCTCGCCTCCTGGTCGTCCATTGTTCCTCCTCCTCCCAGCTCCTCCTCACCCTTCACTTCCTGGAGACCTCCTTATCATCGCGGCCCGGCCTGGCGCTCCTCCTCATTGACAGCATCTCCGCTTTCTATTGGCTTGACCGCTGTGAGGGCGGGGCCAGCATCGCCAAGCAAGAAGAGAAGCTCAGCAAGTGTGCAGAGCTTCTGGGCCGACTGCTCAGGTAGATATTCAACAATTAAATGGTTCTACTGGTCCTTCAGACGGTTCTGCTGGTCCTTCAGGCAGTTCCTGTGATCACTGACGAGGTTCTGTGTGTACTCTAGGTGCTTCCATATTTCTTTAGGAGGTTAGGTGGTTCTAGTGGTCATTGAAGAAGTTCGAGGGAAGCTTTAGGTTCTTGTGTCACTGAGGAGGTTCTTGAGTTGGTCATTGAGGTGGTTCTAGGGGTCCTTGTGATTATACTGTAGGAGGTTTTATGTGAGGTTATTTGGTTCTTGTGGTCATAGAGGAGATTATAGGACTTTAGGTAGCACTAGAGGTCATTGAAAAGGTTCTTGAGGTTTTTTAGCTAGCATTAGTGGCTATTAAGCAAGTTCTCGAGGCCTTGTCGGTAGTTGGGAGGTTCTAGTGGTCACCGAAGAAGTTCTAGGGATCTTTTAGGTTGTTGTGGTCTTTGAGGAGGCTCTTGAGGTGGTCATTGAGGAGGTTCTTGAGTTGGCCATTGAAGTGGCTCTAAGGAACCTTTAGGTTGGGGCAGTGGTGGCCTAAAGGTTAGAGAAGCAAGCTTGTGACCGGAAAGTCGCCGGTTCAATCCCCAGACCGGCAGGATTAATCTGGGTGGGGAAAAGTGAAAAAACAGCACTTGTCCCTCCCTCATTACCACCACTGAGGTGCCCTTGAGCAAGGCCCTTAACCCCAACCGCTCCAGTGGCTGGCAGTTAAGACTGTGGTTGTACTGGGTAGCTTCCAGGTGTGAGTGTGTGAGTGTGTAACTGTGTGAATGTGAGGAGGTTCTTTAGGTTTTTTAGGTAGCACTAGTGGTCATTAAGGAGGTTCTAGAGAACCTTTAGGTGGTTGATTCAGTCATTGTGGCATCCTTTAGGTGCTTTGGTCTTTCAGGAGGTTCGAGTAGACCAAAAGATGATTTGGGAGGTTCTTCAGGTGTTTGAGCGCCTGTGGGAGATTCTGGATGGACTTCTGGACAGCATTCTCCACCACCGATGTTTTTGTAGTTGCACAACTGGAGCTTGTCTGGAGGACCGTTAATTTGGTTTACAGTCTTTGTGGTTGAATCAGTCTCATCTGTGGCTCCTCCTCCTCTCAGAGATTACAGAATCACCGTCTTCGCCACCTGCCATGCCATCAGGAGGAGCTACAGTGGACCTTCCTCCGCCTCCACCTCCGAGTGTGACCGGCCATATCTCTGTCGCCGCTGGCAACGGCTGGTGAGCCACCGGCTGCTCTGTTCCAAGCAGGAGTCTGCAAACAACATGGCCGCCTCAGCAGGAGGCAGCAAGGAGCAGAGGAGACGGCAGGTCTTCACTGTCCACTGCACCTCCTCCTCCTCCTCCTCCTCTTCTTCTTCCAGGACGAAGGCTCACAGGACCAGCTCCTTCTACGTGACAGATGGAGGCGTGGAGTTTATCTGAAGTGTGGACCTTTTTTTTTATGTTCATGTTCTTTAAATGAAAACGTTTGTTTTGTCACAGTTTAATAAAGTTTTGTCGTCATAAAGTGAAGTCTGTTAAACAAAATGAAAGTGAAGGTGTGAAGGTGTGAACATGAGATGATGAACCAGCCCAGCAGGCATGATAAATATCATTAATTAATTAATGATGTGATCATAAAGAGACAGCAGGAACAATGATCCCTGATCAGGTCTAGCATCAGATAATCACGTCACTGACAAACAGAGAAACAGTTGAAGTCCAGTGAACACTGAAGCGTGTACATGTTGAAGTCCAACAGCAGGTTTATTTACATAACAACAAATCCTGACAAAGGTTCTTACTAATTCTTTAAAAGTATCTACAGACACTCAACAACTCACACAAGGAGCAAGAAACACTTCAATTAACAGCCAAGTCAAGGTGAAACATGGTGGGTCATGGTGGGTCATGGTGGGTCAGGGTGGATCATGGTGGATCATGGTGGGTCAGGGTGGATCATGGTGGGTCAGGGTGGATCATGGTGGATCATGGTGGGTCAGGGTGGATCATGGTGGGTCAGGGTGGGTCAGGGTGGATCATGGTGGGTCAGGGTGGATCATGGTGGATCATGGTGGGTCAGGGTGGATCATGGTGGGTCAGGGTGGATCATGGTGGGTCAGGGTGAAACATGGTGGGTCATGGTGAATCATGGTGGATCATGGTGGGTCATGGTGAAACATGGTGGATCATGGTGGGTCATGGTGGGTCATGGTGGATCATGGTGGGTCATGGTGGATCATGGTGGGTCATGGTGGATCATGGTGGGTCATGGTGAATCATGGTGGGTCAGGGTAAAACATGGTGAATCATGGTGGATCATGGTGGGTCATGGTGGGTCATGGTGAATCATGGTGGGTCAGGGTGGGTCAGGGTGGGGTCATGGTGGGTCATGGTGAATCATGGTGGGTCATGGTGGGTCATGGTGGGTCAGGGTGGATCATGGTGGGTCAGGGTGAAACATGGTGGGTCATGGTGGGTCATGGTGGATCATGGTGGGTCATGGTGGGTCAGGGTGAAACATGGTGGGTCATGGTGGGTCATGGTGGGTCAGGGTGAAACATGGTGGGTCATGGTGGGTCAGGGTGGATCATGGTGGGTCATGGTGGGTCAGGGTGGATCATGGTGGGTCAGGGTGGATCATGGTGGGTCATGGTGGGTCATGGTGGGTCAGGGTGGGTCATGGTGGGTCAGGGTGAAACATGGTGGGTCAGGGTGGATCATGGTGGATCATGGTGGGTCATGGTGGGTCAGGGTGGATCATGGTGGGTCATGGTGAATCATGGTGAATCATGGTGGGTCATGGTGGATCATGGTGGATCATGGTGGGTCATGGTGGATCATGGTGGGTCATGGTGGGTCATGGTGAATCATGGTGGGTCATGGTGGGTCATGGTGGGTCATGGTGGGTCATGGTGAATCATGGTGGGTCATGGTGGATCATGGTGGGTCAGGGTGAAACATGGTGAAACATGGTGGGTCAGGGTGGATCATGGTGGATCATGGTGGATCATGGTGGGTCATGGGTGGTGAAACATGGTGAAACATGGTGGGTCAGGGTGGATCATGGTGGATCATGGTGGATCATGGTGGGTCAGGGTGAAACATGGTGGGTCATGGTGGGTCAGGGTGAAACATGGTGGGTCATGGTGGGTCATGGTGGGTCAGGGTGAAACATGGTGAAACATGGTGGGTCAGGGTGGATCATGGTGGATCATGGTGGATCATGGTGGGTCATGGTGGATCATGGTGGGTCAGGGTGAAACATGGTGGGTCAGGGTGGATCATGGTGGGTCATGGTGGATCATGGTGGGTCAGGGTGAAACATGGTGGGTCATGGTGGATCATGGTGGATCATGGTGGGTCATGGTGGGTCATGGTGGGTCAGGGTGAAACATGGTGGGTCATGGTGGGTCATGGTGGATCATGGTGGGTCATGGTGAAACATGGTGGATCATGGTGGGTCATGGTGGATCATGGTGGGTCATGGTGGGTCAGGGTGAAACATGGTGGGTCATGGTGGGTCATGGTGGGTCATGGTGGGTCATGGTGAAACATGGTGAAACATGGTGGGTCATGGTGGGTCATGGTGGGTCATGGTGAAACATGGTGGATCATGGTGGGTCATGGTGGATCATGGTGGGTCAGGGTGAAACATGGTGGATCATGGTGGGTCATGGTGGATCATGGTGGGTCATGGTGAAACATGGTGAAACATGGTGGGTCATGGTGGGTCATGGTGAAACATGGTGGGTCATGGTGGGTCATGGTGGGTCATGGTGGGTCAGGGTGAAACATGGTGGGTCATGGTGGGTCATGGTGGATCATGGTGGGTCATGGTGAAACATGGTGAAACATGGTGGGTCATGGTGGGTCATGGTGAAACATGGTGGGTCATGGTGGGTCAGGGTGAAACATGGTGGGTCATGGTGGGTCATGGTGGATCATGGTGGGTCAGGGTGAAACATGGTGGGTCATGGTGGATCATGGTGGGTCAGGGTGGATCATGGTGGGTCATGGTGGGTCATGGTGGGTCATGGTGGATCATGGTGGGTCATGGTGGGTCATGGTGGGTCATGGTGGATCATGGTGGGTCAGGGTGGATCATGTTCTAAAATACGTTAAGAGAACGTTCTGTCGTCCTCATGCCAGCAGACTGAAGCATGTGCTATGAATTGAAGGTTCATCTGTGTGAACATTTTCAGGACGTTCCTCTTTACACCAACATATAACAGAGGTTATTGTGCTGTGCTTAGTGGTTCTGATGGTTCTGATGGTCCACTCACACTTATCTGGTGACCCTCTGAAGGGGCTCGACCCTCAGCTTGACTAACTGTGTATCTGTGTTTCACAGCACACAGACAGGTGTGTTATATTAACGTTATATTAACGTTGTTATGACGCTCGGGCTGGACTCGGCGTGTGTTTGGGGCACGTGCAGCAGCAGTCCGGCTCCTCCTCGCGGATCCACTCCGGGACTTCAGGTCTGATGACAGAGACCGCTTCACCAGAGCAGCCCTCCAGCAGATCCCTCCGCGGGGTCAGACACACTTTTTACACAACACAAACAAATGAAGGCGCCGTGACGCACACACGGACTCACCGACGCCTCTCAGACGGTCACCCCGGTGAATGTCGTCTTTATCCAGGCTTAAACTGTCCGCCGCGGCCGGTGATACGGTTCCTCCTCTCGGTGGAGTAGTTAATGTTTTCTGGGACCTACTTCTTCTCCTGCCGTCGCTGACAGGCGGTGCTCCGGTCGCTCCCAAACATGGCCTCCATGACGGAGCGACCGCTTCAACTTTAATTTTTTCGGCAATTTTCAGAGCTAGAGCGTCAAATTTCCTCCTTCCACGACCGACGGGAATGTTTCCACGGAAAACCTCATCACGCCGCGCGTCTGGAGCCGATGTGATCAGCCGGAGGAGCCCGCTCTGAAACGGATCGGTTTAAGTTGGAAAGCTGGAGAGGAAAAAGAGAATCGCATCAAATCAGTAAGCAGCCTTCTTCTTCTTCTTCTTCTTCCTCCTCCTCCACCTTTCTGTCGACACCTGTGCAGGTCGGCTTCGGGCTTTTTCGGCGCCTTCCTGCTGTAACTTGACGCCCGTCGCTCGCATTTAAAGCGGGAATAGGAGGAACGAGCGCGCGGCGGAGCAGGCGCTAACAGCTAGCCCGCTAATGCTAACGTTAATGCTAACAGAGAAACGATCAGTCAACGGGGCGGAGCGAGGCTAACGGCTAACAGCTAACGGCCAACAGCTAACAGCCTCTATCGTTCACTTCAATGTGACGAGCAGCGCGTTTAATGACTGTGAAATGAATGGTAACTAGCGTTAGCTCGTTATAGCAGGCAGGCTAACCACACACACACACACATCCTGTGTTGACTGATAATCCAGCAGGTGATGTGATCATTGATGTAGACAGGTGTACACACTCACCTATGGTGTGCGTGTGTGTGTGCTGTAACACACACTGCAGGGCAGCCAGAGGATCATGAGGTCAGTCAGCTCTGACCAGCTCTTCTCTGGGTGGAGGTTGGCTCCATCAGCTCTTTCCAGGCAGTCAAACTTCCTCTCCTCCTTTCCTCCGTCGCTCTCCTCCTTTCGTCTGCACTGACACCAACATGACTCCACGTTAGAAGTTCAGTGTCAGATCTGTGTTCCTTCAGGAGCTCCAGGTTTCTCCTCCTCTGCAGCTCCCCCAACCTCAGCAGCTGTCTGTGGGCTAACAGCAGCAGCTCTGTCCCCTCCTCCTCTCCGCCTGGTCCTCCAAGAGAACACTGAACGCAGATACGTGATGTCGTATGTGTTTGCACTGACTCTGTGTTTAAGATCAGGAGCAGCAACAAAGTGACAAGAACCTGTGACCGTAGACTGGGAACTATCAGGAACACCAGACGAGTCGTTAAAGACTCGCTGCTGGGTCACACTGCTGTACTCTGCCGGACTCTACTGGACTTTACCGGACTCTACTGGACTCTACTGGACTGTCCACAGCTGGACGGGGTCAGACTCAAACGTTAGGACGCTCCGATCGATCGATGGTTGATCATTACGTGACCGAGGTGTAAACAGCTAGCTAACAACGTACCTGTACCTGTGTGTCAGTCCAGGTACTGCAGTACTCTGTGTACTCTGTGTAACCTCATGTTTGTCTCCCTCTCTCTCTTTTACCCAGAATGCCGTCTGAGGCTCAGTGTCAGGAGCCTCGGGACAGAGGACCGGCCCCTCCCGTCACTCGGGCCGGACGCAGCGCTCAGCTGGCCAAAGCCGCTGCCACCACTGCTACTAGTCCCGCCCTGGAGAGACGGTCTCGTGGGCGACCTCGGAAAGATGGGAGCAGCGGCCGCTCTGGGCCTCCCACGCCTCCTCCTCCACCTCCCCCTCCACCTCCTCCTCCACCTCCCAAATCAAGGAAGAAGTAAGTGTGACTGGATCATGACGTGCTGCGAGCAGGTCTGAGGTCAGACCTGGTGCTGATCCAGAGTCTGTGTGTGGCACACCTGTCCAGATGTCTGTGTGTGGCACACCTGCCCAGATGTTCATAGGTGCTTTTCAGTGGGCGTGGCCTAACATGAAGCGTCCTGTCGACCCTCTCAGGTCTTCTTTTGTTTCACAGCTGGAATTTCCAACTTTGTGCTGTGACCGAAATGCAGCATGAGTTTTTTTTAACGTCTTCACACTTGTGAAGACAAACACAGTATGTGTGTGTGTGTGTGTCTCTGTCTGTGTGTGTGTGTGTGTGTGTGTGTGTGTTGTGGTGAGCTAGATCTGTTGAAGAGGAAGTGGTTAAGTTGCATGCTGGGTAATGAGCAGTGAGAGGGAGGTGCATGTCCGACTGAATCTACTCCAGGTTTTACCTCCTGCCCACACACACACACACACACACACACACACACACACACACACACACACTGCTGGAGGAGTGTCGCTCAGGTTGTGATGTCATCATGTTTACCTGAACACCTGGTCAAAGTTCATCTGACACTAAACAAATCACCAGAGAACGCCCAAGGAACCACCAGAGAACCACCTCTGTAGCTGCTGTACTCCCTGTTAGACTGGTCCCACTGGGTTCAGAGGTTCTGTTCTGGGTTCAGAGGTTCTGTTCTGGGTTCAGAGGTTCTGTTCTGGGTTCAGAGGTTCTGTTCGGTCTGGCTGTGTTTTTAGGAAACACGTTAAAATGAGGAAGTAAAGAAAACTCTACTTCCTGTTTGAGACTGTAAACTAGCGTTTATTCAGTTGGTCTCTGTGTCACCATAGCAACGTAATCAACTTCATTAAGACGAGCACGTCCCACAGGTGTCCCTGTGCAGCGACCTGTTGAACTGACCTGTGTGTGTGTGTGTGTGTGTGTGTGTGTGTGTGTGTGTGCAGGGGGCGGAGTCGAGGCCGAGCCCAGGTAGAGGATGAAGAGAGCATGGACGCCACAGAGAAGAAACTCCCCCAGAGGACAGGTGAGACGCTTTGTTTAACCCTAAATCCTGATAACTGATGATCCTCAAGACTGTCTAAAACCTGGACGTAGTCTCTGTGACGTCCTGCAGCCTGTCAGGTTCTGTTTTTGAATTTAATTTGTTTTTATGTTGATTTTGTGTGCACAGAGGTGAAGGAGGTGAAGGAGGTGAAGGAGAAGCCAACAGGACGCCGTCGGTCAACCTCCAGGAGAAAATCCAGTGCAAACCCTGAACCCGAACCTGACCCTGACCCTGAACCCAGCCAGGCCCGCCTGAGTCCAGAACCTGAGCTGGACCCCCCTCACCCTGACCCCACAGTCCCAGAGTCTAGCTCAGAACCACCTCCAAGTGCTGAGGAGGAGGACAGAACCAGCCCTGTTCCTGCCGCCTCGCTCCTGGCCTCTAGCCCAGGACCACCTTCCAGTCCTGGGGAAGAACCTCCAGTCAGTCCCCTGCCCCCTTCTCCATCCCTCAGCCCGGTTCACAGCCCAGTATCTGATCCTGTGGAGGAGGACCAGCCCAGTCCAACTTCCAGCCCTGCCCCCATGGAGGTGGACTGTTGTCCTAGCACGGTTCCCATGGAGATGGAGGGCAGCTTGGCCAGTCCCATGGAGCAGAGTCCCGCCTCGAGTCCCTGCTTCAGTCCTCCGGTGTCCCCCTGTCCCCAACTGGAGGACGAGATCTCACTGTCTCCTCTGTTCCAGCGCTGCCTGTCAGAGGAGTCCGGGAGCTCGCCCACCCCAAGCCTGGGACACACCAAAAAACGGTGTGTGTGTGTGTGTGTGTGTGTTAATGATGATGACCTACCCTTACAGTAATGTTACCATAACGATACTATCTGTAATGTTCCTGTGTTTTATCTGGACCGTTAGCTCCGTGATGCCAGCTGAACCCACAACATGTGAATACATGTGACTGTAGTAATGTTAGCTTTGTCTCTCTCTCTCTCCCTCTCTCGCCCCGCAGTCTGAAGCAGTGTGCCTTCTGTTACCGTGGTGACGACCCTCCTCTGGGTCAGGGCCGCCTGGTGGTGTTTGGCCCGACACCCGGCTACATCCCGCTCCACATCCTCAACCGCCGCGCCTCCTCCGACCGTGACAACGACTGCCACGACCACTGCTACCGCGGTGACCAGGCCCCGCCCACGTGAGTGATCTCTCACTTCTGTGTTTTCAAAATAAAAGTCGACCCACACGTGTAAGAGTGATCAATGTCATCAATGAAATGTGTGTGTGTGTGTGCAGGTGCAGCAGTCCAGAACAGTGTGGTGAGTACTCTCTATTCATACTAACTGAAGTCATCCCACTGTGGTAACCATGACTACAGCTGTACTCGAGTATTTGTTCTGATTACATTACTTCTGATCAAAAACTAGCGAGTCGACAACTTTGCTAACAGCCAAACATCAACAAGGTCACCAACAGCAGACATAGCAGCCAGCTAATATTACTGACTAGTCCAACAGCAGTCAGCCCAGCTCGGCGTCTGTCTTTCAGCCTTTTATTTCACCAAGCTCTCACCAACCACTAAAAGTCAGTCCCAGATTTACTCTTCAGTTTATTTAGTTGGTGTGTGACTTAGTGCCGTAAAGCGTTCTGTATGTACGTGTAGCATCAACAGGAGTTAAAGTGTGATCACTGTTTGATGTTCCAGAGTCTTCCTCAGAGTTTGTGGAGCAGCTCGGACCCATCGGCCTTCCACATGACATCAACGTCCAATCACTGTTCGACCCCACAGGTACAGGAAGCTACAGCCTCACCTCCTCCTCTGTTCTTTCCTTCCTGACCTCCCCCAGTCCATCCTGACTGTGTGTGTGTGTGTGTGTTCAGGTCAGTGCTGTGCCCACCTGCAGTGTGCAGCCTGGTCGGAGGGGGTGTGTCGCGGCGAGGGCCAATCACTGCTCTACGTGGACAAAGCCATCGACTCAGGAAGCACGCAGGTCTGTTTGTGTCTGATCACATGTTCAAGAGGAGTGTAGTTATACAGCCGCACTGAGTCACACCTCCTCTCTCACCTGTCCAGGTGTGTGCGTTCTGCTGTCGGCTCGGAGCATCGCTGCGTTGCCGGGAGACAAGTTGTGGGCGGAGCTACCACTTCCCGTGTGCTGCTGCCGCCGGAGCTCACCAGGACTGGACCGAGAGACACACATTGTGTCCAAGACACACACACACAGGTACACACACAAACTGAGCTAACGTTACACACACACACACACGCTGCTGTGTGTTTACTGTTTCCTGACGTGTCTCCATCTCTGCAGCGTCCTCGCAGTGCGTGTTGTGTTCGGGTGGCGGCGGTGGCGGCGGCGATGTCAGCGGTCTGTTGATGTGTTGTTGCTGTGGTAACCGTTACCACGGCAGCTGCCTGGACCCCCCTCTGGCTCCCTCCCTCCTGTGCCGGGCCGGCTGGCAGTGTCCTCAGTGTCGAGTGTGTCAGAGGTGCAGGTAAGACGTGATGCAGTCAGCCGCTCACCTGAGATGTGACGGAGGGTCACTAACCGCGTCTCTCCCTCTGCGTCAGGTTACAAGGGGATGACGGCGTGTTGCTGGTGTGTGAACGCTGTGATAAATCCTACCACACACACTGTCTCACTCCACCTCTGGATCACACACCGAGCACCGGCTGGAGCTGCAAGGTATATTTATTTACAGTGATGTGAAAAGTTAATTGTGGTGGTAAATGTGGTGATGTGCCACTTGGAAGAAGTGTGGAGTTGGACGTGCCCTGAACACCTCCAAAGGAAGGCGCCCTGGTGTTGAACCACCTCAGCTGGGTCCTTTCGCGAAGGAGCAGCTGCTCGACTCCGAGCTCCCTCTGAATGTCCGAGCTTCTTGCCCGGCCACCCGACAGAGGAAGCTCATTTCGCTCACTTGTATCCGTGATCTCATTCTTCCGGTCACTACCCAAAGCTCATGATCGTAGGTGCCATAGGAACCACATACCTCCCTACAACGTCCGCAGTACTGCAGATGCTGCACCAACACGCCGGTCCATCTCGCACAGATCCAGACCCTGAGATACTTTAACTCCCTCGCTTGGGCCAACAACTCGTTCCCAACCTGGAGGGAGCATTCCACTGTTTTCCGGCATCGACCCATGAACTCAGACTTGGAGGTGCTGACTCTCAGGCCCTCCCGACCGAGTGCTGAAGGTCACGGTCCGATGACGCCAACAGAAACACATCATCTGCAAACAGCAGAGAGCCAATCCTGATGTTCCCAGACCGGACACCCTCCTCACCCTGGAGGCGCCTTGAGATCCGGTCCATGAAAATCACGAACAGGATTGGGAATAGGGGGCAGCCTGGAGGAGTCCAACACTCACTGAGTGTTTGACTTTGTGCCGAGTATACGGACACAACTCAAGGACCGGATGGCTCGTACCGGTACCCCATACTGCCTCAGTACCCCCCACAGGAGGGGTCATTGATAACAATCAGGGGCCACTTGGTCACACTGGTTAACTTGTCTTTAATTATATATATAATTTATGTGTGTGTGTGTGTGTGTGTGTGTTTTAAAATATCTCTCTCTTCCAGAACTGCAGAATCTGCCGCCGCTGTGGTGTGAGGTCATCAGGCCAATGGGCCAATCATCCGTTTCTGTGCGAGTCATGTGACCCGGCCCTGCCCTGCCCTCTCTGTGACCGTGCCCCTGACCTCTGCACACCACAGGACTATCTAACGTGTGTCTGCTGCTATAGGTACACACACACACACACACACACACACAGTCCATCTGGTGTTTGTTCCACTTCCTGTAGCCCTTCACATTAAAAGCCCTGAAAATACTTGTTCTTGCTGTGTTGCAGGTGTGTCCACACACAGTGTGTTGTCCAGGCTGGGGAGGGCAGGGCGGGGTCTGAAAGTTACGTCTGCTCCACCTGCAGGCCTCAGGAGAAGGAGCTCATCCCATTCACTCCAACCCCTTACAGTCCTCCCCCTGCCCCGCCCACACAGCCACCAATGGCAGGTCACACAGAGGCTCCACCCGTCAGGAGCACCACTCATAGCCCGGTCCAGCTCATCTGTTCAGAACCACCACAGAGCCCGAACAAGACCCTCTGTACACCACCACCACAGCAAAACCTTACCCCACCTCAACCTGATCCCACGGAGCTCTATCAGAGTCCTGCTCCATCTAACCCTGAACCCACACAGCTCCACCATAGTCCTGCTCCATCTAACCCTGAACCCACAGAGCTCCACCATAGTCCTGCTCCATCTAACCCTGAACCCACAGAGCTCCACCATAGTCCTGCTCCATCTAACCCTGAACCCACAGAGCTCCACCATAGTCCTGCTCCATCAAACCCTGAACCCACAGAGCTCCACCCTAGTCCTGCTCCATCAAACCCTGAACCCACAGAGCTCCATCATAGTCCTGGTCCATCTAACCCTGAACCCACAGAGCTCCACCATAGTCCTGCTCCATCAAACCCTGAACCCACAGAGCTCCACCATAGTCCTGCTCCATCAAACCCTGAACCCACAGAGCTCCATCATAGTCTTTCTCCATCAAACCCCGAACCCATAGAGCTCCACCAAAGTCTTGTTCCATCAAAACCTGAACCCACAGAGTTCCACCATAGTCCTGCTCCATCTAACCCTGAACCCACAGAGCTCCACCATAGTCCTGCTCCATCTAACCCTGAACTCACAGAGCTCCACCAGAGTCCTGCTCCATCTAAACCTGAACCCACAGAGCTCCACCAGAGTCCTGCTCAACCTGAACCCACAGAGCTCCACCAGAGTCCTGCTCCATCTAAACCGGAACCCACAGAGCTCCACCATAGTCCTGCTCCATCTAAACCTGAACCCACAGAGCTCCACCAGAGTCCTGCTCAACCTGAACCCACAGAGCTCCACCATAGTCCTGCACCTTCTCATCCTGAAGCCACAGAGCTCCAACATAGTCCTGCTTCATCAAACCCTGAAGCCACAGAGCTCCACTATAGTCCTTCTCCATCTAACCCTGAACTTGCGGAGCTCCACCATAGTCCTGCACCTTCTCATCCTGAACCCACAGAGCTCCACCATAGTCCTGCTTCATCAAACTCTGAAGCCACAGAGCTCCACCATAGTCCTGCTCCATCAAACCCTGAACCCACAGAGCTCCACCATAGTCCTGCTCAACCTGAACCCACAGAGCTCCAACAAAGTCCAGTACCACCTCACCCTGGTCCATCCGAGCTCCAAGAAGGCCTTGAATCACTTAACCCTGATCCCACAGAGCTCCATCATAGTCCTGCTCAACCTGATCCCACAGAGCTCCATCATAGTCCTGCTCAACCTGATCCCACAGAGCTCCATCATAGTCCTGCTCAACCTGATCCCACAGAGCTCCACCATAGCCCTGCTCAACCTGAACCCACAGAGCTCCACCATAGCCCTGCTCAACCTGATCCCACAGAGCTCCATCATAGTCCTGCTCAACCTGAACCCACAGAGCTCCACCATAGCCCTGCTCAACCTGAACCCACAGAGCTCCACCATAGCCCTGCTCAACCTGAACCCACAGAGCTCCACCATAGCCCTGCTCAACCTGAACCCACAGAGCTCCAGCTCCATCATAGCCCTGCTCAACCTGAACCCACAGAGCTCCACCATAGCCCTGCTCAACCTGAACCCACAGAGCTCCATCATAGCCCTGCTCAACCTGAACCCACAGAGCTCCATCATAGCCCTGCTCAACCTGAACCCACAGAGCTCCATCATAGCCCTGCTCAACCTGAACCCACAGAGCTCCATCATAGCCCTGCTCAACCTGAACCCACAGAGCTCCATCATAGTTCTGCTCAACCTGAACCCACAGAACTCAATCATAGTCCAGTACCACCTCACCCTGGTCCAACCAAGCTCCAAGAAGGCCTTGAATCACTTAACCCTGAACCCACAGAACTCCACCATAGTCCTGCTCCATCAAACCCTAAACCCACAGAGCTCTGTCCTAGTCCTGCTCCATCAAACCCTGGTCCAACGGAGCTCCAAGAAGGCCTTGAATCACCTAACCCTGGTCCAACAGAACACCAGGAAAGCCTCCACCTTAGTCCAGCAGAGCTTCCACAGAGTCCTACACATTCTCACTCTGGCCCAGCAGAACTTCATAAAAGTCCTACGCTGAGCGCAGCAGGTTCTGCTGACCTACAGCAAAGTGTGACTTCCATGCAGTCTCAGCAAAGTCCTCGGCAGTTCGGTCACTCCTCTTTTGGTTGTACCCAGAATTCCACAGAAGGTCAGCTTAACTTTGAGTCTCAGCAGAGTCCAATGCGAGGTAGTCCCTTGTCTTGTAGCCATGCACATTCTCTGCACAGTCCCACCTGGGTTCAGCCAGAACCTGCAGAGCCTCAGCTGCCACACAGTCCTGTTCAGGACTACAGACCATGTAGTACCCACATCATCACACAGCCTCAGCACAGTCCCCCACAAAGACGGCATAGCCCTACGCCACATAGTCCTGCACGAGTCGGCACATCGCATTCAAAGAGTCCCACACAGGATTCTAAACCTACACTGGACCAGGAGAGCCCTGGATCAAGCAGCCCTGCACAGGACATTTCTACACTGGACCAGGACCTCTCAGCAAGAAGAGACACCTCTCTGAGGCCTATTTCGGCTCCATGTAGCCCGTCACCGGCCCCATTTAGAGCCACACAGTGTAGTCTGTCACAGCCTGCGAGCCCGGTACAGGCCCACTTTGCACCACCCGTCAGGCCTTCAGAACTTAGCCTACTTCCTTCTCAGCTTGCTACACAGTCAGGAGTTGCAAAGGAGTGTACCCATACCGGTAGCACAAAGCTGAAGTCCTCGGAGCTGACTCCTAACCTTGATGGCCAAACACTGGAAAGTAGCCCTGCCCCTCTTAGCCCCACAGTGCCCGCTGACAGCCGTGGCACCAATGGCAGCCTGACGCTCAGCCTGGACCATTTGAGCCCCATTCCCGTCCCTGCCATGCCCACACCAGCAAGCCTTGTTCACGTTAGCGCTTCAGTGGAACACAGTAGCCTGACCCACTCACCTCGTGCTGATGAAACCGAGGCTAGCCACGTTCATCACAGTCCTTCTATTGACAGCCTGTCACGCTGCACAGAAGCTGTTGAAGGTAATGCCAGCCCTACATATATCCTAAATATCTCAGCTGGTTCAAGCCCTGAACAGGACAGTCAAGTGATTTCTAGCCCTACTCCTCTGGCCCGTACGAGCCCCATGCTGGAGGAGACTAGCCCCTCAGCAGTACAGGATAGACCCATCCAGTCCATCTCATGTCAAGATGAGACGGAAGTAGCTGTCGAGCCCCCCTGTCATTTTATTCAGTCAGAAACTAGTCCCAGTCATCGTAGCTCCACTTCAGACAGTCCAGTTCATGCTAGCCCAGTCAACACAGAAGCTAACAGTCATGCTCAAGAGAGAACTAGCCCTTCTGTTTGTAGTTTTTCAGAGTCCATACAGACTCAGACACGCCAAAGTCCCTCACATGTCCAGACTACCTGCAGTCCTTCACAGGCGAGCCCCCTGCCACCTCCAACTAGCTTTAGTCCTCCACACTGTAGGCTGACTCATACTAGCCCAGCTAGTAGCTCCGTTAGCCACACTCTGAGCCATAGTGGCCAGACAAGTTCCCGCTCTGCTAGCCCAACTGATGTTGGTGTCATCTACAGTCCACCTAGGTCTAGTCCTGCAGGTCAAACTAGTCCTGTTCACACAGAAAGCACCTCCAGTAGTGTCCACTCAGGCCCAGTCCAAAGACAGACCCCCTCATTAGCTAGCACAACATACAGCAGCCCTGCACATGCTACTGTGGCTTGTGTTAGCCCACCTCACAGTCCAGCTCAGGCCAGTGAAACATATCGTAGCCTCACAGGTAGCCCCCATTCTAGCCCAGCTCCTGACACTGGAACCAGTCCCAGAACCGAGAGCTCTGTTCTTCCGAGCGCAGTCCAGCTTGATTCTGGTCTCTGTGAACCAAAAGACAGTATTAGGCAGACGAGCCCAACACCTGCCAGGTCATCTGCTGTTAGCCCTATCCGGGTCAGCCAGTCCCCTGCTAGTCCTCCTCACAGCCCTGACAGGTCTGCTGTTGAAAACCAACAAAGTGCTGCCTTGGGAAGCCCCTGGTGTCAAAGAGCAGCCAGCCCTATTGATGCTACTTCCACTCAGGCTATCCCAGGTCAGGCTAGCCCTGTCCATTCTAGCCCCACTCAGGATAACACTGCGATGCCTAGCACTAGTCCCCCGCCCTCACAGGTCAGCCCTCCTCACACACAAGCTCAAGCTAGTCCTGTCCCTACCAGCCCCGAGTGGCCCGAGGCTAGTCCTGGTCCTGGTCGCCCTCTGAAGTGTGAGGCTAGTCCTGGTCCAGATTCTGTTGGCCCTGTTCTTGCCAACCCTGGGCAGTCTGAAACCAGTCCTGGTGTTTGTGGCCCCGTGCAGCCTGATGCTGGTCCTGGAAGTCCCCCACAGACCGTCACAGTGGGTGAGTGTCACGGAAACGGGCAAAAGTTTAGTTTTGACTTCAGAGAGCTACGGAAGCCTGAAGCAGTCACACAGTCACACATTTGACTTCCTCTGTTTTCTCGTGATAACGAGTTTATTTCATCCGTCTTTAGCTCGACGTCTCAAATGATGTCGTCATCTCGAGAAAACGTCGGAAATGAAATGTGTGAATGTTTGACCGCTCCAGGCTTCCATAGAGTTTCTAACATCCTCCTCTTCCTCCAGACCTCTGGGAGGAGCAGCAGGAGGGAGAAGCTGCTCAGCAGGCGGAGGTGGAGGACCTTCATCACACAACAGAAGACAAGGAGCCTGTTGAGAGTGCAGGAGGAGGAGGAGAGGAGGAGGAGGAGCAGCAGCAGCAGCAGCTCGCCTCACTCTGTCGTCCTGCAGGTAGGGAGCTCGGTCCTCCCTCACCTGTGGTTCAATCCAGCTCAGGTGAAGCGCTCACAACAACCTCTCTCTGTGAAGGAGTCCAGCTGGGATCTGATCAGTCTGCTCCTTCCTCCCCCGTCCTCCCACAAACTGCTCCTCCCTCCCCCCTAACCACCACATCACACTCTGCCTTACCCCTCCAACAGACTTGCAACTCCCCCTCATCTTCACCTCCTGCTTCTCACCTCACCTCGCCACAGTCTGCGTCTCCTCCTCCTCTGAGAGCTGGCTCTCTGGAGGCCTCTCCGTCCTCCCCTCACAGGACTGCCTTACTCCCCTGCTCCTCCTCCTGCTCCCCCCACACCCCTCTGGAGGAGGAACTGACCAATCAACAAGAGGCGGAGGCGGCGGAGGGAGTGGAGGCGGTGCTTGAGGATGGAGCATTTTCCTGTCATGTGACGTCAGCGGGTGATGACAGGCAATCACAGAGCCAGTTTGAACCTGTTGCTGTGGCAACAGAAGCCGCCAAAGACGGGCACCAATCACATGCTGAGCCTTCGGAGAGGGAGGATGAGGAGGAGGAGGAGCCAACAGCGTCCGATGTGGCTGCTGCTTGTGAGGCGGTTGCCGGGCAACAGCCAATGAGAGAGGAGCAGGATGCAAAGGAGGAGGAGCAGGGAGAAGGAGTGACAGGTAGGATGGATGAAGAGGAGGTGGAGGAGGCGAGGGAGGGCACTGAGCAGGAGGAGCAATCGGACGTGGAGGAGGAGGAGCCGGTGAGCCCTGTTTTGGAGCTGGACCCCTCTTTGGACATGGAGGTGATGGAGCTGATGACCTCCTCTCCTCCCCCCTCCTTCCTGCACCTCTCCTCCCCCAGCCCGCCTCCTTTCTCCCGCCGGGGAAAGGGTCGGATTCTCAGGCCTCCTCCCTGCTCCTCCTCCAGGCCTTCAGACGACCTCTCCATCCGACTCAGGCAGTCTCCTTTCTCCACTGAGGCCTCCCCCGAGACCTCCCCCACCAGACTTCCCATCACCCCACCTCCTCTGTCTCCACCCTCACCTCCTCTGCGCTCCCCCCCCCCTGCCAGGGAGTCTCCACCTCTCTCCAAGGTAACTCCAACAGGAGACAGCTGTCTCCTCATCTCCTCCTCTTTGTTTTCTCTCTGTGATGTCTGACACCTCCTCCTCTGTGTTGTCTGACACCTCCTCTGTGTTGTCTGACACCTCCTCTCTGATGTCTGACACCTCCTCTCTGTTGTCTGGCACCTCCTCTCTGATGTCTGACACCTCCTCTCTGTTGTCTGACACCTCCTCCTCTGTGTTGTCTCACACCTCCTCCTCTGTGTTGTCTGACACCTCCTCTCTGTTGTCTGTCCGTTCTGACTCCTCCTGTCTCCTCCTCAGGCTCTCCTCGTGCTCCCTCTCACTCCTAAGATCGGTATGGGTAAACCGGCGATCTCTAAGAGGAAGTTCTCTCCAGGCAGAGCGCGGATCAAACAGGTACGTGACCTTTGACCTGTGTGTGTGTGTGTGTGTGTGTGTGTGTGTGTGTCAGATGTCATGTGACCTGCTGGGTCCAATCAAAATCAATCCTTTCTCAGGGGATGATGGGAAATATCTTTTAACGCCTTAAAAGATCCAAACACACAGAACCAGTGCTCCTGCTCCTCCTCCTCCTGCTGCTCCTGCTGCTCCTCCTCCTCTCCTGTTGTTCACAGGCGTTGCCTCCATCCTTTCTGTTCTTCAGCATGTTTGGTTAACACAGAACACAGATCACATGATCATTGCATGACGCTGTTTTTTGTGTCGGGGATGCTGATTGGTGTTTACAGCAGCCAATGGCGAGCGTGCGTTATGCATTATGGCAGATTCAGTTAGTAGCAGCTAGTTAGCCGTTAGTTGGTTAGGCTAAAGCTGTTGAGTGATCAGTGAGGTCATCAGTGAGGTCATGTGACATACATGTATGACTGTCCTGACTGGTTGCATGTTGTTGTCATGGTAACATTGTCTCATCATGACTTCCTGTTTTGCCTGATTTTATTTTTCAGTTTGACTTTGTTTTGTGGCTGTCGCATTTATGTTAGTGCATTTTGTCCTCCTCCTCCACCTCCTCCTCCTACACCTCCTCCTCCTCCCCCCTCTAACTCAGGGTTCGTGGTGGAGTAATCGCAGGGCGGTGAGCCCCCCCTCATCCTCCCAGGATTCCATGGGGGAGGGAGGGTGGGACAGCCCTAAGCCCCGTCCACCGGACTCCCCCCTCTGGAGCATGAGAGTGGTAAAAGAAGCACACCTATAACTGTAACTCAGCAGCTGACTAACACCGCCCGTCTGGGATGTAACAGTGTAAAAAACAACTGTGTGTGTGTGTGTGTGTGTGGAGGCTGCTGCAGGGTGTCTGTAGGTCCTGGAAAGTCTTGAATTCATGTCCTTGATTCATTGAATACTTGATATGGAGCCTTTCAAATAGGGATGCACCGATCCGATATTGGTATCGGTCCCGATATTGAAGAAAATTCTAGATCGGGTATCGGTGACAATGGGCCGATCTATTCAGTCTAATTCTATGCTGTGCACCGTGAGTGACGTCATACGCAAGCAACACACCGCGTGGAAGCCCACATTGTTTTCAAAATGGAGCGAGCGAAAGGATCGGCTATCTGGAACTTTTTCACTCTACCTCAGCCAACAAACTCGACGGCTACCTGCAATACCTGCGCAGTAAATGTTCCGAGGGGCGGTGGTGAAACTTCAAGTTACAACACAACCAACTTAATCAAGCACCTACAGAGATTTCACGCCAGAGAGCACGCAGAGTTCACTGAACTGAGTAAACAAAACAGAGGCGGTATGAAGCAGCTAACTCTGAAGGAGATGAAGGAAGCTTTAGTGTTGGATCTTCGTTGAATCATTTTTGCTAAACTAAACCGTTACAAAGAACTGACTGTTTATTCTGAATGTCTGTCAAGCTTGTGAAGCTATTGTTTTTTTTAAGATTGTTGTACTGGTGCACAGTTATTAAATAAATAAGTAATTCAGTACATTTATTTCTGTTTATTTGTTTTTAAAAAATAGGAAAGAAATGTTTAAGTCAAGTCTGATGTTGCCTTGCACAAAAGAATGATCTCAGTCTTTTCCACACGATGAGACAGACCGTTTGTTACCGTAATTCCGTGCTGTTTTCCTGTATCGGATCGGTATCGGCCGATACTAAACCTCAGGTATCGGTATCGGAAGTGAAAAAAGCGGATCGGTGCGTCCCTACTTTCAAACAACATCACAGGGGTCTTCAACGCGTTAACGATAAATCTCACCGGACTCGGCTCTGCGGCACCGTGGCTGTGATGCCAGTCTGGTCCGGTCCGTACTCCACACGGCTTCCTTTCCCAATGGGAGTCAGGCGTTGTATTTTGAAAATCCTCTGGATTCTCTTTCTGTGTGTGACTTCCTGTCAGCTGTTCGAGTTTTGACAGACTTGGCCAGCAGCTCGAACTGACAGGAAGTCAGACAGATATTTTCAAAATAAAGTTCAGATGGTCAAACAGACAAAAGGAAACTGCAGCACGTTCACACGTTTAAACACACGAGACACACTGGCAGGAAAAACTTCTGAAACACTCCTCTACTCCTCCTCCCTCTTCTTCCTCACCCTCCTCTCCTCCTTCTTCTCCTCCCTCTCCGCCTCCTCCTCTTTTCTCTCCTTCTCCTCAGGGTCGTGGTTCAGGGTTTCCAGGCAGGAGAAGATCCAGGGGAGGAGGTGTTGGAGGAGGAAGAGGAGCAAGAGGAAGGAGCCGGCTGAAGACTCAGGACAGTCTGACTGTGTCACCTGGAGTAAGAACACACACACACACTCACAGAGCTGAATCACCATGGTAACAGAGGTGGGCGTGGCTCAGAGACAGTTCAGATCAAACATCAAATATGACCGTTAAACAGCTGATACCTGTCTCACCTGTCTGTCTGTCTGTCTCACCTGTCTGTCTGTCTGTCTCACCTGTCTGTCTGTCTGTCTGTCTGTCTCACCTGTCTGTCTGTCTGTCTGTCTCACCTGTCTGTCTGTCTGTCTGTCTCACCTGTCTGACATGTCTGTCTGTCTGTCTCACCTGTCTGTCTGTCTGTCTCACCTGTCTGACATGTCTGTCTGTCTGTCTCACCTGTCTGTCTGTCTGTCTGTCTGTCTGTCTCACCTGTCTGACATGTCTGTCTGTCTGTCTCACCTGTCTGTCTGTCTGTCTCACCTGTCTGTCTGTCTGTCTGTCTCACCTGTCTGATATGTCTTTCTGACATGTCTGTCTGTCTCACCTGTCTGACATGTCTGTCTGTCTGTCTGTCTCACATGTCTGTCTGTCTGTCTGTCTGTTTGTCTGTGTGTCAGTGTGTGTATGTGGAGCCGTTCCAGCCGAAGGAGGAGGAGGAGAACTCGATGCACAACACAGTGGTGATGTTCTCCACCTCCGACCACTTCACCCTCAGACAGGTAACACCTGTTTGTTTGTCCATCAACGACATACAGAGATATATATTACTGACAACATGATGACACTCTAACTTGTGTGTGTGTGTGTGGTGTGTGTGTGTGTAGGACATGTGTGTGGTGTGTGGTAGTTTTGGTCAGGGAGCTGAAGGTCGGCTGTTGGCCTGTTCTCAGTGTGGACAGTGTTACCACCCGTACTGTGTCAACGTCAAGGTCAGTATGATGATACAGCCCACTATATTGACTGTAATCTGATTACTCTGTGTGTAATCTGTTTACTCTGTTGTGTCCAGATTACCCGGGTCATCCTGACCAAAGGGTGGCGCTGTCTGGAGTGTACAGTGTGTGAGGCGTGCGGCGAGGCCAGTGACCCCGGACGACTGTTGCTATGTGACGACTGTGACATCAGCTACCACACCTACTGCCTGGACCCGCCCCTTCATACAGTACCTAAAGGAGCATGGAAGTGCAAGTGGTGGGTCCACCTGTCAATCACCCATCACCTGTCTGACAGTCTGTGTGTGTGTGTGTGTTTCCTCTCTGACAGTGTGTGTATGTCCTCTCTGACAGTGTGTGTGTGTCCTCTCTGACAGTGTGTGTGTGTGTGTGTGTGTCCTCTCTGACAGTGTGTGTGTGTCCTCCTCTCTGACAGTGTGTGTGTGTGTGTCCTCCTCTCTGACAGTGTGTGTGTGTCCTCCTCTCTGACAGTGTGTGTGTGTCCTCCTCTCTGACAGTGTGTGTGTGTCCTCCTCTCTGACAGTGTGTGTGTCCTCCTCTCTGACAGTGTGTGTGTGTCCTCCTCTCTGACAGTGTGTGTGTGTCCTCCTCTCTGACAGTGTGTGTGTGTCCTCCTCTCTGACAGTGTGTGTGTCCTCTCTGACAGTGTGTGTGTCCTCCTCTCTGACAGTGTGTGTGTCCTCCTCTCTGACAGTGTGTGTGTCCTCTCTAACAGTGTGTGTGTGTCCTCCTCTCTGACAGTGTGTGTGTGTCCTCCTCTCTGATAGTGTGTGTGTGTGTGTGTGTGTGTGTCCTCCTCTCTGATAGTGTGTGTGTGTGTGTGTCCTCCTCTCTGACAGTGTGTGTGTCCTCTCTGACAGTGTGTGTCCTCTCTGACAGTGTGTGTCCTCTCTGACAGTGTGTGTCCTCTCTGACAGTGTGTGTCCCCTCTGACAGTGTGTGTGTGTCCTCCTCTCTGACAGTGTGTGTGTGTCCTCCTCTCTGATAGTGTGTGTGTGTGTGTCCTCCTCTCTGACAGTGTGTGTGTCCTCTCTGACAGTGTGTGTCCTCTCTGACAGTGTGTGTGTCCTCCTCTCTGACAGTGTGTGTGTGTCCTCCTCTCTGATAGTGTGTGAGTGTGTGTGTGTCCTCCTCTCTAACAGTGTGTGTGTCCTCTCTGACAGTGTGTGTGTCCTCTCTGACAGTGTGTGTGTCCTCTCTAACAGTGTGTGTGTCCTCTCTGACAGTGTGTGTGTCCTCCTCTCTGACAGTGTGTGTGTGTGTGTGTGTGTCCTCCTCTCTGACAGTGTGTGTGTGTGTGTCCTCCTCTCTGACAGTCTGTGTGTGTGTGTGTCCTCCTCTCTGACAGTCTGTGTGTGTGTGTCCTCCTCTCTGACAGTTCTCGTGTGTGTGTGTGTGTCCTCCTCTCTGACAGTGTGTGTGTGTGTGTGTCCTCTCTGACAGTCTGTGTGTGTGTGTGTCCTCTCTGACAGTCTGTGTGTGTGTCCTCCTCTCTAACAGTGTGTGTGTGTGTCCTCCTCTCTGACAGTGTGTGTGTGTGTGTCCTCTCTGACAGTCTGTGTGTGTGTCCTCCTCTCTGACGTGTGTGTGTGTGTGTCCTCCTCTCTGACAGTGTGTGTGTGTGTGTCCTCTCTGACAGTCTGTGTGTGTGTCCTCCTCTCTGACTGTGTGTGTGTGTGTCCTCCTCTCTGACAGTGTGTGTGTGTGTGTCCTCCTCTCTGACAGTGTGTGTGTGTGTCCTCCTCTCTGACAGTGTGTGTGTGTGTCCTCCTCTCTGACATGTGTGTGTGTGTGTGTGTGTGTGTGTGTGTGTGTCCTCCTCTCTGACAGTGTGTGTGTCCTCCTCTCTGACAGTCTGTGTGTGTGTGTGTGTGTGTGTCCTCTCTGACAGTGTGTGTGTCCTCCTCTCTGACAGTCTGTGTGTGTGTGTGTGTGTCCTCCTCTCTGACAGTGTGTGTGTGTTGTGTGTGTGTGTGTGTGTGTGTGTCCTCCTCTCTGACAGTGTGTGTGTCCTCCTCTCTGACAGTCTGTGTGTGTGTGTGTGTGTCCTCCTCTCTGACAGTGTGTGTGTGTGTGTGTGTCCTCCTCTCTGACAGTGTGTGTGTGTCCTCTCTGACAGTGTGTGTGTGTGTCCTCCTCTCAGACAGTGCATGTGTGTCCTCCTCTCTGTCAGTGTGTGTGTGTGTGTGTGTGTCCTCCTCTCTGACAGTGTGTGTGTGTGTGTGTGTCCTCCTCTCTGACAGTGTGTGTGTGTCCTCTCTGACAGTGTGTGTGTGTGTCCTCCTCTCTGACAGTGTGTGTGTGTGTGTGTCCTCCTCTCTGACTGTGTGTGTGTGTTCCTTCTGTGTGTGTGTGTGTGTCCTCCTCTCTGACAGTGTGTGTGTTTCCTCCTCTCTGACAGTGTGTGTGTGTGTCCTCCTCTCTGACAGTCTGTGTGTGTGTGTGTGTCCTCTCTGACAGTCTGTGTGTGTGTCCTCCTCTCTGACTGTGTGTGTGTGTGTGTGTGTGTGTCCTCTCTGACAGTGTGTGTGTGTGTCCTCCTCTCAGACAGTGCATGTGTGTCCTCCTCTCTGACAGTGTGTGTGTGTGTGTCCTCCTCTCTGACAGTGTGTGTGTGTGTGTGTGTGTCCTCTCTGACAGTGTGTGTGTGTGTGTCCTCCTCTCTGACAGTGTGTGTGTCCTCTCTGACAGTGTGCGTGTGTGTCCTCCTCTCTGACAGTGTGTGTGTGTGTGTGTCCTCCTCTCTGACTGTGTGTGTGTGTGTCCTCCTCTCTGACAGTGTGTGTGTGTGTGTGTCCTCCTCTCTGACAGTGTGTGTGTGTGTCCTCCTCTCTGACAGTGTGCGTGTGTGTCCTCCTCTCTGACAGTGTGTGTGTGTGTGTGTCCTCCTCTCTGACTGTGTGTGTGTGTGTCCTCCTCTCTGACAGTGTGTGTGTGTGTGTCCTCCTCTCTGACAGTCTTTTGTGTGTGTGTCCTCTCTGACAGTCTGTGTGTGTGTGTGTGTCCTCTCTGACAGTCTGTGTGTGTGTGTGTGTCCTCTCTGACAGTCTGTGTGTGTGTCCTCCTCTCTGACAGTGTGTGTGTGTGTGTGTCCTCTCTGACAGTGTGCGTGTGTGTCCTCCTCTCTGACAGTGTGTGTGTGTGTGTGTCCTCCTCTCTGACTGTGTGTGTGTGTGTCCTCCTCTCTGACAGTGTGTGTGTGTGTGTCCTCCTCTCTGACAGTGTGTGTGTGTGTCCTCCTCTCTGACAGTGTGCGTGTGTGTCCTCCTCTCTGACAGTGTGTGTGTGTGTGTGTGTGTCCTCCTCTCTGACTGTGTGTGTGTGTGTCCTCCTCTCTGACAGTGTGTGTGTGTGTGTCCTCCTCTCTGACAGTCTGTGTGTGTGTCCTCTCTGACAGTCTGTGTGTGTGTGTGTGTCCTCTCTGACAGTGTGCGTGTGTGTCCTCCTCTCTGACAGTGTGTGTGTGTGTGTCCTCCTCTCTGACTGTGTGTGTGTGTCCTCCTCTCTGACAGTGTGTGTGTGTGTGTCCTCCTCTCTGACAGTCTGTGTGTGTGTCCTCTCTGACAGTCTGTGTGTGTGTGTGTGTCCTCTCTGACAGTCTGTGTGTGTGTCCTCCTCTCTGACAGTGTGTGTGTGTGTGTCCTCTCTGACAGTGTGTGTGTGTGTGTGTGTGTGTGTGTGTGTGTCCTCCTCTCTGACAGTGTGTGTGTGTGTGTGTGTGTCCTCCTCTCTGACAGTGTGTTGTGTGTCCTCCTCTCTGACAGTGTGCGTGTGTGTGTGTCCTCCTCTCTGACAGTGTGTGTGTGTGTGTGTCCTCCTCTCTGACAGTGTGTGTGTCCTCCTCTCTGACAGTGTGTGTGTGTGTGTCCTCCTCTCTGACAGTGTGTGTGTCCTCCTCTCTGACAGTTTGTGTGTGTGTCCTCCTCTCAGACAGCTGTGTGTGTCCTCCTCTCAGACAGTGTGTGTGTCCTCCTCTCAGACAGTGTGTGTGTCCTCCTCTCAGACAGTCTGGGTGTGTCCTCCTCTCTGACAGTCTGGGTGTGTCCTCCTCTCTGACAGTGTGTGTGTGTCCTCCTCTCTGACAGTGTGTGTGTGTCCTCCTCTCTGACAGTGTGTGTGTGTGTGTGTGTCCTCTCTGACAGTGTGTGTGTGTGTGTGTGTCCTCTCTGACAGTGTGTGTGTGTGTGTGTCCTCCTCTCTGACAGTGTGTGTGTGTCCTCCTCTCTGACAGTGTGCGTGTCCTCCTCAGGTGTGTGTGGTGTGTCCAGTGTGGCTCCGCCTCCCCTGGGCTGCACTGTGATTGGCAGAATAACTACAGTCTGTGTGGACCATGTGGCAGTCTGAGCCGCTGTCCTCTGTGTCAGAGACAATACACACAGGATGACCTCATCCTGCAGTGTCAGCAGTGTGACAGGTAAACACACACACACACACACAGACACACACTGTTTACATTGTGTTTGCGGAACATCAGTGTGATCAACACACATTCAGACAAGTTTGTGAGATTGTTGACTTCAGAGAAACTTTATAAACTTTGAAACTGTCTACAACTAATTCTTCTGCCTGTCTGTCTGCCTGCCTGCCTGTCTGCCTGTCTGTCTGCCTGTCTCTGTCTGCCTGCCTGCCTGCCTGTCTGCCTGTCTGCCTGTCTGCCTGTCTGCCTGTCTGCCTGTCTGTCTGTCTGTCTGTCTAGGTGGGTCCACGCTGTGTGTCAGGGTCTGAGCACTGAAGATGAGGTGGAGGTTGCTGCTGATGAAGGCTTCGACTGCTCGCTGTGTCGGACGCACGGACGCGGCTCCTTCGGTAAAAACACACACACTGATCTTAACGAAGCCCCGCCCCTCACATGCAGACCTCCTGCTCATGTTTGGTGTGTGTGTGTGTGTGTTTGTGTGTGTGTGTGTTTCAGGGAGGTCGGACAGCTTCGAGTCTCCTTACATGGCTCAGATCATCTCCAGGATCAGAGAGCCCGGTCAGTCTGAACTCTAACCTGTGCACATATTTAAACATGACCCGTGTGCTGCAGTGAACACAGACATGTTGTCATGGCTACAGTGAACACAGACATGTTGTCATGGCTACAGTGAACACAGACATGTTGTCATGGCTACAGTAAACACAGACATGTTGTCATGGCGGGTCCTGAACCGCCCACTTACTAAGCTCTGAACTGTGTGAACACGTATGATGAAGTCAGTCAATGATCACGTATGATGTGTTTGTGTGATCACTTCAGCAGACACAAAGACGTACACTCAGGACGGAGTGTGTCTCACAGAGTCGGGTCTCTCTCACCTGCAGTCTCTGGTTGAGCCTCTGACGTCACCGCGCAGGTACCGCAGGTAAACCAACGTCCAGGAGCTAGCAGCAGTTTAGCCTCGTGCTGACTCCTGATTGGACAGCGCTACAGGCGTTACCCAGCAACAGACTAGCACATGACTTAAGCAGCTGTTTAAGTTTGAACTTTAAGCCTGACTCCATCAGACCTGATGCAGGTGAGACTAGAGACTGATCAGCTGTTTCCTGTCTGCCTTCTGCAGGTGTAAACCCAAACTGAAGCTGAGGATCATCAACCAGAACAGTGTGTCAGTCCTGCAGACTCCACCGGATCCCGACCCGCCCACCGAGCAGGACCATAGCCGAGGTCAGAGCCCGCACTCATGTTGGTCTACCTGAACCCTGAACCCTGACCTTGAACACTGAATCTGACCTCTGACCTCTGATCCTTGTCCAGGTGACTTGGAGTGTGAGATGAAATCTGACTCCAGCCCTGAGCGAGACCACACCCACGATGATGATGTCACCAAGGGGCCTGAAGTTACCGATGGCAACAAGAAGAGGAAGAGGAAACCCTACAGACCCGGTGAGGACACGAAGCAGACCTGAGTGAAATCGCCATGGAAACGTGGTCATGTGTCTCACTTATCTCCACCTGTCTCAGGTATCGGGGGCTTCATGGTGCGTCAGCGTGGAGGTCGGTCCGGTCCGAGCAGAATCAAACTGTGCTGTAAAGATTCAGCAGAGACGCTGCTGAGTCGAGACGAAGGTGAGCTCACTCACCTGTACCTGAGGATACACCCACCTCACAATGATGAACCACCAGGTGAACCTGTGTGTGTGTGTGTCTGTCTGTTGCAGAAGTTTCCATGGAGACAGTTCCCCCTGCCGACCAGGCGATGGAGAAGGTGAAGAAGAGGTACAGGAAGAAGAAGACGAAGCTGGAGGAGGCGTTCCCGTCTTATCTGCAGGTAACAACACACACACACACACACACACACACACACACACACACAGACAGTGCCCTCAGTAGATCCTTGCGTTCTGATTGGCTGTCCCTCCCTGTCCAGGAGGCGTTCTTTGGTCGGGATCTTCTGGACCGCAGCCGACAGGTAGACGGGAGGGCGGGGCCAGAGACACCAGGTGGCAGCCAATCAGGAGCAGTGACAGATGGCACGAAAGGTGCCGCCCCTGGATTACACGGTCCTGCCTCCTCTGGACTACCGGTCGGCGCCATGGCAACCAACGCCATCAAGAAGCCGGGAACGCTGCGTGAGTTCATCTGTCTTTTTTTAAATCATGTTCACACCTTCATCTTCACCTGTGTTTGACACACACACCTGTGTGTGTGATCATGATACGTATGTGTGTATATGTGATCATGGCGTGTGTGTGTGTTACCATCCAGCCATGTCGGAGGAAGCTCTGTTGGATCTGTCTGATGTTCTCAACACTGATCCTCACATACTGGCTACAGGACACACAGGTACACACACACATACACATACACACACAAAAGGCTTCAGGTGGAGTCACAACCTGACTGGGTCCGTACCTGCTCTCTGACCATGACTGTGCGTTCCTGCTCTCTGACCATGACTGTGCGTATCTGTTCTCTGACCATGACTGTGCGTATCTGTTCTCTGACCATGACTGTGCGTATCTGCTCTCTGACCATGACTGTGCGTATCTGTTCTCTGACCATGACTGTGCGTACCTGTTCTCTGACCATGACTGTGGGTACCTGTTCTTTGACCATGACTGTGCGTACCTGCTCTCTGACCATGACTGTGCGTATCTCTGACCATGACTGTGCGTACCTGCTCTCTGACCATGACTGTGCGTACCTGCTCTCTGACCATGACTGTGCGTACCTGCTCTCTGACCATGACTGTGCGTATCTCTGACCATGACTGTGCGTACCTGTTCTCTGACCATGACTGTGCGTACCTGTTCTCTGACCATGACTGTGGGTACCTGTTCTCTGACCATGACTGTGCGTACCTGTTCTCTGACCATGACTGTGCGTATCTGTTCTCTGACCATGACTGTGCGTACCTGTTCTCTGACCATGACTGTGCGCACCTGCTCTCTGACCATGACTGTGCGTATCTCTGACCATGACTGTGCGTATCTCTGACCATGACTGTGCGTACCTGCTCTCTGACCATGACTGTGCGTACCTGCTCTCTGACCATGACTGTGCGTACCTGCTCTCTGACCATGACTGTGCGTATCTCTGACCATGACTGTGCGCCGTTCTCTGACCATGACTGACCTTTGACCATGACTGTGGGTACCTGTTCTCTGACCATGACTGTGCGTATTTGTTCTCTGACCATGACTGTGCGTACGTTCTCTGACCATGACTGTGCGAGTTCTCTGCCATGACTCCCCCTCTCCGACCATGACTGTGGATCTCTGACCATGACTGTGCGAATCTCTCCCAAAAAATTTGGGACCCCCCTCTTCCCATAACATTTCGGTTTTTTTTTTTTGGAACGGTCCGGGGGGAAACCCCCCCCCCCCGTAAGATTCCACAGGACGACCTTCCTCCTCCTCCAGATAACACTGACTGCCCCTCTTCCTCCTCCTCCTCCTCCAGATAACACTGACTGCTCCTCTTCCTCCTCCTCCTCCTCCAGATAACACTGACTGCTCCTCTTCCTCCTCCTCCTCCTCCTCCTCCTCCTCCTCCTCCTCCTCCTCCTCCTCCTCCTCCTCCTCCAGATAACACTGACTGCTCCTCTTCCTCCTCCTCCTCCTCCTCCTCCTCCTCCTCCTCCTCCAGATAACACTGACTGCTCCTCTTCCTCCTCCTCCTCCTCCAGATAACACTGACTGCTCCTTTCCTCTCCTCCTCCTCCTCCTCCTCCTCCTCCTCCTCCAGATAACACTGACTGCTCCTCTTCCTCCTCCTCCTCCTCCTCCTCCTCCTCCTCCTCCTCCTCCAGATAACACTGACTGCTCCTCTTCCTCCTCCTCCTCCTCCTCCTCCTCCAGATAACACTGACTGCTCCTCTTCCTCCTCCTCCAGATTACACTGACTGCTCCTCTTCCTCCTCCTCCTCCTCCTCCTCCTCCTCCTCCTCCTCCTCCTCCTCCTCCTCCTCCTCCAGATTACACTGACTGCTCCTCCTCCTCCAGTAACACTGACTGCTCCTTCTCTTCTTCCTCCTCCAGATAACACTTACTGCTCCTCCTCCTCCTCCTCCAGATAACACTGACTGCTCCTTCTCTTCTTCCTCCTCCAGATAACACTTACTGCTCCTCCTCCTCCTCCTCCAGATAACACTGACTGCTCCTCTCTCTCTCTCTGCCTGTCTGTCTGTCTGTCTCTGTCTGTCTCTCTGTCTGTCTCTCTCTCTCTCTGCCTGTCTATCTCTCTCTCTCTCTCTCTCTCTCTCTCTCTCTCTCTCTCTCTCTGCCTGTCTGTCTCTCAGCTGGTCTTGACATCATGGCCGATGACCCGTCTTTGATAGGAAGTGGGCGTGGCCATAGGGCGGTGCAGGAGGAGCCTCTGGACGCCATCTTGAGTCCTGAGCTGGACAAGATGGTGACTGACGGTGAGTCCACACTGTCTGACCAATCAGAGAGAGGCTCTGGGCGCCGCAGCAATGGATGAGACGGATCACATGATCAGTTCATCAGATGTGTTCGTTACATGTTAAAATAGTCATGGAGCAGATCTGTCTGTCTGACTGTCTCTCTGTTTTTCAGGTGCCATCCTCAGCAAACTCTACAAGATCCCAGGTAAGTGTTGCTCGGCTCGGCTCGGCTTGGCGCTGAGCTGCAGGTCCGACAGCTGATGTTGATGTTTGTGTGCAGAGCTGGAGGGGAAGGACGTGGAGGAGGTGTTCACTGCTGTCCTCAGTCCAAACAGCAACCAACCAGAGCAGAGCCAACACACACACACTGCTGCTGGGAGCAAGACGAACACACACCACGCAGGTACACACACACACACACACACACTGCTGCTGGGAGCAAGACAAACACACACCACGCAGGTACACACACACAAACACACACAAACACACACACACACTGCTGCTGGGAGCAAGACAAACACACACCACGCAGGTACACACACACACACACACACACTGCTGCTGGGAGCAAGACAAACACACACCACGCAGGTACACACACACAAACACACACAAAACACACACACACACTGCTGCTGGGAGCAAGACAAACACACACCACGCAGGTACACACACACATACACACACCACGCAGGTACGCACACACACAGGTACACACACAACCAGGTGATGTACAGACTTCATGATGTAAACATTGATCAGTAGTGAAGTGCGACACTCCTATTGGCTGCTGTCAATCAATAAGTAAACAGACTTCCTGTTTGCGTGGACAGCTGCTGTGTTTCCTCGCCTCCCGCTGGTGAACGGCATGATGGGAGCTGCTCCTCAATTTCCCAACGCTCCCATGATGTCCGGCGGTGCTCAGGGTCCTTCGGGCTTCATGTTGCCCCCGCCTGACGGTCCAGCTCCCATTCCTCTACCGTGCCTCACCCCCGGGCCGGCCTCGGCCAATCAGGGGCCGGCGGGAGGAGAGGGGGGCGAGCAGGATGTGATGTCGACGGCCCAGAGGAGCATGTTGAAGTGGGAGAAGGAGGAGACGCTGGGAGAGATGGCCACCGTCGCTCCCGTCCTCTACTGCAACACCAACTTCCCCCAGCTGAAGGAGCAGTATCCAGGTACACACACACACGCACACCAGTTTAAAGGGCTACTTACTCAGATTTCTGTCATAACAGTGACAGCTGATACACTCTGTCTGGGTGTGTGTGTGTGTGTGTGTGTGTGTGTGTGTGTGTCAGACTGGTCCACCAGAGTGAAGCAGATCGCCAAGCTGTGGAGGAAGGCCAGCTCTCAGGACAGAGCGCCCTTCGTGGTGAGTTCCTCTGATCAAATCAAACATTTAAAGGCCGTCAGAAGGTTGCGGTGCTCTCCTCAGGTTATCTAAACGTTGTCTGAATGTTAGTTATTGGTTTGATAGTGGTTGTGTCGTCCTCTCTGTCCGGTAGCAAAAAGCTCGAGATAACCGGGCGGCTCAGCGCATCAACAAGGTGCAGCTGTCCAACGACCCGCTCAAACGCCACCAGCCGCTGGCACCGCAGCAGCAGCAGCAGCAACATCAGCAGCAGCACCAGCCGCCTCCGCCAGGAGGGCTTTATGACCCCGTTTCCATGGATACGGAGGGGGCGTTCAAAGACCCGCTGAGACCCAAAGAGTCCGAACAGGAGCAGGAGTGGAAGTTGAGACAGGTGAGCGGAGTTTGAGTGTGTTTGTCTTTAACACATCATCGTCTGACCTCCACCATGACGTAGAACCAGAGAGAGAGACCAACACCAGCAGCCGTGACGGCGTCATCACGCATTTGACCGGCGAACACGTGAAGTGAGTCACACGTGTTAAAACGTGTGAATCACGTCTCTTGTTACGCAGAGTGATGACGATGACAGAACGCGGGGCTGCGGTGTTGGTTTCCCGCTCTGAGCAGTAACCATGGTAACCACCAGGCTGCATGTCAGCTGTTGTCGTTGTGTCATTGATGAAGATGATGTGCATGCCTGCTGAGCCTCACTCACTCACACTAATATCTCTGATGTAATTGTCATTGAAAAGGGAGAGGTAAATGACAGATGGGGAGCCGGTAAGAAGAGGCAGGAAAATCTCCCCCAAAGCAAAGTCCTAAAATCACCAACAGATAAAGATTGTCCCTACCAGGCATCTGTAGCAGGAGGTGGCAAAGAGGCTCTGGTAAGATCTCAAGGCGAACCTGTCGGAGGCAGACGTCCTGGATCCACGACCCTCTGAAATCCTCTTCCTGTCCACGCTTCAGCTTCCAGTGTGATCGCCTGGAGGTCAGCGGCTGTTCCGAGGACGGCCAATGAATGTGAAGTAAAGTGACGACGTGACCTTCAGGAAACTCTTCAAAAAATGACGAGTCATCACAAAGAAGAGACGTCAACGCCACGTGTTCGTTTATCTGACAGCAGTGATTACAACACGAGCCAACGTTAACATAGCAACGCAGTCCGCTAACGACAACAGCACAGAGTCCACAGTCAAAGCTAACATTAGCTTAGCAACGCAGTCCGCTAATGACAACAGCACAGAGTCAAAGCTAACGTTAGCTTAGCAACGCAGTCCACTAACGACAACAGCACAGAGTCAAAGCTAACGTTACTGCACGTCACATTTGTTGTTATCGTCGTTTTATGTCAGGTGGTGTCGCTGGTTAACGTTAGCTTGATGCTCGCTAACGTTATTGCTAACTCAACACTGTGGGTGTAGATGTTATTTTAGTTTTCAGCTAAAGTGATGCTAACTCTTCTCTGAAGACAGACATGATGTTAGCCAACAATAAACGGTGTAACGTCCAAAGCTAAGGTGGAGCTAACAATGGAGGCGGGAGCTAACGCGCTAACTGAAGCTAAGCTAAGGGTTAGCCGCCTGGCTGTGGCTCAGCTGTTGGTTGCGTCATGGTGATTTGTGAACAGCAAGCTAGTTAGCATCACGGAGCTAACGGTCCAGATAAAACACAGGAACGTTACGTTAACCTCATGGTAACGTTACGTTAAAGTTACAGTAACATTATTCTAAATGTGAGTTTCAGTGTTGTGTCTCGTGGAAGCTGACTGCAGTTCACTGAACGACCACAGGTGGCGCTGTTTGAAACGTTTCCTGAACATTACGCAGAGAACGTCATCAGAACGAAAACACGGCTGACCTCCAGGACTCAAACAGGAAGCTGAGCCCACAGAACAAAGAGGATTTCAGAGACCAGGACCAGGACTGGTCACGGTCACCTTCTCTGGGCTGGTCAAACTGTAGAGGGGTGGAGGCGGGGACACTGAACACACCGTCACTGACAACACCACCGTCACTGACAACACCACCGTCACTGACAACAGCACTGTCATCCGGAGTGGATTGGACCCAGAGTCGGTGTCCGTGGCCTCCGTCTGTCTCTGAACTCACTGACTTTATTTAAAGGGATGCTGCTGCTCCGGATGTTCTGCTGCCGTCCTTCAACATCCACCGCACCAGAACTAGAACCAGCTGACAGGCCCGCCATCAGCTGGTTCTGGTTCTGAAGAACCACAGTAAGTGTTGAGTGTGCTGAAGGACGACAGCAGCATCACTGTGAGCAGGTATCAGATGTGCAGGTGTGATTAACCAGGTGAGAGACAGACAGGAAACACAGGGAGGACCAATGAACAGCTCAGACAGGATGTGACTGTTAACCCGCCCCCCCTCCAACAGAACCAGAACCACAGACTAAAACACTTCTGTCAACAGTGATGCTCTAACCAACACGTGATCACTGACATCTAGTGGCTAAACAGTGTGACTGAACACAGTGACATCATTATATTTATATTTCTAAAACATGACATCACATGACATCACATGGTCATCTATGATGTAACACATGATGTAATGATTGAAGTGTTTTAGTCATGTGATTTCTGACCCCACCCCTCCCCACTGCATGCTGTGACCTCATCAACATGAACTGAGTGACAGAGAGGGACAGACAGCTGCCATGACATCATGTTTGAACACTGACCTGTCTGTCTGTCTGTCTCTCTCCTGTCTGTCTGTCTGTGTCTCTCTCTCTCTCTCTCTCCTGTCTGTCTGTCTGTCTGTCTCTCTCTCTCCTGTCTGTCTGTCTGTCTCTCTCTCTCCTGTCTCTCTCTCTGCCTCTCTGTCTGTCTGTCTGTCTCTCTCCTTTCTTTCCTCTCTCTCCTGTCTCTCTCTCTGTCTGTCTCTCTCCCCCTCTCTCTCTCCCCTCTCTCTCTCTCTCTCTCTCTCCTGTCTCTCTCTCCTGCCTGTCTGTCTCTCTCTCTCCCCTGTCTGTCTCTCTGTCTGTCTGTCTGTCTGTCTCTCCTGCCTCCTGTCTCTCTCTCTCCTGTCTGTCTCTCTCTCTCTCTCTCTCTCTGTCTCTCTCTCCTGCCTGCCTGTCTGTCTGTCTCTCTCTCTCTCTCTCTCTCTCCTGTCTCTCTCTCCTGCCTGTCTGTCTCTCTGTCTGTCTGTCTGTCTCTCCTGTCTGTCTCTCTGTCTGTCTGTCTGTCTCTCCTGCCTGTCTCACAGCAGCTGCGTCAGAAGTGTAAGCAGCAGGCAAAGATGGAGGCAGTTCAGAAGCTGGAGCAGGTGAAGAGTGAGCAGCTCCTCCATCAGAGGCAGCAGCTGTTGGGGAGTCAGCGCGTCTCCCCAGAGATGGGAGGCAACACCTCCCCGCTCCATCCAGCGGCCTCCAGGGAGGGTCAGTGCAGACAGCACCTCCTCCTGCAGGGAGGCCAGACTTCAGGACCGGCTGACGACGTCTTCCTCAGACCACAGGCGCCTCCTCCCTCCGGCTTCTCCTCACTCCCTCACTCCCCTCACTCCTCCTCCCCTCTCCACCAGCCCCCGTCCTCCCCCCAGATGTTCTCCCCACCCTCCTCCCGCCCCTCTTCGCCTTGGGACCCCTACAGTAAGGTCGCAGGAACTCCTCGCCCCACCTCCTCCCAGGCTGGAGGCCTCCCAGCTCCCCAGCAGCAACGTCGCAACTCCCTCAGCGCCTCCCCAGCCCACGATGCCTTCAGCTCCCCCACACCCTCCCCCGACTCCTCCAAGACCTCTGACGTCTCCAGGGCCCTCCTGCCCCAACCAGGTAACTCCCACTGACCCTCTTCTCCCTGTTTTCTCCTCCTTGTGTTCTCCTCCTGGTGACTGTCTCCTCCTTGTGTTCTCCCCCTGGTGACTGTCTCCTCCTTGTGTTCTCCCCCTGGTGACTGTCTCCTCCTTGTGTTCTCCTCCTGGTGACTGTCTCCTCCTTGTGTTCTCCTCCTGGTGACTGTCTCCTCCCTGTTTTCTCTTCCTGGTGACTGTCTCCTCCTTGTGTTCTCCTCCTGGTGACTGTCTCCTCCCTGTTTTCTCTTCCTGGTGACCGTCTCCTCCTTGTGTTCTCCTCCTCAGGACTGCAGCAGAGCAGAGGAGGTATGATGAGCCCCTCCTCTTCGGCCGCAGACCATTTAGTGCGACATGTTGGGATGCGAGCGGCGGACTACCAGAGGCCTCCTTCCAGTGGCGTTAACGTCCGCGTAGGGGCGTCAGAGCTGTACGGCCGGCATGGCGAGCTGCTTCAGGGCGGGCTGTTTAAGGCCCCCATGCCCCCCCAGCACCAGGCTCAGCCGGAGGTGTTTGGCAGCACAGCAGGAGGAGCAGCAGGAGGAGCAGGAAGGAGGGACCCGTCCAGACCTGCAGACCTGGGGTTTGACCCGTCCTTCCCGTCCAGTCCGCTGTCAGGGTTGGGCTCGCCTCACCGCAGCCCGTACGCTCAGACGCCGGGCACGCCCAGACCGGACTACGTGCAGCAGCTGACCGACCCGTTCACGCAGCAGTCACCTTTGACCTCGCGGCCTTCGCCTGACCCATACGCCAACCCTCAGACTCCCGGTACGCCGCGGCCACACTCTGACCCCTCGTACCTCAGCACGCCGCCGGCACTCAGGCTGGAGCAGTACACCCAGCAGCAGTCTGCCAGCCGCCGGCCGTCCCCCTCTCACACCAACATCGACCCTTACTCCTCCAACCCCGGGACGCCCCGGCCCTCCGTCACTGAGCGCTTCCCTCGATCACCGGGGAGTCAGCGGAGCGCCGACGCCTACCCCCAGCCCAGCAGTACACCACGACCCTCGCCGGATCCCTACGCCCCGCAACCCTCCACCCCGCGGCCCCAGAAGGCCCCGGAGCCCTTCAGCCAGGCCCCAGTGGACAGCTTCACTCCTCAGGCTGCAGGATCCGGATCGTCCCCTTTGGCTCCAGGCCTGTCCGGAGAGACGTTCACCCCGACACACCACCAGGTAAGGAGGACGCTGTCCTCACAGCTGTGTGCTGCAGCCTTCACCTGGACTCATGTCTCCTGTCTTCAGTCTCCAGGACGACAGCAACAACAGGACTCATTCCCCAGAACCCCCAGCAGCCAGACCCCAAAGCACCCTGGGATGTTGGAGGAGAGTAGCTTCTCTGGCCTGGCAGGTCAGGACCTCTTCGAGCAGGGTCACATGACACCGGGCTCCTCGCAGACAGACAAGACAACAACCAATGAGATGGCAGCGCTGGCCGCGGCTTCATTAGATGGACCAATGAGCATGCTGCCTCAGCTCGGCGACTCAGAGGAGAAGCTCAGACAGGTAGGACAGGTGTTTGTCTCTGCTCTGCTTCACAGAGGTTCGGTTCTGCTGAGTTCTACTCATGTTCTGTGTGTTCCCTCAGCGTCAGCGGCTCCGGCAGCTCATCCTGAGGCAGCAGCAGCAGAAGAGCGCTTTACGGCAGGAGAAGGGTCTGCAGGAGGTAGCTTCTGACGCTCCACCCGGACCCTCCCCTGGTTCTGCCACATCACGACACTGGGCCCAGGAGGACTCTTCCACTGCTCCACCAACAGACCTGTTTGGACGCCCCCCACCTCCTTACCCCGGCACAGGGAGGCCCGGCGGGGCGCCAGCTGCTCCGGCTCCGAGGTTCCCTGCAGGTTTCCCAGGGGAGCAACAGAGAGGCTTCACCCCAAGCGAGGTTCCCTTCCCCAGGCAGAGCCTGCCGAGAGAGCTGGGAGTCCGAGGACCGGTTCTGAGGTGAGACGGGCAACCAGAACAGACCAGACCCGGTCATCATCCGATGATGATGATGAGATTTACTCATAGCCCTCTCCTCCTCCTCTCCTCTCCTCTCCTCTCCTCTCCTCTCCTCTCCAGGTTCGGTGTTCCTCCAGGAGCTCCAGCAGGTCTCCAGGACTCCTTCTTGCGTCCTCCCCAGGGTTCAGTGCCTGTCTCTGGGATCAGTGTGGAGATGAGGAGGCCGATGCCTGGAGAGTTCACTGGTATCCGCCCCCTCTCTGCTCCCAGCGCTCACCTGATGTCAGGTGAGGACAGGTTCTGATATGCTGCTCATGTTCTGGTCTTACTATGGGCTCCTGACTCCTCCCTCCTCTCCCCCGTCAGGTGTCCCCCAGCCCTTCATCCCACGCTCCCTCCCCCTCCAGCAGCACAGCATCATGGGACAGCCTTACATCGAGCTCCGACACCGCGCCCCTGAGAACCGCCTGAGGCTGCCCTTCCCTCTCCCCGCTGGCCCGGACCCCGACCCGTCTCCGGTCCGGTCTGGTCCGGGGGTCAGGATGGGCGAGGCTCCGCTGATGGAGCACCTCGGACACACAGCAGCACTGACGCAGAGCAGCGAGTCGGCGCTCCCGGGGGCTGATGGGATAGAGGAGCACCTGGAGGGGGAGGACTCGGCCGTGAAGGATCTGGAGGACGTGGAGGTGAAAGATCTGGTGGACCTGAACCTGAACCTCGACCCTGAAGACGGTGAGAGGTCACAAGATTATCATCTTATTATTTCACTGAATCTTCTGGAAGCTTCTCCTCTCATCAACATGTCTCCTCCTCTCCTCCTCTCCTCTCCTCTCCTCTCCTCCTCCTCTCCTCTCTGTTCCAGGTAAGGAGGACCTGGATCTGGGTCCTAATGACCTCCACCTTGATGACTTCTTGCTGTCAGGGAAGTTTGACCTGATCGCGTATGCCGACCCCGAGCTCAACCTGGAGGACAAGAAGGACATGTTCAACGAGGAGCTGGACCTGGGGGAGTCGGTGGAGGAGAAGGAGGGAGGAGAGAGGAGGGACGGAGCCGGTGGGACCAAACAGACGGATAGCCACACCTACCTGATAGGACAGGTGAAACAGGAAGTGCAGGACGGCACCAACACAGAAGCCCGGGACGGCCCCTCTGTAACCCAGCACCCTGCACCTCAGCCTGGGCTCGTCAACACCAGCAGACCCCCCAGGCCTCCAGGAGCCGAGGCAGCAAGCTCCAACCACACCGACCCCTCCGCTCTGCTCAGCAAGGTGAGGTCATCAGTGAGGTCGTGATCACTGATACTGAACCAATCAGCAAAAATATGATGAAGGAACTCGTGAACAACTTCATGTCTCTCCCTCCCTCCCTCCCTCCCTCACCTCCTCCCTCTTTCTCTCCCTCACCTCCTCCCTCCTTCTCTCCCTCCCTCCCTTTCTGCTGGAAGAAGGTGGAGGACTCTGGTTTTGGTTCAGGGTCACTGTCAGCTCTCCAGCCCCAGGAACAGGCTCCGTCGGCAGGCATGGCTCCCAGAGTTCACCCCCCCATGGCTGGAGGTATCCTGACTTTATTGATCAATGATCATTATTGACAGATTATTGATCAGTGTCTCTGCCTGACAGATTATTGATCAGTGTCTCTCGGTGTCCTCCTCGTCTTCAGGTCCACAGCCAGTCTTCCAGCAGAAACCGTTTGGACCGTCCCCGTCCTCCTCGGGTCTCTTCATCTCCCACCCTCAGGGCCTCCTCGGGTCTCCTCACCCCACTCTGACTCCTCAGGGCCCTTCTGCCCCGTCTCACCCGCTGTCTCTCCAACCCTCCCAACCTCACCTCCTCCTCCAGAACCAGAACCAGCCTCCACACCCGGGGACCTCCACCCAGATCCAAAACCAAGCTGTCTTCCCCCAGAAACAGAACCAGGACCAGGACCTGGACCAGGACCAGCACAGGCCCCTGCTCCTGGAGGAACAGCCGCTCCTCCTGCAGGACCTCCTGGACCAGGAGCGCCAGGAGCAGCAGCAGCAGAAACAGATGCAGGCCCTGATCAGACAGAGGTCCACCACAGAGTCCGTGATACCCAACATGGGTAAGACCTGAACCAGTACCAGTACCACTGTTCTGTGTCGTATGCTTTTAATTTGAAAGGTAACTGTGTGTGTGTGTGTGTGTGTGTGTGTGTGTGTGTGTGTGTGTGTTCAGCAGACTTTGACTCCATCTCTGACCCCATCATGAAGGCCAAGATGGTGGCTCTGAAGGGCATCAACAAGGTCATGACCCAGGGCAGCCTGGGACTCAACCCCATGGTCATCAACAGGTACGACGACCTCTGACCTCTGAGGGAACCGCTGACATTCTACTTCCTGTGTGGAGGTTTCTGACATTAGTGTGTGTGTGTGTGTGTGTCAGGTTTCAGCAGGCTCCGGTGGCCTCGGTGGCTCCGGTGGTCCCGGTGGCAGCACAGGGGGCCCCTGTGGTTCCTCCGGGTCCAGAGGGGACTCCTCAGCCTCCACACCTGGTGGCACAGGTGTGTAACCACGATACAACGTCTGGCTCGTCATCATTAAAACTAAATTAATTGAATTAGTGTAATCGTTCCCGTGTGTCTTCCTGTCAGGACGGGAAGTTGAACCCTCAGCTGGTGCGCCCGACCCCACCCAGCTTTGGCCCGGGCTTCGTCAGTGAGTATCCGAGCTGCGAAGACTCGACTGCTCGTCCGAGTCCGATCCAGCCGACACAAACCAAAGCTGTCGTGTCTCCTGCAGACGAGTCTCAGCGGCGTCAGTACGAGGAGTGGTTGGGGGAGACGCAGCGGCTCCTGCAGATGCAGCAGCGCCTCCTGGAGGAGCAGATCGCCGCTCACCGCAAGACCAAGAAATCTCTGTCGGCCAAACAGAGAACGGCCAAGAAGGCCGGCCGACCCTTCGCCGACGAGGACGCCGCCCAGCTCCGCCACATCACGGAGCAGCAGTGCACGGTCCAGAAACAGCTGGAGCAGGTACACAACCACACCTGGGGGAGGCGGAGCTCCTTCTCACACGTTATCCACGTTAGCATGTCACGTACCAGAAGAACCAATCCCGTTAACCGGTGCAGTGGGACAGCTGTAGAGAGTTTCCTGATGGACAGATCGCTTTAGTTAGCCGTGCAGCTAACATTAGCCGTCGCCCAAGCTTTGGAGCTAACGTTAGCTGCACGGCTAACTGTTCTAACTAGCTAACATAAAAGTGAAGCTAAACTGCTCGTCAGGAAACTCGTCAACGAAAAAAAATGTTCCAGAGTTTGTGGAGCTTTGTGCGTTTGGTGGGTGGAGCCGTGGGTGGAGTGGTGCAGCGACTCTTTGCTATCCACAGATGTGCACATTAGAAAAGGTTCAGGTTCCTAAACCAGCTGCTCCCTGTAGTCTGTTGGGGACTATGTTCAGTGGTGGGTGAATCCACATGTGGTGTTGTAGTGTTGAGTGTTTGCGGCAGCGGGACGGCGTCCGTTGGCCGACGCGTCAGGCGGTGACGAGCTTTGTGCTGGTGTGTCTGTTCAGATCCGGAAGCAGCAGAAGGACCACGCAGAGCTGATCGAGGACTACAGGACCAAACAGCAGCAGCAGAGGGCGCTGCAGCAGCAGCCGGCTGCTCCTCCCATGATGCCTGCAGGAGCTCCTCCTGTTCCCCAGACGCTCCTCTCTCAGCCCATTGTGTCCATGCAGCCCCACCCGGGCGGTCCCACCCCAGCCCGCGTACCAAACGTACCCCCTGGTTGGACCCCAGGTGGCGGGGCCCCGGGGGTGATAAGGCAGAGGATGCCTCTTCATCTGCCTCCTCAGATGCCCCCCGCCCCGCCCCAGGCTCGCCCGCACACCCAGACCCCTCCAGCCATGGTGCCTGGCCTCGCTGCACAGACAGCGGCCTTCACTGCAGGCCCCAGGGGGCCTGCTGGTGGCCCCAATGGAGCCGCAGGAGACGGAGCTGCACCCCCTCGACAGGTAACGCTGACCGGAGGAGCTGTGTGAGCTGTTTTTATACTCACAGGTGTGCAGCTCAGAGAAGTGACAGGTGTCTGTTTCCTGTGTGCAGGTGAACTTTGATGACAACAACCCATTCAGTGAAGGTTTCCAGGAGAGAGAGAGGAGGGAGAGGCTGAGGGAGCAGCAGGAGAGGCAGAGAGTCCAACTCATGCAGGAGGTACACACATTTATACACACACACATTTGTACACACACATATTTGTACACACACACATGTGGCTGTTGACGTGTAGCTGTTGACCTCTCAGGTGGAGCGTCATCGCGCTCTGCAGCAGAGGCTGGAGCTGGAGCAGCAGGGCCTCCTGGGGGCCTCCATAGGTCCTGGAGCCGGAGTAGCAGCCATGCCCGTATCTGGAGCTGTATCTGGGGCTCGAGTCGGACCTGGAGGTCCCGCTGCGTCTGCACCTGCCACCGGAGGGGACAGCCTCTCCCAGATGCCTTTCTTCAGCTCTGAGCTGCCCCAGGACTTCCTCCAGTCTCCTCCGTCTTCCAGACCTCCTCCACAGCACCAGGGCCAGGTGGGGGCTCTGTTCCCCCAACAGGCAGGCCTCCACCAGGGCTTCACAGGAGGACCCCTACACCCTGGAGCTCACCCGGCTGCAGCAGAGCGGCCTCCTGTGGATTTGGCTCTTTCAAACCTCCAAACCAGACCAAGGTTCTCCGGCCCCGCCGGGCCCACCAGGCCCGCAGCCCAGGGACAGGTACAAGCTGCCGGGATAGGAGCAGCAGGAGTGACCCTCTCCCATCCCGGAGGTCAAGCTCATCAGTTTGGTCACGACTCCTCCTCTTCCTCCCCCTCTAACCCCTTCCCCCCCTCCTTCCCCTGCGCCTCCTCCGGAGGCCCCGCCTCCCTCATCCAGCTGTACTCTGACATCATCCCAGACGACAAACCAAAGAAGAAGAGGAGCAGGAAGAGGGACGGAGACGACGCCGCGGGCGGAGGAGGAGCCAGGACACCGCTGTCCTCACACTCTGATGACATCACAGCCCCGCCCACTCCGGCTGTCTCCGACACTTCCTGCTCCACGCCAACTCGGAGCAGCACAGACCAATCAGATCTGTCCTTCTCTCTAAGCACCTCCCTCTGTGGTCTGGCTCCGTCGTCAGAGTTGGAGAGGCAGCTGTCAGTCATCTCTGCAGCCCAGCAGAGAGGCTGCGTCTTGGGCATGGAGTCTGTGAGAGGTCCCCTGTGTGCAGCTGGTCTGGAGGTCAAGGTTAGGATCATAACCTGGAGCAGATTGTCGTGGAGCTGAAGTGTCAGCTCAGGTTTTTAGTGTTGTGTCGTCTCGTCTTCCCTGCAGGAGGAGCGCGAGGAGGGAGGAGCATGTGGGGGAGGCGTGGTGAAGATGGAGGAGGGCGGGGGTGAGGGATTCTCCTCCCCCTCTCCTCTCCGTGGGGGAGGAAAAGATGGAGATGGGGGGAAGGAGCTGCTCAGACACCTGCTGAAGGAGAAGACCTCCCCGGCCACCACGCCCTCACCCACCCGCCAGGCCCCGCCCACTGCCCGACGACAGCTGTCCAATGAGAGCGTCCGGTCCGAGGAAGAGGACAGACCTGGTTCCCATGGCAACATGGTGAGGAGGGGGTTAACTTTGATGTTATAATAATTAACTGACGTTAGCTCATAGCGCTAGCTGCAGTGTAACACACACTCAGTCCCATAATGCCTCTGTTACCGTGGCGACCTGTGTCCTCCAGGTGAACAGTCCAGACCTGCTGGACTCGTCCGGCAGGAAGAAGACGACGCAGCGCTGTAAGAGACTCGCTCGGCCGGACAAAGACAGAGCTCCTCCCAAAAACAAGAGGAGGAAGAAGGAGGAGGAGGAGAAGACGCTCCACTCCTCCTCTGACCCGCTGATGACTCACCTCACACAGGTAGCCATATTTTTTCACCTCCCTCATTTGTTCTTTGACTTCAGTCAGTTATTGATCACTGATAGTTATTAGCAGCTGATTGTACTGATGGTTGATTACTGCCCCCTCCCCTCCAGCTGTCGGTGCTGCCCCTCATGGAGCCCGTTCTGGGGGTGGATCTGAGTCTGTTCCCCCCATACGGCAGCTCCTCTCTGGGCAGAGACTCCAGACTGACCGGCTCCTTTGGCAACGCCTGCCTGGATGGAGTCACCGACTATTACTCCCAGCTCATATACAAGGTACTACTAAAGTTGTACTGCAGTACTGCTACAGTACTACAGTGCAGTACTACTTCCATTATACTGCAGTACTACTACAGTTATACTACCATCATTCACTCGTGTCTCTCCTCCAGCAGAATAACCTCAGTAACCCGCCCACACCTCCGGCCTCCCTACCACCCACCCCCCCACCTGTCGCCAGGCAGAAACTGGTGAATGGCTTCGCCACAACAGAGGAGCTGTCAAGGAAAGACATCACCGAGCAGGACGGTAAGACAACAGAAATATGACACAATAGAAATATGAGACATGAGATCATCAGGACGGTAAGACAGATGTGACACAACAGAGATGTGACACAACAGAGATATGACAACAGAGATATGACACAATAGAGATGTGACACAATAGAGGTGTGACACAACAGAGATGTGACACAATAGAGGTGTGACACAACAGAGATGTGACACAACAGAGATATGACACAACAGAGATGTGACACAATAGAGATGTGACACAATAGAGATGAGACACAACAGAGGTGTGACACAACAGAGGTGTGACACAACAGAGATGTGACACAACAGAGATGTGACACAACAGAGATGTGACACAACAGAGATGTGACACAACAGAGGTGTGACAATAGAGGTGTGACACAACAGAGGTGTGACAATAGAGGTGTGACAATAGAGATGAGACACAACAGATGTGACACAACAGAGGTGTGACAATAGAGATGAGACACAACAGAGATGTGACACAACAGAGATATGACACAATAGAGATGAGACACAACAGAGATGTGACACAACAGAGATATGACACAATAGAGATGAGACACAACAGAGGTGTGACACAACAGAGGTGTGACACAACAGAGATGTGACACAATAGAGGTGTGACAATAGAGGTGTGACACAATAGAGATGTGACACAATAGAGATGTGACACAACAGAGGTGTGACACAATAGAGGCGTGACACAACAGAGATATGACAACAGAGATATGACACAATAGAGATGTGACACAATAGAGGTGTGACACAACAGAGATGTGACACAACAGAGATGTGACACAATAGAGATGAGACACAACAGAGGTGTGACACAACAGAGGTGTGACACAATAGAGGTGTGACACAACAGAGATGTGACACAATAGAGATGAGACACAACAGAGGTGTGACACAACAGAGGTGTGACACAACAGAGATGTGACACAACAGAGGTGTGACAATAGAGGTGTGACACAACAGAGGTGTGACAATAGAGGTGTGACACAATAGAGGTGTGACACAATAGAGGTGTGACACAGTAGAGGTGTGACACAATAGAGGTGTGACACAGTAGAGGTGTGACACAATAGAGGTGTGACACAACAGAGGTGTGACACAACAGAGGTGTGACACAATAGAGGTGTGACACAATAGAGGTGTGACACAATAGAGGTGTGACACAACAGAGGTGTGACACAATAGAGGTGTGACACAGTAGAGGTGTGACACAGTAGAGGTGTGACACAATAGAGGTGTGACACAACAGAGGTGTGACACAACAGAGGTGTGACACAATAGAGGTGTGACACAATAGAGGTGTGACACAATAGAGGTGTGACACAACAGAGGTGTGACACAATAGAGGTGTGACACAGTAGAGGTGTGACACAGTAGAGGTGTGACACAGTAGAGGTGTGACACAATAGAGGTGTGACACAATAGAGGTGTGACACAATAGAGGTGTGACACAGTAGAGGTGTGACACAATAGAGGTGTGACACAACAGAGGTGTGACACAACAGAGGTGTGACACAATAGAGGTGTGACACAATAGAGGTGTGACACAACAGAGGTGTGACAATAGAGGTGTGACAATAGAGGTGTGACACAATAGAGGTGTGACACAATAGAGGTGTGACACAGTAGAGGTGTGACACAGTAGAGGTGTGACACAATAGAGGTGTGACACAACAGAGGTGTGACACAATAGAGGTGTGACACAATAGAGGTGTGACACAACAGAGGTGTGACAATAGAGGTGTGACAATAGAGGTGTGACACAGTAGAGGTGTGACACAGTAGAGGTGTGACACAATAGAGGTGTGACACAACAGAGGTGTGACACAATAGAGGTGTGACACAACAGAGGTGTGACACAATAGAGGTGTGACACAATAGAGGTGTGACACAACAGAGGTGTGACAATAGAGGTGTGACACAATAGAGGTGTGACAACAGAGGTGTGACACAATAGAGGTGTGACACAATAGAGGTGTGACACAATAGAGGTGTGACAATAGAGGTGTGACACAACAGAGGTGTGAGACAATAGAGATGAGACAATAGAGATGTGAGACAAGTGTTTTAACGTGTTTTTTTTCTCTCAGTTAAAGGTGTGAAGCAGAAGGGGGAGGGGCTTCTGGCTCTAAACCACGCCTCCAAGACTGTAGATGTCCCCGCCTCCCTGCCGACCCCGCCCCACAACAACCAGGAAGAGCTCAGGTACAGAAGAAGAAGAAGTTCTCCTCCTCCTGTTGCTCTGACACGTCTCTCTCCTCCTCCTGTTGCTCTGACACGTTTCTCTCCTCCTCCTCCTTCAGGGTCCAGGAGTCGTCGGAGCGTGACAGTCCTGATGGTTTCGTCCCGTCGTCTTCTCCAGAAAGCGTTGCCGACATGGAGGTCAGCAGGTATCCTGACCTCTCCTTCATCAAGCTGGAGCCGCCCTCGCCCTGCCCATCGCCTACATTTCCCATCATGCCTTGCTCTCTGGGGGAAAGGTCAGTCAATGTCAGAGAACGTCTCAGTAAAGTGTATTTTAATCTAATTATCACTGTAATAGACGTGTGTGTGTGTGTGTGTGTGTGTGTGTGTGTGTGTGTGTGTGTGTGTGTAGGTTCTGCAGTGAAACAGGAAGTGAAGGTGGAGCCTAACTATCAGGGTCCTCCCTCCTGCTCTAACACAGACCTGGTTACCATAGCGATAACCCTGAACCCTGTTGCCGCTCAGGTAAGCACCTCTCTCTCTGTCTGTACGTTGATTCGGCAGTAGCCCCACCCTCCTGATGACATCACTGTGACTGTGTGTTACAGAACGTTGCAGGCGTCATGGCGGCAGTGGCGGAGCTACTGCGGGTCCCCGTCCCCGTCGACTACCAGCTGAGCCGACCCGCCGGACCCGAGCGCAGCTCTCTGGCTCTGCTGGCCGGAGTCCGAGTGCCGCTCACGCAGGTAGGACACAAACAGGAAAGACTTTTAATTTGAAAGTCCTGTCCTCCTTCACAATAAAACTCATCATTCTGTTGGTGCTGTTGGTGTGTGTGTGCAGGGTTCAACAGGAAGTAGACAGCAGAGACCTCCAGCTGCTGCTGGGAACACTGGTGTGTACACACACACACACTTGTAGTTGTGGTTTACCTTCTTTAAGTCCTGCCCCCTGACTTGTGATTGACAGCTCTGTGTGTGTGTGTGTGTGTGTGTGTGTGTGTGTGTGTGTGTGTGTGTGTGTGTGTGTGTGTGTGTGTGTTGCCTCCAGGTGTCAGAATGGACTACATTCAACATGGCGGCGCTGCCTCTGCCAGGCCTCAGAGCTGCAGCTACTGCAAGGGGCTGCTGGGAAACGGAGTCCGCATCATCAAGGAGCTCAAACAGGTTGGAAATAGCTGTGTGACACAGAGTGAAACAACAAAGATGGCAGACAGGAAATGACCTGTGTGTGTGTGTGTGTGTGTGTGTGTGTGTGTGTGTGTGTGTGTGTGTGTGTGTGTGTGTGTGTGTGCGCGTGTGTGTGTGTGTGTGACAGGAGGGTCAGTCCAGGCCCGGGTCCGGCCCGGTGTTCTGCAGTCCAAATTGCTCTGCGCTCTTCACGTCCGGCATGCAGAGCAGAACATCTGGAAACAAGGTGAGGTCACAGTAGCACTGGAGCCTACATTTCCCATAATGCATTGTTAACTTGTCAGATGATGTCATGGCGTGCAGTTGATGACATCACAGCCGTCTGTGTGTCGTCAGGCTGCAGACGCTCCCAGCAGAGTGCAGCACCACTACACCAACAACATGTCCTCCATCGCCGTGCACTCCCTCCTCCACGCTCCCGCCTCACCTCCGCCCACCTCCTCCTCCTCGCCGCCGCTCTCCTTCCCCGCCGCCTCCACCATCACCACGGAGACCAGGCCACGCATGGACAGCCTCAAGGTGGGTGTGGTTACTGATCAAATTATCAAAGTGACAGCTGATCAAGCGATTGACTGAGGCTCTGATTGGTTTACAGGTGAAGGTGAAGTTAAAGCCCCGCCCCCGGGCAGTCCCAGGTGGAGAGGACTTGATGTCGTCTCGCCACCTGAAGAGGACGAAGAGCTGCCGGTGGAGACGCTGGAGTGTTAGCATCACACTCAGCAGGTTAGCCTGTTAGCATTGTTCTCTGTGGGTATGGTCAAAAAAATTAGCTCCTAAGTCCTTTCCTAACCACTTTTCCTTGACCTCGATGGAAAAGTTTACGAGGTCATGAGGAAACATGTGAAGGAGAGGTGATAAGGAGTTAGGAGAAGACGACTGCTCTTACACTAGACTACGTCATTATGCGACGGTGAATGTTATTGACGTGATCTGTGGTAAAACTACAAAGTCCAGAAGATGGACTACAAAACACTCATCTGAGATACTTCCTAGATACTCCCCGTGCGCTCTGACCGTGTTGTTTCATGCAGGAAATATAAACGTGGACAACCCGGTGAAAAATGTGACGTCATCATCAACGTCAGAGTTCAAATAATAAATGAATATTGTCCACCTGTCACAGAAGTCAGATGAAGTGTTTGTTAGCTGGTATGGTCGCTCACCCTCCTGTCCACTCATATAGAAACTAGTGCTGTCAAAAATATCGCGTTATTAACGCGTTAACGCAAAACAATTTTAACAGCGTTAATTTTTTTATCGCGAGATTAACGCTCTTTGTGACCTAGTGAACTTGTAGTTTTTTCATAAGCTGTGGCCACTGCTAGTAACGTTAGAAAAACTACAGGATCCAGCTGTAAACCGGAAGCAAAACAATAAGCGCGCCGCACGCTACCGTATTGTGTGGATGTCGAGCTGAAATGGACGCTGCTAACAAAATTATGAATGGAAAAGTTCAGTTTTAAAACGTTGCAAGATGGGTCGTTAAGAAAAGGAAAGTATAAACCATGGTTTAACTGCACTATAGGCTGAGTCCTAGTTTACAGTGATGTGCACTTTGTAATTTTATTTTGTATCACCCTGTTTTGAAGGTTGTTGAGGGGGCTGTTTTTGTGACTAGGTATTTATTTTTTTGTCATCTGTTTATTGATAGTGTTGCTTTGTTTGAGATTTTGCTTCAGACGTGAATGGCTGTAACACTACATGTTGTTGTTGTGGTTTGCAATAAAAAACATTTGCACAAAGCAAGCCTATCCACTTTTCCATGTTGATAAGAGTATTAAAATGATAATTCAAGGGACATTTAGAATAGATAA
>OX336902.1:2881685-2916685 GCA_946959425.1 Argyrosomus regius
TTTTTGTACCAGGCTGTAAACATGTTTATTTCTGCTGTGAAGTTGGACATTTGAACATGGGGACTTATGGAGACTGACTCACTTCTGGAGCCAGCCTCAAGTGGACGACAAGAGGAACTGCAGTTTTATTTTTTAGGATGTTTTGTGCTTCCTGTTGTTAGTTCTGTCCGTGCTGACTGCGACTTCCTTTTTTATCTCAGCGGGACGTTTCCTGTTTGAATAAAGAAAAATAAAAAAGAAGAAGGATCGTCTCTGATGTAAAAAATAAAGATTTTTATCATTCAGTGGAGACAGAAATGAAGACTTTGCTGACCAGATGAATGAGTTTGATTTGTATGACAGCTGTTACTGAATGATTGAATCCATGTATGTTGCACTGGCATAGACAGGTAAAATGAATATGCTGTATTCAAGGAGTTATTAATATTCATATTACAATGCTGCCTGATCGGGCTAATTAAATATTAATCAACGTCATAAATGCCTCCACCACGTTTCTACGACTTTTGTATTTCTTGTGAGTATTTCCTGTCCTGACAGTGGAGCCTGCACCAGAAGTGACTCCACAGAGGAGCTCTGCAGGCAGATCGACATTTCTGTTTAGTGAAATTCATAAAAGAAAGTTGATAAAGTGAAGCTGCATCTCAGAGTCCATCTGTGTCTTTGCTACAAATGTCTGAAGTTTTTTTTTTCTCCAAAAACATGCAGATGCAGATCTGTGTGTGGGAGGTGTGACTCCTCTCAGAGTCTGAGGCAGGAGGAAAACATGAGGAAGTGATGAAATGAGGAAGAGCTCAGTCAGCGGGTTCAGAGAGCAGACAGAAGACAAAAGGTGAGTGTTGACTGTGACTGTGACTGTCTGACTGTAAACTGTGTGTGACTGTCTGACTGTAAACTGTGTGTGACTGTGACTGTCTGACTGTAAACTGTGTGTGACTGTGACTGTCAGACTGTAAACTGTGTGTGACTGTCTGACTGTAAACTGTGTGTGACTTTGATTTGACTGTCTGACTGTAAACTGTGTGTGACTTTGATTTGACTGTCTGACTGTAAACTGTGTGTGACTTTGATTTGACTGTCTGACTGTAAACTGTGTGTGACTTTGATTTGACTGTCAGACTGTAAACTGTGTGTGACTTGTGACTTTGACTGTCTGACTGTAAACTGTGTGTGACTTTGATTTGACTGTCTGACTGTAAACTGTGTGTGACTTTGATTTGACTGTCTGACTGTAAACTGTGTGACTTTGATTTGACTGTCAGACTGTAAACTGTGTGTGACTTTGACTGTCTGACTGTAAACTGTGTGTGACTTTGATTTGACTGTCTGACTGTAAACTGTGTGTGACTTTGATTTGACTGTCTGACTGTAAACTGTGTGTGACTGTGACTGTCTGACTGTAAACTGTGTGTGACTGTGACTGTCTGACTGTAAACTGTGTGTGACTTTGATTTGACTGTCAGACTGTAAACTGTGTGTGACTTTGATTTGACTGTCAGACTGTAAACTGTGTGACTTTGATTTGACTGTCAGACTGTAAACTGTGTGTGACTTTGATTTGACTGTCAGACTGTAAACTGTGTGTGACTTTGATTTGACTGTCAGACTGTAAACTGTGTGTGACTTTGATTTGACTGTCAGACTGTAAACTGTGTGTGACTTTGATTTGACTGTCAGACTGTAAACTGTGTGTGACTTTGATTTGACTGTCAGACTGTAAACTGTGTGTGACTTTGACTCCACTTTATTGACATGAGAACAAACAGGAAGTTGACAAGCTTCAACTATTACAGGAAGAGAACATGTTCAAACATGATTAGAAAGATTCAGTTGGTCCAAATATTCTCTCAACAAGAAGACACTGACACACAAGTTGCTCTGATGAACCTCTTTGTTTCACGGTCAGCCTCTGACAAACACTTCAGCTCTCTGTAGAGGCGCCAAAACTCGAAGCAGAAACTTGCTAAACTTGTTTGTTCTCTCTCAGTTGAAAAACACGAAAACAAGAGGAAATGAAAGTCATTTTAGATTTTTCTCTCAGGGACTCTGACCTTCCTCTGATGTCCACGGTGTCTCTGGTGTTCCTGGTTCACCTCTTGACTGACTGAAGATGAGTGATGTGGAGGAAGAGGGGCACAGATCAGATCCAGCATCCAGCGGTGAGCGGTCCAAAGAAAAACCTCCAGACTTACGTGATGAACCTGGACCTTCAGACTCAAAGTAAGACACTGTTTCTACTGTCTGATTAACAGATACATACGAGCAGGGTCGCAGCTCAACAGCTTTTTATGCAGCACTGAATCTACCTGTTGAATCTAAATCTGTTCAAACTGAAGTGAGTTCAGCTTTAAACATTTAAAAGGCCAAAATAAGAAAAGATATGTATGTGTCATCATGGGAAGGTTGCTTTGTCCTACAATAAATGAACAAACTGCACAAATAAACTGAATAAATACCACACATATAAACCCTAACTGAATAAATACCACACATATAAACACAAACTGAATAAATATCACACATATAAACACAAACTGAATAAATATCACACATATAAACACAAACTGAATAAATACCACACATATAAACACAAACTGAATAAATATCACAGATGTTGATGAAGCCTCTGATTGGAGGAGAGCCATCAGAGTGACATCACACACCGTGTTCATTTTATCTTCATTCACGCCCACACAGTCTTTGAGACGCCCACACAGTCTTTGAGACGCCCACACAGTCTTTGAGACCAACACCTGCCAGTCTGCGCTGGTCGATGCGCTCACATGATCGTTGTGTCAGCCTTCTGTTACTTGATCATCTCCACAGTGTGGCTCAAATATTTAGCTTCAGTAATCCATGAAAGGTTTTTATTTCTTTTTTTTTTTTGAAAAATATTTTTATTGCATTTTCTTAGAACACAAAACACAGAACTGCTCAGACATGACAGAAAGGGGAAGAAAAACAAATAAAAAACAACAACAACAAAAAAAAAACAGTGTGGGCAAGTGGGTACAGTAAGTAGCAAATAATTATGAAGACAAAATAAATAAAAATAAATGACAGTGGGCACATATTACACATATATCCAGCCTCCTTCCCTTCTCCTGCTACAAGACAAAGCAGTATCCAGATACACACAATACATACAAATACAGCAAGGCTACAAGGTGCTCGTTAGATAGACAGCACTTAAGGCAAAGTCACAAAAACAGGCTAGGCTGATCTGGGAAATCCACGAAGCAAGGAGGATGACAGCGTGGGCCCAATATGCTGCAAGTAAAGGTCCCAGACCCTATAGAAAACATCTACCTTGGAGTGAAGCATGCATGTGATGTATTCACTAGGAATGCAATCCATAACAATATTGTGCCATGTTTTCTTTGTTGGAGCAACATTTTTGATCCAGAAGAGTAGAATGTTCTTTCTAGCAGCAAAAGTCAGTATACTGAAATGTCTCCTGTGTTTACTGTCAGTGATCCGACCATCCAGGAGACCCAGTATCAGACACATAGGGTCCATCCGTATTGGGACGCCAAAAATAGCAGTCAGTTCATTTACAATACTAGACCAATACCTTTGTAACTTCACACATGACCACAGGCAATGAACATAATTACCAGTCTCAGAGTTGCACTTCCAGCAAAGCGGGGAGATATCTATATCTATAGCGTCCATTTTGTTCTTGACAACAGGTGTTATATGCGTACGATGTAAAATCCTGAACTGTATGGATTTGGTACGGTTACACACAGAAATGTTCATGGCCTGAGACCAGACCTCCTGCCAGTCAGCCCCATCTATAGCAACACCCAGATCTTTTCCCCAGGCTTGCCTGGTGGTTTCTGAGGTAAGAGGAGAGTTAGAGTTCAGGGCTCTGTAAAAAACAGAAATGCATTTCTTACTAATCTGTAGAGACAGGGCCTTCTCCACACATGAAGTAGTGTTATTAGTCATTAAGGTGGTGTCTTTAACTAAGAAATCTCTAATTTGCAAATATCTGTAGAAGTCACCTTGATTAAATAGACCAAACTGTTGTTGCAACTGCTGAAAGGATAGTAAAACCTGGCCTTTAAATAGATCACCCAATTTCTTCAGGCCTTGGGAGCTCCACACTTTAAAGCCTTGGTCCTTACAACCTGGCAGGAAGTCTGGGTTATCAAGAATAGGAGTGAGAGGAGATGATAACTGAGCCCGACCCTCTACAGAGCGAATTAATCTCCAGGCTCTGATGGTACTGAGAGTAATAGGATTAGAGCAGTGTTTTTTAACAGATTCAGGGTTATTCATAAACAATAAATTCAACAAGGGACACTTCGACTGGGAGGATTCGATATCACGCCAAATCGAAGCTGGATCACAATTGTGCCAACTCGCAATCACCCGCAGGTGCGATGCCAGTTGATAGAATCTGAGATTTGGTACATCTAACCCTCCATCGCGACCTGCCATTTGAAGTTTAGTCATTTTAAGACGGGGCTTCCTTTTGCTCCAAATGAAGGAGCTTAACCAGCCTTCAAGCACCTTAATAACCCTGTTGGATAATAAGATAGGGATCATCTGCAGTGGGTATAGCAGTCTAGGCAGGATGTTCATTTTAATAAGAGCGACCCTACCTAGCCAGGAAAGAGGGAGAGGGGCCCAGCGGTCTAAGTCCGCCCTTATAACATCCAGGAGGGGGGGGAAGTTGGACTGGAACATCTGATCAAAAGTGGGTGTTATATGCACTCCTAAATAAACAAAACCAGAGGGAGACCAGCGGAACGGGAAGGGCTCATCCATATCTGGAACACATGTGAGCAACCCCAAGGGCATAGCCTCCGATTTTGCAAAATTAATTTTATATCCTGAAAAGATGCTGAATGACGAAATGAGCTTAATCAGGCAAGGAACAGAGGTTTGGGGTTGCGATAAATGTATCAGAATGTCATCCGCGTATAAAGTAATTTTGTGCTCCCTGTCACCAACAAAGATACCAGAAATTGAAGTGTTTTGCCTTACTGCTTGGGCCAGCGGCTCAATAGCAATATCAAAGAGCAGGGGGCTGAGGGGGTCGCCCTGCCTATTCCCACGGTGGAGGGGGAAGTTATCAGATCGCAGCCCATTAGTCAGAACCGCCGCCGTCGGAGTATTATACAGAACCCTAATCCAATTCACAAAATTATCGCCTAGGCCAAATTCTTCCAAAGCATAGAATAGATACGACCACTCGACCCGGTCGAATGCCTTCTTGGCGTCAAGAGACAGCACGAGGGCCAGGTCTTTGCAGCTCTGGGTTAGTTGGATGATGTTAAGGAGCCTCCTCACATTATCACAGGAGTTCCTGCCCTTGACAAAACCAGTTTGGTCCTCCTTAACAATATGGGGCAGAACCTTCTCTAGGCGTAAGGCTAAAATTTTGGAGAGCAGTTTTTGGTCAGAATTAAGCAGGGCTATGGGCCTGTACGAGGCACAGCTATCCGGGCATTTTCCTTTTTTAAGGATAAGAGAAATGTTAGCCTCTCTAAGGGATTGAGCTAGGATCCCATTTTCAAATGAACGATTGAGCATAGACAGCAGAGGGTCTAAAAGAATACCGCTAAACTCCTTATAAAACTCACATCCAAATCCATCTGGCCCTGGGGCCTTACCGGACGGCATAGATTTCAAAGCAAGTAGCGCTTCCTCTCTAGTAATTGGGGCATTTAATTGTAATTTTTGATCATCTGTAGCTTTGGGGAGTCTCAAATCTGCAAAAAACTGACACATGAGGGACAGGGCAGCGTCAGGCAGCTCCGAACTATACAGGTTGGAATAAAATAAGGCAAGGTGTTTATTAATGGTTCTAGTATCGAACGATCTAACACCGTTAGAATCAGTAATAGAGACTATGTTTTGAGAGTCTGCCCTCTTCCTGACAAGGTTAGCAAGATATCTTCCGGGTTTATCCCCAAACTCATATAGTTTCTGCCTGGCAAATTTAAGGGACTGTGCAGAGTCCTGAATCAAAAAAGTATTCAATGCAGCACGTGCGTATAACAATTCCTTAAACAAATCGGGACTCGGGCTAGATATATGATTTTTCTCCAATTCAGCTAGTCGAGATTCGAGAAGTTTACGCTGTTCATTCTTCCTACGTCTTTTGGATGCAACAAAAGACATAATCAGTCCACGAGAGTATATTTTACACGTCTCCCAAAGGACGGAGGGATTATCAGTGGATGATGAGTTGATAGAATAAAAGATCTTAAATTCTGAGGTAAAGTAGGAGATAAACTTGTTATCTTTAAGAAGATAAGGTTGAAATCTCCAGCACCTTGACAACGCCCTGTCCTCAGCGAGAGAATATACCAAATAGAGGGGAGCATGATCAGATAGCACAATACTGCCTATAGAACATGATAAAGCAAGAGACATTTTTGCGGAGGGGATGAAAATGTAATCAATCCTGGTATAGCTTTTATGTGGGGCCGAAAAAAAGGTGAACTGTGAATCAGTAGGGTGAAGCTGTCTCCATACATCAGAATATTCAATATCAAGACATATATTGGTGAGCACCCTCGCTTGCTTAGAAGGGGAAGAAGTAGCAGATGGAAGCTTGTCAAGAGAGGGATTAAGGTGACAATTGAAATCTCCCCCCACAAAGGAGTCCCCAGAGGCCCGTTCCATAAAAAGTGCAAAAGCCTTAGAGAGAAAATCAGGGGAATAGGCTGGGGGACAGTAAAGATTCATAAATGTTACCTCTTTTCCTGCAAGTACCCCTTTAACAATTATATACCGGCCCAAGCTGTCCTTAACACAATCAAGAGACCTAAATGTCAGCTTTTTGCTGATCAAAATGGCTACACCCCTACTAAAAGAAGAATATGAAGTAGCAAACACCTGCCCCACCCAGTTCCTTTGCAGTTTAACATTAGCAACATAGCCTGTTACGTTCATAACAAAAATGAGTTATAGCGCCTGGTTATTGTCAGGATAATGAGAAAATTAGCACCGAGTGGCACGGAGCTCAGGCCGAAGCGTCTGCTCAGCTCACCACCATCACGTGACCCCCCAAAGGTTTTTATTTCTAAAGAAATATCTTTGTGTCCACAGAGAGAGGAAGAGGAGTCATGTTCCTGTGGAGGAGCAGCCGTCCTGCTGTGTTTGGTGTCAGGACGTCCTGAAGGATCCGGTCTCTACCAGCTGTGGACACTGGTTCTGCAGACACTGCATCACCTCATACTGGGACCAGTCTGCTTCATCAGGAGACTCCTCCTGTCCCCAGTGTGGAGAAAGATCCAGAACAAGACCTGGACTGCAGACAGCCAGTCAGACCAGCACTGTGCAAAGTAAGACTGTCCATCAGTCTGCTGGTGTCTTCATGTCTGAAAACAGGATTCTTGTTTTTTATTGTGTTGTACAGAAATTTTAAAATGATAACATTTAAAACCTTTTCTTCATTTTTTGTATTACGTGTTTTAATGTTTCAAAAACAATCAGCAGATTCTCAAAATCTTCAGTCTCACATTTCTTCTCCTGTTTCAGTAGATAGAGGTCTGCAGGAGGTTTTAGATGAACATAAGATCAGTCTGAAGACGAGATGTGAACGTGTGACTGAAGGAAGTGATGAAACAGGAAGTGGAACCCTCCTCAACAGGATCTACACTGAGCTCTACATCACAGAGGGACAGAGTGAAGAGGTTAATACCCAACATGAGGTGAGGCAGCTTGAGACAGCTTCCAAGAAGAAGAAGACCCTCCATGACACTCCGATCAAATGCCACGACATCTTTAAAGCCTTACCTGACCAACAGAGACACATCAGAGTCGCTCTGACCAACGGCGTTGCTGGCGTTGGAAAAACCTTCTCAGTGCTGAAGTTCACTCTGGACTGGGCAGAGGGCTCGGAGAACCAAGATGTCAGTCTGGTGGTTCTGCTCTCGTTCAGGGAGCTGAACTTGATCAAAGATGAGCGGTTCAGTCTTCTCACGCTGCTCCATGTTTTCCATCCAACATTACAGAAGGTCACAGCAGAGAAGCTCGCTGTCTGTAAACTTCTGTTCATCTTTGACGGCCTGGATGAAAGCAGACTTTCACTGGATTTCAACAACAAAGAGGTCGTGTCTGATGTCACACAGGAGTCATCAGTCAGAGTGCTGTTGACAAGCCTCATCAAGGGGAATCTGCTTCCCTCGGCTCTCATCTGGATAACTTCCAGACCTGCAGCAGCCAATCAGATCCCTCCTTCATGTGTTGACAGGGTAACAGAAGTACGAGGCTTCACTGACGCTCAGAAGGAGGAGTACTTCAGGAGGAGAGTCAGTGATGAAGATCTGTCCAGCAGAATCATCTCACACATCAAGACCTCCAGGAGCCTCCACATCATGTGTCTGATCCCAGTCTTCTGCTGGATCACTGCTACAGTTCTGGACCACATGTTGACCACAGACCAGAGAGGAGAGCTGCCCAAGACCCTGACTGACATGTACTCACACTTCCTGCTGGTTCAGACAAAGAGGAAGAAGAAGAAGTACGATGAAGGACATGAGACGAGTCCACAAGAGCTGACGGAGGCTGACAGGGAAGTTCTTCTGAAGCTGGGGAGGCTGGCGTTTGAACAGCTGGAGAAAGGAAACATCATGTTCTACCAAGAAGACCTGGAGCAGTGTGGTCTGGATGTCACAGAGGCCTTGGTCTACTCAGGAGTTTGTACAGAGATCTTCAAAAGAGAGAGTGTGATCTTCCAGAAAACAGTCTACTGCTTTGTTCATCTGAGCGTTCAGGAGTTTCTGGCTGCAGTCTACCTGTTCCACTGTTACACCAACAAGAAGACAGAGGTACTGGAGGACTTCCTGGGAGAAGACTACAGGAACATAAACTATCTCCTATTCATCCTTTTTGGAAAGGATCATAGCCATGACCAGTCTCTGGATGGCTTCCTGATGAAGGCCATGCAGAAATCTCTAAAGAGTAAAAATGGTCATCTGGACCTGTTTGTTCGCTTCCTTCATGGCCTCTCTCTGGAGTCCAACCAGAGACTCTTAGGAGGCCTGCTGGGTCAGACAGACAACAGTCCAGAAATCATCCAGAGAGCCATCAACAACCTGAAGGAGATGAACAGTGTTGATGATGATGATGATCATCATCATCATCGTATCTCTCCTGACAGAAGCATCAACATCTTCCACTGTCTGATGGAGATGAACGATCACTCAGTCCATCAGGAGATCCAAGAGTTCCTGAAGTCAGAGAACAGATCAGAGAAGAAACTCTCTGAGATCCACTGCTCAGCTCTGGCCTACATGCTGCAGATGTCAGAGGAGGTTCTGGATGAGTTGGACCTGAAGAAGTACAACACATCATTGGAGGGACGACGGAGACTGATTCCAGCTGTGAGGAACTGCAGAAAGGCTGAGTAAGTCCAGAATCAGTGCAGATTAGTAGTTTAGTTCATCAGATATAAAATTCTTATAAAGAGTACGGTGTAGACCTGCTCTGTATGGAAAGTGTCATGAGATAACTTTTGTTATGAGAGGGAGCTATAGAAATAAAATTGAATTGAATTGAATCATTATTTGTAAAATAGTGTTCCACTTGTTTTTGTTCATCTGTTTATGAGCTTTGCAATATTTCAGCGTAACATAAACAGTCGTTCAAATCCATCCCTCCCTCCCGTCAGCACAGCAGAGGTAAACAAGAGAAACACAAAAAACTAAATACACAGAATCTTTGGATGTCACATGGTATCAGATCAAAGACAAAATTATCATTGTGTAATGATAATATGCAGAATTTTAGCACCATTGGGCAAAGGCTGAATTTGATAACGGTCTGTTAAAGTAAAAGTCTGTTATGCTGCTGAAGAGACCTGAACCCTACTGGTACTCTGGTATACTTCTCAAAAAATACTCAGAGTATTAGTTACTTTTTAAATGTTGATGTTTAATGCATTATCATTATCAGGCAGTTAATCCAAAGTGCAGATCCATGTAGAAAATAACTACTTTGAACAAACATCTCTCTGATAAAAGATAAAAGGTAGAAATGGGTCAAACTAAGGACATTTGTTCTTCACAGCCAACCCTTGCAGGCACCCCTGATCAGCTGATCCTCTGATGTGAAGAGCAAATGTTCATCAAAAAAGGAAGTGTTAAACTGTTTTGTCATTAAATGAAGGAAGTAAATATAATTTTATTTCATAAAAACATATTTTGTTTCATCACAGACTTTCTAGCTGTGGACTCTCAGAGACTCACTGTGAAGTCGTGGCCTCAGCTCTGAAGTCCAACCCCTCCCATCTGACAGAGCTGGACCTGAGTTACAACTATCTGAAGGATTCAGAAGTGAAGCTGCTGTCTGCTGGACTGGAGAGTCCAAACTGTAGACTGCAGACTCTGAGGTCAGTTCACTGAGTAGTTATTTTGTTTTTGGATCATAAATATTCAGATTTTGTCTGACCACAAATCTGAAGAGATTTCAGTCTTTTCAGCTTCCACAGAGTCACATTGTGGTCCATCAGTCAGTGAAGATGATGTCAGTGCTGATGAAGCTGTAGAGTGTGTGATGGATAAGAATGAAGCTGCTGAAGATCTGATGATAACAAATAAAACCAGGCTGCAGAGAGTTTGAGCATCTGTGTGAACAGAGAGAGAGACATGCAGAGATCTTTGGATCATAAAGTTCAGGAAAGTTTGAGAAGCTCCATGAAGATCAAACGTCACATCAAACTCACAGTTCTTCTGGTTCTGCTGCTCATTTGAACCGATCAGAAGATGCAGCACTCTTCAACAAACAAGTAAAGTCACAAAAGTGATGATTATGAATGAGACCATCAAACCAACCGTCTCCTTTGAATGACATTTACCTACCAAGCTACCAAATACAGCAAGAAGAAGGTCATGTGATAAATGAAATAATGAACAGTGTTTTTAGTCCAACATGTCTGATTTGATTTGATCCTCTAATTCCAGACTTGACTGAGATCAGCAGCATGTTATTAATCTGTGTTGACATGAGTGGTTGTCTGAATGTTGTGCTGACGTTTGGATGATGTCTGTAGAAGGCTGACATTATGATGATCCACAATAACACAATGACAAAGTCACTCTACTCATTTTAGAGAAAAGCTCATTGATTAGGACATAGTAATGTTGAGCTGCACATTTCAAACCTGAACACATCTGATTGGATCATAAATGGATTTTTATCAACATCATTTATTCTTTATTCAGATTGGAGCGCTGCAGTTTGTCAGAGATCAGCTGTGCTTCTCTGGCCTCAGCTCTGAAGTCCAACCCCTCCCATCTGACAGAGCTGGACCTGAGAGGAAACAAGCTGCAGGATTCAGGAGTGAAGCTGCTGTGTGATTTTTTGAAGAGTCCACACTGCAGACTGCAGACTCTGAAGACTAGCGGGTTTGTAGCAAGTTAAAGTCAGTCCCTGCTGATTTGTTGCTCATTTGTTGGTCTCAGTTACTTTGGACAATCCAGTCAGCATCCAATCAAAGATCCAGTATTTCCAGGTACAGTGACTGCTTTGCTCAGTAAGAGTTGAAGGTGTCAGAGAAGATTGGAGCATTGTGTTTGTTCAGGCTGAGCACTGAAGTCACACTTTCAGAAACTGATTGGCATCAGTGGCTCATCCATCAGCTTCCTGTCTACCAGCTGACCAGTAACATCCAATCATATTCATCCAGGTGTACAGTGTGTTAGTTCAGGGGATCAGTTCTCCTCGTCACTGCTCAGATTCATGGAGAGCTCCTACAAACAGCAGAGCCTTTTCTGAAAAATCTAACTGTATGGATATTGTTGATGAATGTTCAGGTCCTTGATACAAGTTTGTCTGAAATCTGTTGGTAGGTGGAGATCTGTCACATGGCCTGACCACACAAAGATTCAACATTTGGATGAAGAGGAGGACGGATCAGAGTCTCCAGTATTCAGATTTGACCTGTTTGATCTCGAACCTTCAGACTTCAGTGATGAACCTGGACCCTCAGTCTTAAAGTAAGAAACTGTTTCTACTGTGAACTGACCTGAACTGTTTAGACGAAGAAATACAGTTCAATATTTTACCTTACTGTGATGATTAAATCACTTCATTTCATTCTGTAAAATTATTGATGGCTTATGATCGACCCCGACCAGAGCCCGTTCTGTCTGTCTGTCCACCCCTTGTTCGATCCATTCAATCCTAATAACTTTATTGATCCTCTGGCTCAATACTTTTCCCTTTGTCAATTCACATTATTACACATCATTTAATTTCTGAACTCATTTGTTTTGGTTTCTTTGTATGTATGGATTACTTGGGTTGTTACCAACATCTGGTGAAAATTTCATGTCAATAGCACCTTTAGAAATATGTTTACTGAGAAAAATGGTGACATGTTCAACACTTCTTTTACCCACTGTATGAGGCTAATATTTAACATACAGGCTGTGTTTGTGTTTGGAGACATTGTGCCTCCTGTGCAGAGAAGTCAGTCTGGAGTCTCCTCTTCTGCTGTTTGGAGTTTTCTTATGCAGTGTTTGGTTTACTGAAGAGAGTCTGATCATTTTCACTGTCTTCATGAGAGATAACTGCTCTATGTGTTTATTTCTACAGGGTGGATGGCAGAACGATGGTGGCTCCACCTGAAAGACATGAAGAAGGTGAGTAAAAGCCCACTGGAACATCTTAAAGGAACGTAAACTGTTATTAAAACATAACTGGAAGATTGGCTGCTATGTGCTTCATGGCACTGATTAATCCATCAGTGGATCGTTTGCTTTGTTCTGTTCTGCATGTTGGATGATGATGTTTTCTGTCTGTGTTGTCTCACTGCAACAATGTCTTGAATCTCAGTCCTCGTGGTTTTGTGTACATTTTATTGGATGGACTCAGTCTTAGCTTGGTATCGACCCTCTTTGGACCTGGTCTATTCTTTAACGAGGACCTTAGCCCCTAACTTCTGCTAACTGTAGCCACCATTTCATAGTTAGCTCAGTTAGCCGTGCAGCTAGCCATCCTATTAGCTGACTCTGTCCGGACTGGGAGCTCAGAGCACCTGGGGAGTGTTGGTCTTTATATCTTCAGTGCAGGAGCTTTGACTGCCGGGAGCAGCAACCAGTCCATTAGCAGTTAGCAGCAGTTAGCGGTTAGCTACATCAGAAACTCAAAGAAGGAAACACAGACAATATTGAACTTTTTTCACAACCATAAAATCACTTTCTGCCAGACATCCTGAATCTGCTCCAAAAACTTGAAGAGTATTCCTGAGCAGAGTGGTCAAATAACAAACGGAGTGGGTGGATGGTCGCGTCCGTGTACTTGGTGGGCGTGCTGTACCCGGAGAAGATGAGCAGTTAAAGAAATCTGTGACGAGCTAACGTCAGATCAACTGTTGGAAAACTATTGTTCAGAGCAGTCTGAAGAGATTTCTGCTCACAGGGATTACTTTTACATACGTTTACCTCATTATTTGAAACTCTGGCCACATTTAATATTGTAACATTATATAAATGACAGAGAAGAAGGGAAAGCATTATAGGCCCCCTTTAATAATGACTGTGCTTGGTCTTTATTAGACTTTATTGGAGGGTTTGCCAGTAGATAACAACAGGAAACATGGGGACAAAGACATGCTACAAAGGGACCTGGCCAGCCTTGAACTGGGGGCGTTGCTGTTCCAGGTTTATGAATGTTGGGTCACCAGGATGTCCAAAAGTGAGTTTGACATGTGCTGTGTCTTCTTCTCCCCATCAGATCCGTCCACATCAATCACAGACCTGGATGTGTCTGAAGACAACAGAGAGAAGAGTGGGGATGAAGAGGATCAGCTTGTTTGTGGAGAGGCTCTGAATACAAATGTCAGTTTGTAACATTTGTATTCATCTGTCAGTGATCAGCCTCGTTAGTAAATTCTACTCATATTAAACCACTAGCTGCTGTCCAGCGTAGTCCTGTAGGCTTCACTTGTGCAGGATAATTTCACTGAACAAAAATAATAATTTAGTCATCTTGACGAGGGATAATGAAGTGATGAATAAATGTCAGAGAGTGCACGTAGAGCAGAAAGTGAGGCAGTGAGGATCCTGTCACCTGTACATAACTGGGAGAGTTGGGTGGTCACTTTCTGCTCCCATGTCAGTGTGTTCTAATGAACTCTCCGCTCCAGTTTAATTCACTCATTTTGTGACTTTTTCAATTTTAGGAGAAGTTAAGTTTCACACCTGAACTGCTGACTGAGTCTGGACAGACTTCATACAGGTAACCAAACCAGAAAATACAGATGACTTCAACCTGTGATTACACTTTAAAGGGATAGTCTGTATATTTTGAAGTGTGGTTGTATCAGGTACTTATGAATTGTCACTGTAGATCCCAGCACAGGAGCAGAGCTATGTACTGCTGAGACTTTACTTTACCAGTCCAGCAGACAGCAGCTTTCTTTAGCACTAACCGTAGAACTTCTCTGATCCTATGCAAAAGCCCAACTGCCACAAGAAACACCGGGAATGGACATTAGACCATTCAGGAGATGATCATTTCCTGTCTGCCAACACGACCTCTGAAAAACACAACTGGCACGTTGAGGTTAACTTTAGATGAAGCACACCTGTCGATTGAAACCATTCCAGGTGAGGACCTCGTGGAGCTGACTGAGAGAATGCACATGACTCTGCCATCGTCGGCCTCATCACTGATGATGATGACAGGGAATACAGAGAACTGATCCAGGACTTTGTGAACTGGTGTCAGTGGAACCACCTCCAGATCAACGCAGGGAAAACCAACGAGCTGGTGGTGGATTTCCGCAGGCGCAGTCACGCCCCCCCGACACCGGTGAACATCCAGGGAATGGACATAGAGAGAGTGGACTCTTATAAGTACCTGGGTGTTCACCTGAACAATAAACTGGACTGGACTCACAACACTCATGCACTTTATAAGAAAGGCCAGAGCAGACTCTATCTGCTGAGGAAACTGAGGTCCTTTGGGGTGCAGGGAGCACTCCTGAGGACCTTCTTCGACACTGTTGTGGCATCAGCCATTTTCTTTGGAGTGGTCTGCTGGAGCAGCAGCATCTCAACCGCTGACAGGAAGAGACTTGACAAACTGATCAAGAGGGCCAGCTCTGTCCTGGGATGCCCCCTCGACTCAGTACAGGTGGTGGGAGAGAGGAGGATGATATCTAAGCTATCATCAGTGATGGACGATGTCTCCCACCCCATGCAGGACACCATCACTGCACTGAACAGCTCCTTCAGCGATAGACTCCTTCACCCCAAATGTGTGAAGGAAAGATATCGTAGGTCCTTCCTTCCTGCTGCTGTCAGACTGTTTAATAACCAGCACTGTAAACCACATACACTTAAGGACTACATTTCAATTCACACTCTGTCACCATGTGCAATAACAATATAATAATAATGTAAATAATAATAACTTGCAATGATAATAATGTGCAATAACTACTCCACAGTGCAATTTAATATCCCCCGTGCAACTGCTGTGGTTGTTTCTTTTTCTATTGTCTGTTCTGTACATAGTGTTTTATATTATATTATAGTGTTTATAGTGTGTTTATAGTGTTTTATATTATATTATTTTTTTCCTATTTCTTATTCTTATTTATGCTAATAGCTCTTTTTCTGTTACTATCCACTTTGCTGCTGCAACATTGTGAATTTCCCCATTGTGGGACAATAAAGGTCTATCTTATCGTATCTTATCTTATCAGAATCATCTTGAATCATCTAAATCTTCCATTCGTGTCCTCTTCGAGTCCTGCAGGGCGTCCTTCTTGACTCAGAGGTCTTGGGAACAGGGAGATGAGGAAAAGTTCAGTTCTCTCTGTGAAAGATGTGAAACTGAAGTCACTGTGTTCGCTACACTCCCGACTCATTTTAGAACAGTTTGAATTTCTGTCTGATGGGTTGTTGTTTGACGTGCAGTTTGAGGACGGTCAGAGTTCAGAGTTCAGAGTTCAGACGTACAAGATGAATGAAAAGCATCTGCACGCCTTAACTCAACAGATCATGTGACCAATGATGCAAAAGCTTGTTGTAATCAGCCCTTCTGTGTCCTACAGGTTCAGGTGTCCTGGTCCAGGTGCGTTCCAGTGTGCTTTCACTGACATGGTGTTTGTTATAAGTCGGAAGGCGGTGCTGCAGTACAGGACTGTCCAATGGGATGAGAGCCTCCTCCAATCAGCTGGAAGGACGGCTGCAGGGCCGCTGTTCGATATCAAGTGTCCAGAGGATGATGCTGTCTGTCAGCTCCACCTGCCACACTGTGAAATCATGGATGGTGAGAACATTATTGTGCTTTGTGAGGGCAGAGTTTGTTAGAGTAATGATCAAACTCTAAAGTCATGTTTTTCTGCTTTAACCATTCTTTTGTGACTCTCTGCATGGCCCACCTTTTGTTGAGCATCAGTTTATGAACAGATACTCTGACATTGTCCTGTACAATTTGCTGGTACAACCCAGAATTCATTGTCAATGACTGCCCTGACCCCGAGGCAGCAAAGCAGCCATGGTACTGCCACCACCGTGCTTCACAGATGAATAGAATAGAATAGAAAATCTTTAATGTCCCCGAAGGGCAATTTGGTTTGCAGCAAGAGTTTACACATACTGAATCTTGCATACCAGATACAATACACAATACCTATAATACATAAATAAAATAAAATACATACATACATACAAACATAGAGTCATCATAGATGCATCAGTGTACTATTCCCCAGCACACCTACAGCTTATTTAAGAAACAGATTGCGGACGGAACAAAAGATTTCAAATATCTGTTTGATTTGGGCCGACATGGAAAAGTATACCTTCTTTTGGAAGGAAGAAGCTGAAACTCTGCGTGGAGGGGATGGAGAGGGTTTGCCAGGATGGCCCTTGCCCTCTGGGTGGCTCTGGCTTGATAAACTTTATCTAGGTCATTCAGGCTAGTGCCAATGAGATGAGATGAGGTTCTTATGCTGGAATACCAAACATGATGTTTCTCATTCAAATTGTTGGATTTCCTCCATTTGTACACTGTCTGCCTGACAGCTGATTGGTGAAGGACTTCCTCTTTAGAAGCCTGGTGACCATCAACAGCTTTTTGTCTGAGCTCCACAGAAACCTCCTTTGATCGAGGCATGGCACACTTCATAAAGCTTTGTGGTGAAGAGCAGGCTTTAATAGTGGCTTTATATTCCTTCAATAGGACAGGAACAGCTCAACTCACGACTCATTTCCAGCAGCACTGTATACTAAACAGCTGTTTCTAAATCTTTACTTCTCTTCTTTCTCTTTTCACTTCTTTAGCATTGTTTCAATTCTTCTCAGTTTGAAATGGTATAAATTATATAGAAATAGTTCCCACAGGCACGATCATTTATTCCCTTTAGGCCTCACAGAAGTCCTGACTCATGGAAAGAGTCTGTACTGCAGCAGCATGGACACAGTTGTGTTCAGTCAATTGCTCAACCTGGGCAACATCTATATTGTACAATGAGTAGACTTAGTGTGTACTTAGTGTGTAACCTTACACTGAGGTTGTTATCAGTCAAACAAAAGTGTAACAGCTCTTTGTTTCACAGCTCTGCTGCCTGATGGTCTGTTGTCTGTCGTCCACATCACTGATGATGGGATGAGCGTCCTCGAGCCGCTGAAGATCACAGACACTCATGTGGTTGTCGAAGTCCGTCACCTCTCTCTCTTTGGCCTGGTCTGGGATATAGTTAAGAGGTTGTGGACAAAACCAGTTAATGGTCGAGTTCAGCTGTTCCTCGGACCACCACACCAAGAAACACAGAGTAAGAAACTCCATGTTCATCTCCTGCCGAGGAACGTCGATCTGAAAGAGGTAAAGCTTTTTCCAAGTCTGTGTGTGTTGACAAATGTTCTTAAACTGTTGGACAGTTTTTTACAAAATGTTGGACCTCGCCCCATCCTTACTTGATCCCAAATCATCAGTATTTGTCAAAACTCTGTAGAAAGGTATCAGAGGCCATTACAGGCTTTTTAGTTTTCAGTTCCCCGTTTTTGTTTCTATCCGTCCACTGCATCCCAACAGGGAAACACAAAGAGGGAATTTTATTCCAAACAAACTTTGGTAGATCTCCATTTGATCTGTCTAACAGACTGTTGAAGCCTCTTCAGATAACTTTGAATTAATTTTTGTACAAAAGGAGGGCTGAGGATAAAGCCTCTTATTTAAATGTTAAAATGTTCTGATGTCTCTTCAGGTCATAAATCAACAGTTGCCTTATGAGATCATCCAGACCACTCCTCGATGCAGACTCATCAAAGATCAAAGTTACAGTCTTGACTGTCCTGAGGCCACTGAAATTCAGCCTGAAGTGAGTATTTTAAAGAAAAGTCTTTGTTAGTGCTGTAACATTCTGACATGAGTCATCAAACTACTGTTGGTTATATTTAGTTTACTTTGAGTACTACTTTGTTTTTCAGGAAGAAGAGTTTGACATGGACTTTGGACCAAATTATGATCCCATGTTTGAGATCTTCCTGCCTACAAACACAAAGACTGTGACTGTAACAGTCCAAGACCAAACACAGACAGCGGTCTGGAAGCGTAAAGTTAATCTGACCGGTAAAGTCTTCATCCACCTGCAGCATCACTCCACCTGATAGTACAACAGACATGATAGAATAGAGCAACAGTAACTGATTGATCCGAGGCATCTTCATTGTTACTCTGATCGTTCTTCAATCTGTATTCATCCTGAAATCCAATATTTGAACCAGTTTTGAGGGATCTTATTGGCCATTGAGGGTGTATAAAACCTATAATAAAATACTACTACTACTACTACTAATACTACTACAATACTGCAATAATGAAAGAGATCTTTGTTCAAAAGTGATTGTTGCTAAAAACAAAAATCAGTGAATGTTTTCACTGGTTATCTTCCAGAGTCAAGAACGGGGACTCAACAGAGCAACGTCCCAGCAGAGGACAGAGTCCCAGCAGAGGAGAGAGTCCCAGCAGAGGACAGAGTCCAAGCAGACAAGAGGTTGATCTCAGTTCGTATGGAGTTTATAAACAGAGTGTCTGAACCTGTTCTGAACCAGCTTCTGGATAAACTTCTTGAACGTGGCATTATAACTGATCGTGAAATGGAGTCAGTCAGAGCAAAAGTCAGAGCAGAAAAAGCAACAGACGTGATCGACACAGTGCGAAATAAGGGAGCTGAAGGCAGCTCAGTCCTGATCACTGCTCTCTGTGAGGTGGATCCAAGTCTTTCCAGAGAGCTGAACTTAAGCTGAAGCAAAAGCAAGAAACAGCTGACTGTTCTACAGTGTCACATTCCTGACTGTCGTCTTTAAATGAGACCTTTTGTTGTTTTTAATAAGTGGACTAAGCCTCACACTGTGATGGGACAAAACTTGGACTACATTGGATGGATGCTGAGCAGGAAAATTAAGAGTCCGTTAAGAGTTTGTGTCTGCAAACATGAACTAAAACAGACAGATGCTGTAGTTAAATAGACTTTAAATGAAACACGCAGACAGAAGCTCTTTTGTGTCACTCAAAGTTTGAACCAATCAGATCTTGATGAACTTAAAAACTTCAATGAAGTAGTTACTTTTGTGTTACACCTTTCCAGAACAGTCAGACCAGTTTTTGTGTTTTAATTTCCTGTTTGTTAATGTAATGAAATGATGCTCCAACCATGTCAGTCTGTCTTTTACTGGGTTCAAACCAGTTTGGTCTTGGTGTTTTCCTCATTCCATTTTGAGTATGTAGACAGCTGAACATTCCCTCCATGTACATTAAAGGTTAACTTCAGTATTTTTCAATGGGGACCTGATTTTCATGTGTTTTTGTGTCAAAGTGACTAAAGGGAACAACAATCTTTGAATCTGGTCCAGTGTTGAGTCAGAGCACTGCAGCCTGCAGCTGTGAAACGAGCTACAACGTAATCTTTTGTTTGTGTTCCTGCCCATTCCTCCCACCATAAAGGTCTCTGGATCGGACCAGAGTCCGGGTCGACACCAAGTGTTCCTTTCAGAACTCCCCGACACTCAGCAGCTGTCTGTGGGCGAGTAGCACCTCTGTCACTCTGTCCACACGGCCCTCCAACAAAACACTCAAAAAGCAGCGAGATACACTCAAAGTTTCCATTTAAAGTTCGATATTTTCATCTCGTGCGAAGTCCCAATTTGCACCAGGCGAGTCACCCAGCAAGACTGGATGCAGATTTGCGTCAATGGCCATCTTTACATTGACTTTGTATGTAATCTACTTAATTTGGTTTCTGTGTGAACGCAGTACAAAGACTCAGATTGTTATTAGAAGTGTCTGACAGCACTGTAAAAAGGACCCTTCAGAAAAATGAAATGTTCTTTGGACCTTTCACTTGATCCGCTCTGTGAAATCTCCTGTGTGGGCCGAGGATCACAGCAGCCACAGGAACACCACCGGTCTTCAAAGCAGCTGCTGGTTCACCTCTTCTGCTTCTTGCTCACCTTTTGTTCTCAACATTTCTCCAGTTCATCGTCTTTTCTGTCGACTCACATCAATACGGGCAGCCATTGAATTCAACGTTTAAATATTCAAGCCTTTATTCCGTTTAATTTTCATGATCATGTCTCACAGATAATGAAAACTCAAAATTCAGTATCTCAGAAAATTAGAATATTACATTAGACCAATAAAAAAAGATGTTTTAATACAGAAATGTTGCAGACTCATAAATATGTTCATTTATATGCACTCAATACTTCTTTTGCATGAATTACTGCATGGATGCAGCGTGGCATGGAGGTGATCAGCCTGTGCCACTGCTCAGGTGTTATGGAAGCTCAGGTTGCTTTGATAGGTCTGGTGTCTCTCATCTTCCTCTTGACAACACTCCATAGATTTTCATCTATGGAGTGTTTTCATCTGAAAAGAGGACTTTGAACCACTGAGCAACAGTCCAGGCGTGTTTCTCCATCGCCCAGGTAAGAAGCTTCTGGTCCTAAAGGAGATGATAAAGGAAGCATTGAAGCTCCTTTCCTTTCCTAAAGGGTGGTCCAGTGTATCCTATGCTAAAGGAGATAATAAAGGAAGCATTGAACAAGCCCAGGTTTCTCTTCAGCACTGTAGCCAGGCTAACAGAGAGCCACAGCTCTACTGAGCCATCTATTCCTTTAGGTCTAAGTAGCAATGACTTCATGAGCTTCTTTAATGATAAAATTATAACTATCAGAGACAAAATTCATCACCTCTTGCCCTCAACAGGCACTGATCTGCATTCTGATAAAGCAAGTTTGGAAACAGCTGTAAAACCTGATATATATTTAGACTGTTTTTCTCCCATCGACCATCAAATAACTTCAATAATTTCTTCATCTAAGCCGTCAACCTGTCTCTTAGACCCCATCCCAACCAGGCTGCTCAAGGATGTTTTACCTCTAGTTAGCCCTTCTTTATTGGATAAGATTAATCTGTCTTTATTATCAGGATATGTACCACAGTCCTTTAAAGTAGCTGTAATTAATATAGATAATAGAAGATATCAAACCTTCCCTTTCTCTCTAAGATACTTGAGAAAGCTGTAGCCAATCAGCTGTGTGACTTTCTCCATAAGAACAGTTTATATGAGGATTTTCAGTCAGGATTTAGAGTGCATCATAGCACAGAGACCGCACTAGTCAAAGTTACAAACGACCTCCTAATGGCATCAGACAAAGGACTCATCTCTGTACTTGTCCTGTTAGATCTTAGTGCCGCATTTGACACCATTGACCATCAAATTCTTTTACAGAGACTGGAACATCAAATTGGCATCAAAGGAACCGCCCTAAGCTGGTTTAAGTCGTATTTCTTAGATCGTTCTCAGTTTGTTCTTGTCAATGGTGAATCCTCCATGCATACCAAAGTTTGTCATGGAGTCCCACAAGGTTCTGTACTTGGACCACTTCTGTTCAGTTTATATATGCTTCCTGTAGGGAACATTATCAGGAATCACTCCATTAATTTTCATTGTTATGCTGACGACACCCAATTATATTTATCGATCAAGCCTGATGAAACCAATCAGTTAACTAAACTCCAAGCATGCCTTAAAGATATAAAAAGTTGGATGACCTACAATTTTCTGATGTTAAATTCAGACAAAACTGAAGTTCTTGTAATTGGACCCAAAAACATCAGAGACTCTCTCTCTAGAGACTTAGTTACCTTAGATGGGATCACCCTGGCCTCCAGCTCCACCGTAAAGAATCTTGAAGTTGTCTTTGATCAGGATTTGTCCTTTAATGTCACATAAAACAAATTTCAAGGACTGCATTCTTCCATTTACGTAACATCGCCAAAATTAGACGCATTGTATCTCAAGCAGATGCAGAAAAACTAGTCCACGCATTTGTTACTACTAGGCTGGACTATTGTAACTCTTTGTTATCAGGCTGCTCCAATAAGTCTCTTAGGACTTTGCAGCTAATTCAGAATGCTGCTGCACGTGTTCTGACAGGAACCAAGATCAGAGATCACATCTCTCCCATTTTGGCTTCCTTGCATTGGCTACCTGTTAAATCTAGAATAGAATTTAAAATTCTTCTCCTTACATACAAAGCTCTTCATGGTCAGGCACCATCATATCTAAAAGAGCTCATAGTACCTTACTACCCCTCTAGAACACTGCGCTCTCAGAATGCTGGGTTCCTTGTGGTTCCTATAGTTTCCAAAAGTAGATTGGGAGCCAGAGCTTTCAGCTATCAAGCTCCTCTTCTGTGGAACAAACTACCATTTTGGGTTCTGGAGGCAGACACAGTCGGAGTAGACTTAAGACTTTCCTTTTTGATAGAGCTTATAGTTAGGGCTGGCTCAGGTCATCCCTTAGTTATGCTGCTATAGGACTATACTGCGGGGGACTCCCCCTCCCTCCCCTCTCTCTCTCTCTCAGGGTTATGCCTAGTCAGGCACGGTATTGGTTGAAGATGCAGTCACATCTCCCTTTACTGAAAACACTGACTTTGGGCTATACAAATAAAATTTGATTTGATTTGATTTGATTTGATTGAAGCTCCTTTCCTTTCCTAAAGGACGGTCTGGTGTATCCTATGCTAAAGGAGATAATAAAAGGAAGCATTGAAGCTCCTTTCCTTAACGGTTAGAGGGTTCAAACAGCTCTTATCATGACGGACACACTTCAGTGAGGAACCTTCATGAGACTATTGGACCGCAGCCTGAGTTCAAGTATTGATCAGTCAACACATTTTAACCACCAGATGTCAGCAAACTTACATGTTGTTCCTTTAAAGTTCAGATCACTGAGTTTGTTTCTTCATGTTCAGTTTCATACATAAGTTCAGGAGGATCTGTTCTACACGGTTCTGGTGGTTCTGTCGTAGTTTTATTTTGAAAGTTGCGACTTGAACAGAGTTCCTGTTTACAGGTGTCTGGTTTGTTTTATTGTGAAAGTTGTGAGCGGAAGTCACATGGTTAGGTGACGTTTGTGTGAGGAAACTTGCTGCACACACACACACACACACACACGCACACGCGGAGGCTTTCTGTGTGAGGACGATGACGGTGTGAAGGAGGACCGGTGTGCCGCTCTGCCCCCCGCTGCTCCGCGGGAGATCGTGCTCAGTTGACCCGCAGCGGCTAACCGACGTGAAGCCTGACGGCAGGTCCGACCAGCTGGACACAGCCCTGCAGAGCAAGCTGCTACAGGCCGATGACTGGTGAGTAGAGTCCGGCCGTGAGGCTCAAGCGTCGGGCATGATGGAGGAGCGTGCTCCGGGGTGTGTGAGCAGAACCCCGCGAAGCTCCGGCTGTTAGAATTCCACCTCAGGGCTAAGCTAACGTTCGCTAAGCTAACAGGTTCCATTATCGGACACGGGTTTGTCCGCTCAGTTCCTCCAACAGACGGCTAACTTACTCCAGGCAGCTCCGACAGGAAGTGACTCACCTGTCAGCCCAGGTGTCACAATGTGCTGAAGGCTAAAGGTGTTACAAACAGCTCGGCTTCACTCACCCGAAGCTCCGTTTAAAACCCGCAAAGTTTTAAACTAAACCGCAAAAATGCGGCGATCCGCTTCTCACCGACACGCACGTGCGTCATTCCCGAACACACCTGTTCACCTGTTTTAATTCGGCGTGCAACTAATTGATGACAGCCATTTAAATTTGAATAATGTCACGTGGTTTCCGGTCGGTTCACGCCGCTGATGTTGCTGTTCATAGTGTGGACTGTTAGGAGGTGTTAACAGGTGAGCCCGCTCTCACAGGTGAGCCCGCTCTCAGCTTGTTGTACTCGAGGGTCACAAATCTTAAAATGTCAGATTTTTACTTCTTATGGACTGAGTCGTTTTCACACCTTTACCTGTGGCAGTGATGACGTCAGCAGGTCATTTCATCCAGAACAAAGTGTCTTCAAAGTAAATGACTGACGTGTTGGCCTCAGACTGATTAACCAGTGTACAAGAGGACACCGGACACCTCGTGACTCCTGTTAAACTCACCTGCTCAGGTGTTTGCTGACATCAGCCGTGGACTGTGCTCGGTTACAGCTCCTGGTTCTGATTCTTTTGGGATGTCTCTGCTGCCTCGTGCAGGGCCGGACCTCGGCTTTTAGTGGCCTGAAACAGTACACACACACACACACACACACACACACACTCACAAACTCACACACACACACACACACACACATCATGTCACATTGTTGTCTGACATACAGTAACTCTGTATGTCCATGAGGGAGGGGCTCTGAGGCTTACCTGTGATTCCTCACCTACAGTGGTCACACCTGAGCGGTAACCATAGTAACAGACAGGACACAGACAGCAGAGAAACGGCACCGTTCCAGATGGTTCTGTGTAACAAACAGTTCCAGTCTCTCTCTCGCTCTCTCTCTCTCTCTCTACAGCAGTGTAATGTAAGGCGATGCTCGCTCGGCCATCATGGCCAGTGTCACGCTGAGGTACTTCTGTTATGGCTGCCTCGTCACCTCGGCGACCTGGTCCGTCCTCCTCTTCCTGTACTTCTCGATGGGGGCGGAGCCCAGCCATGGCAGGACCCCCCTGCAGCACCGCAGCCAGCCAATCACCAAGGGCCTGGTCAACCAGAGAGAGGGGCGTCGGCCTCTGCCAGCCAATAAGGGAGTGGAGCTGTCTCCAGAGATGGGTGAGTCACCGTGGTGTGTTCAGGTGCTGCTGGGAATATTAAACCTGGTTTGGACCGGTCCCGGCTGACGGTCTCCGGTCTCTCTAACACTGGGTTTGTCTGCAGGGATGATCTTTAACGAAGCGGATCAGGAGGTGAGGGACACAGGTTACCATCGACACGCCTTCAATGTCCTCATCTCCACCAGACTGGGATACCACAGAGAACTGCCCGACACCAGAGACTCCCAGTAAGAACCACCAGGGAGATTTATGACATCACAACTCATTAGGAGCCAATCAGGGTCCAGTATGAAACTTAATTAATCCAAACAGCCCCGCCCACACCGCCCACACCGCCCACATCACCCTCAACTTAAAACAACTTTACTGATGATAAACTGTTGGTTAGTGATGATAAACTGTTGGTTAGTGATGATAAACTGTTGGTTAGTGATGATAAACTGTTGGTTAGTGATGATAAACTGTTGGTTAGTGATGATAAACTGTTGGTTAGTGATGATAAACTGCTGGTTAGTGATGATAAACTGTTGGTTAGTGATGATAAACTGTTGGTTAGTGATGATAAACTGCTGGTTAGTGATGATAAACTGCTGGTTAGTGATGATAAACTGTTGGTTAGTGATGATAAACTGCTGGTTAGTGATGATAAACTGTTGGTTAGTGATTAGTGATGATAAACTGTTGGTTAGTGATGATAAACTGTTGGTTAGTGATGATAAACTGCTGGTTAGTGATGATAAACTGCTGGTTACTGACCCACTCTCTGCAGGTGTCGGGATAAGGTGTATCCGTCGGCTCTACCTTCTGCCAGCGTTGTGATCTGTTTCTTCAACGAGGCGTTCTCCGCCCTGCTGAGGACGGTCCACAGCGTTCTGGACAGAACGCCGGTGTACCTGCTGCACGAAATCATCCTGGTGGACGACCACAGCGAGCTTGGTAACACCCAGCAAACACAAATGTTGGATTCATCTGTAATTTACATTTTACTTGAGCGTTTGTCGGCCTTTGTGTTTATGTCAAAGCAGCACTGAATGTTTGTGTGTGAGCTGATGATTCCATGTTGGTGTTGGTGTCCATTTAGACGAGCTGAAGGACGACTTGGACCGGTACGTCAGGGAGGAGCTGCAGGGGAAAGTCAAAATCGTGAGGAACCAGAGGAGGGAAGGACTCATCAGAGGACGCATGATAGGAGCCTCACATGCTACTGGTACATCCTAACTTCCTACCTCCTTAACCAGTACATCCTTGTTCCCTATTTCCTAATAAATACATAATTTTTCTTTACACACACATAATCCGTACTTGTCTGATGTTCCGTGTTCCCTAATTCCTTCATCTATATGTCCTTGTTTCCTATTTCCCTAACTTGTACATCCTTAATCTGTACCTCCTTATTCCATATGTCCATACTTCCATGCTTCCTTATATCCTCGTAAGTATCCCTGATATTCATGTTTCCTACTTCCTCGCTCACTGCAGACTGGCTGTATCCTCAAAGTCATGTTCGAGTGTTGTTGTGGTTGAGCTCCTGACAGGATTCAGTGAAGCTGGACTCACCTGGTCTGTGTGTGTCCAGGTGAGGTACTGGTCTTCCTGGACAGTCACTGTGAGGTGAACCAGGCATGGCTGCAGCCTCTGCTGGCTCCCATCCAGAAGGACCGCCACACTGTCGTCTGCCCCGTCATCGACATCATCTCAGCCGACACTCTGTCCTACTCGCCCTCACCCATCGTCAGGGGCGGATTCAACTGGGGGCTGCACTTCAAGTGGGACCCCGTCCCCCCCTCTGAGCTCAATGGCCCCGAGGGAACCTCCGGACCAATCAGGTAACTAGTTGACCTGACCAGGTAATCTGACAGCATCCAGACCACACCTCACTTCCTGCCACCCCCCCCCCCAGGTCTCCCACCATGGCAGGTGGCCTATTCGCCATGAACAGGAAGTACTTTAACGAGCTTGGCCAATACGACGCCGGGATGGACATCTGGGGCGGGGAAAACCTGGAGATCTCTTTCAGGGTGAGGAAGCTGTTTTTACTGACTGTCAGCTAGATGTGACATGAACATGAGCATGACATCAACATGACATTAACACGTGTAACACTGACATCCAGTCACAAATAAACTCTACAGCACTGTGCCACACATCAGTGAACCACACGGGTTAAAGTTCTCGTTGATATGATGGATGTCCGTCCGTCATTAGACCAGTGATTCTTAACCATGAGCGCCACCTAGAGGGCCGCGGGGCCGTATAGACTATCAACTGACAACCAGAGACATTACTGTCACCCATGAGACGCTCAGTTACTGCTTCACACCACTTGGTGGCAGTAATGTGTCAGTCAGTTGTTAAACATGCTCCAATAAGCAGAAGAAGACAGGTGGTGTGTGTGTGTGTGTGTGTGTGTGTGTGTGTGTGTGTGTGTGTGTGTGTGTGTGTGTGTGTGTGTGTGTGTGTGTGTGTGTGTGTGTGTGTGCGCGTGTGGACATGTGACCGATGAAGAGAAACTTGCTTCTGACATGTAAAGATGAACATTAACAGATTATAAGTTTGTTTTTATTTAATTTGAAACTTTTATTATTTTATTTTTATTTAACAGAAAAATGACTCATAATTATATTTTACTACAGCAATAAAAAGAGACTCAAAAAAAATTAAATGTGATTAATGAAACAAATCAACAGCACGGCTGACAGGGAATTTTCACAGTTGGAAACTTTCCATGGGAATTAACGGGAATAAACAAAACTGAAGGTTGGGCCTTTAACAGGAAACATAAATATAGTTGGGGAAAATATATTTTATCATAATCTTAATAAACCAGATTTCATGCAGGTACACTTGAATATCTGCTGTTCCTCCATCACATGCTTTTCATGGAATGTTTCTGGAACGTTTCCGGAAATTTACCGGAAACTTTCCACCCCTTTGCAACCGCCGGTGGAACGGCGGGATAACTATGACTCTCTTAAGGTAGCCAAATGCCTTGTCATCTAATTTGTGACGCGCATGAATGGATGAACGAGATTCCCACTGTCCCTACCTACTATCTAGCGAAACCACAGCCAAGGGAACGGGCTTGGCAGAATCAGCGGGGAAAGTAGACCCTGTTGAGCTTCACACATAATAAATACATGTCTTTGTTATGATCATATTGTATCATGTCATTTATTTGACAAGGTATGTGTGCTGACATCACATGACATGTTGTGATGTAATCCAGTAAACGTGTCACATGTTGGTCTGTGGTTAGCCTAGCTTAGCATGAAGAGCTAGCCTGTCTCACGCTCGCCGTCTGTCTGTCTGTCAGATCTGGATGTGTGGCGGTCAGCTGCTCATCATCCCGTGCTCCAGGGTCGGACACATCTTCAGGAAGCGGCGTCCGTACGGCTCTCCAGGGGGGCAGGACACCATGGCCCACAATTCCCTGCGGCTGGCACACGTCTGGATGGACGAGTACAAGGTACACACACACACACACACACACACACACACACACACACACACACACTCAGGGCAGAGGTCCTGAAGCGTCCTCTGACCTCACTTCCTGTCTCAGGAGCAGTATCTGTCCCTGCGTCCGGAGCTACGCGAGCGCAGTTACGGTGACATCAGCGAGCGCGTGGCGTTGAGGAAGCGGCTGCAGTGTCGCTCGTTCCGCTGGTACCTGGACACCGTGTACCCCGAGATGCAGACGGTCGGCAACGGCAACAAGCAGCAGCAGCCGGTGTTCATCAACAAGGGCCTGAGGCGACCCAAAGTCCTGCAGAGAGGACGGGTACCTGAACGCATCATTCATACGTTTACCGCCACGCGTTCAGAGCCTGACCGTCACTAACCTGTCCTTCCTCTTTCAGCTTTGTAACCTAGCAACCGGCCGTTGTCTGGTGGCCCAGGGCAGAGCCAGTCAGAAGGGCGGAGTCGTCGTCCTGCGGCCATGTGACCCCCGAGACCCCGAACAGGTGAGGCAAGCACATGACCATTTAAAAACAACAGGAAGGCTGCTGATTGGACGGCTCACTGACATGACCTGTGTGTGTGTGTGTGTGTGTGTGTAGGACTGGGCCTATGATGAGGAGGGTCAGCTGGTCCTGGCAGGTCTGCTGTGTCTCGATGTGTCTGAGGTTCGGACCTTTGACCCGCCCAGACTGATGAAGTGTCACGGCTCGGGGGGGTCGCAGCAGTGGAGCCTGGGGGTGAGACACACACACACACACACACACACACACACACACACACACACACACACACACACACTCTCTCTCTCTCTCTCTCTCTCTCTCTCTCTCTCTCTCTCTCTCTCTCTCTCTGACCTGTCTGTCTCTCTCTGACCTGTCTGTCTCTCTCTCTCTCTCTCCCTGTCTCTCTCTCTCTCTGACCTGTCTGTCTCTCTCTCTCTCCCTGTCTCTCTCTCCCTCTGACCTGTCTCTCTCTCTGTCTCTCTCTCTGACCTGTCTCTCTCTCTGTCTCTCTCTCTGTCTCTCTCTCTCTCTCTGACCTGTCTGTCTGTCTCTCTCTCTCTCTGACCTGTCTCTCTCTCTCTCTCTCTCTCTCTCTCTCTCTCTGTCTCTCTCTCTGACCTGTCTGTCTGTCTGTCTCTCTCTCTCTGACCTGTCTCTCTCTCTCTCTCTCTCTCTCTCTGACCTGTCTGTCTGTGTCTCTCTCTCTCTCTGACCTCTCTCTCTCTCTCTCTCTTTCTCTCTCTGACCTGTCTGTCTGTCTGTCTCTCTCTCTCTCTCTCTCTCTGACCTGTCTGTCTGTCTGTCTCTCTCTCTCTCTCTCTCTCTGTCTCTCTCTCTGACCTGTCTGTCTGTGTCTCTCTCTCTCTCTGACCTGTCTCTCTCTCTCTCTCTCTCTCTCTCTCTCTCTCTCTCTCTCTCTCTCTCTCTCTCTGACCTGTCTGTCTGTGTCTCTCTCTCTCTGACCTGTCTCCTCTCTCTCTCTCTCTCTCTCTCTCTCTCTCTGTCTCTCTCTCTGACCTGTCTGTCTGTCTGTCTCTCTCTCTCTCTGACCTGTCTCTCTCTCTCTCTCTCTCTCTCTCTCTGACCTGTCTCTCTCTCTGACCTGTCTGTCTGTCTCTCTCTCTGACCTCTCTCTCTCTGACCTGTCTGTCTGTCAATTCAATTCAATTCAATACAGCTTTATTGGGAAACATGTGTTAACATTGCCAAAGCGAGTGTGACATTAACAAAAGCATAGATAATGTCTGAACAGAAAATACAGGAATAAAATAAATAAATTAATTAATAAATTTAACATAATTTTAAACAAAGGCTTATATTATCGGTGTGCAATATTATAAATAAGGCATATAATAGTTGTGAAATAAAGGGCCTATATACATATCAGTTAAACGTTAACTTTGTAAGAATAATAAATATATACAGAGTAAATGATGTCCATCAGGAGGAGATGGTCTAGGTCTGTCCTTCCTGTCCTCTGGACCTCCTTCTGTGGTCACAGCAGTTCACAGATCTTGCTGCTATTTTTGAACATTGCTGTACTTCACCCAGCAGGTATGGAAGTTTGTGGATGTTGTCTAGGGTCTCAAATTCTTTCTGGGTGTCTGTGATCTGTGGAAAGTACGTGTCTCTGATGTCATGGTACAGCTGGCAGGTGGTTAGAAAGTGCAGCTCGGTCTCCACCTCGTGTTGTGTGCAGTGGGTGCACAGTCTGTCTTCTCTGGGGAGCCAGGTCTGTCTGTGACGGCCTCTTTCGATGGCGAGGCTGTGCTCACTGAGTCTGTACATGGTCAAGGATTTCCTGAGCTTGGGATCGGGCACAGTGCTCAGGTATTCTGCCACAGTGTATTTTCTATTTAGGCCAAATAACATTCCAGTCTGCTCTGTTGTTGGTTGATTCTTTCCAGTGTGTCAGATAGTTTTCTTTTTGTTTTCTTATAATTTGGTTTAGTCTGATGGATTTCTGTTTGGTGGCTCTGCTTGTGTTTGTGGACGGAGTCCCAGAACCAGTTGGCTGAGGGGGCAGCTCTCTACAGTCTCTGTGTGGGTGAGGGCTTTTTTATGGAGCGTGTTGTGGTCACTTTCTTTAAGGTGATCATAAAATTTAATTGCTGTCTTTTGAATTTTGATGATTAGTGGGTATCGTCCTAATTCTGCTCTGCATGCATTGTTTGGTGTTTTCCGTTGGAGGATGGATTTGCAGAATTCTGCATGCAGAGTCTCAGTTTGGTGTTTATCCCATTTTGTAAAATCTTGGTTGGCAGGTGGACCCCAGACCTCACAACCGTATAGAGAAATGGGTTCTATGACGGAGTCCAATATTTTGAGCCAGATTTGAATTGGGATGTCTAATTTGATGTTCTTCTTGATGGCGTAAAAAGCCCTTCTCGCCTTGTCTCTCAGGTCACTTACAGCTTTGTTGAAGTTTCCTGTGGTGCTGATGTTTAGGCCGAGGTAGGTGTAGTTTTTTGTATGTTCTAGAGCCGTCTTATCTAGGAAGAGTTTGTGTTTGTTGTGGTGGAGGCTGCATCCTTTTTGGAATATCATGATGTTTGTCTTGGTTAGATTTACCGGTAAGGCCCACGTTTGGGAGAAGGTGTGCAGAAGATCAAGGTGTTGTTGTAATCCTTCTTTGGTCGGAGACAGCAAAACCAGGTCGTCTGCGAACAGTAGGCATCTGATTTCTGTGTCTACTAGAGTGATGCCAGCTGCTACAGACTGCTCTAGTGACTTTGCCAATTCATGAATGTATATGTTGAAGAGGGTCGGGCTCAAGGGTCTGTCTGTCTCTCTCTCTCTCTCTCTGTCTCTCTCTCCCTCTGACCTGTCTCTCTCTCTGTCTCTCTCTCTGACCTGTGTGTCTCTCTCTCTCTCTCTGTCTCTCTCTCTCTCTGACCTGTCTGTCTCTCTCTCTGTCTCTCTCTCTGTCTCTCTCTGTCTCTCTCTCTCTCTGACCTGTCTGTCTCTCTCTCTGTCTCTCTCTGTCTCTCTCTCTCTCTGACCTGTCTGTCTCTCTCTCTGTCTCTCTCTCTCTCTCTGTCTCTCTCTCTCTCTGACCTGTCTGTCTCTCTCTCTCTCTGTCTCTCTCTCTCTCTGACCTGTCTGTCTCTCTCTGTCTCTCTCTCTCTCTGACCTGTCTCTCTCTCTCCTGCAGAAGTCTAACCGGCTCTATCAGGTCTCCGTTGGTCAATGTCTCGCCGTCGCTCAGCCAATCGGGCCCAAGGGTTACGTCTCCATGGCGATATGCGACGCCTCACAGGCGCAGCAGTGGCAGCTGGAGGGCTGAAGAGGATGACATCACACCTCCATGTGACAAGGAGACGAGGACACGGTCGAGGAGACAAGGAGACGGTCGAGGAGATGGACGTGTTTTTAAAGACAATCTAAAGTCTCTTGTTCTGTCTCGGTCTTGGATCTTTGTGTTTTTACTGTTTTAGTTTTTCTCAGGACGACTTTGATCAAGCAGTCGGTTTGATTTTAGTTCTTTTAATGTTTGGGAAGAAACGCTTCCAGGTTCCAGGACAGACTGGAAAATAAGGCTGAAGTATCCTGAAGTTTGGAGAGAGGTTTTCCAGGAACCAACAGGAGGAGTTTTTAAATTTGTCTATTTTCAAATCATCATAAATTTCAAGCCACACCTTGAAAGTCTTGTAATGACCTTGAAAATCCTGGATTCATCATTGAAAACATGAATGAGTCTGTCAGACTGATGTGTAACATATGTGTGAAGTCAGGTGATATTTTACAGAACATGTGGAGCCTGAAGAACTTTGTTTGTGACATTTCATCAATAAATCTTTAATAAACGACTGAAGAATAAAATTTATCTCAACGTCTCTGTTTCCAGGCTAACGCTAGCTTAGCAAACATCTCTGAACAGGTGTGAACGATGTTTGAACTACCAGGCTTGAGTTCTGGTGGAGGTCTGAGAGAACCCTGTAGTAGTTCCAGATCTCAGGAGGTTCCAGGTGTCCTTGAGGAGTTCCTTATTGTCTTCACAAAGCCGTTCCCTTGGTTCTTCAGTACGTTCTTGAAACCTGGAATTACACTTGAGGCAAGACCACAATCTTTGTGTGGTTCCAGATATCCTTGAATAGATCTCAGGGTCCTGGAAAATGTTCCAAGGGCCTTGAGTTTTTATTGAGGAAGAGTGAACGCTGTAAATGTTTCCTGTTGACCAAACGACTGACAGACCACAGAGATCAATACTTTTTTGTGTGTGTGTGTGTGTGTGTGTGTGTGTGTGTGTGTGTGTGTGTTGGCCTGCAGTGTATTGACGAGAAGAGAAAGCTAATTATTTCAGGGGCTGATTCGCTGGAAGCCATCAATTAGACTCTTAACACACACACACACACACACACACACACACACACACACACACACACACACACACACAAATTAACCTTATTGACCTCAGAGTTGGAGTTTAGGGACCAATTCAGTTTATTGATGAGACCGCTGACACACACACACAAATAAATACATGAGTTAAACCATCATCTCGTATAATCCAGTGTCAGAGTGTAATCCCACTGTGGTAACTATGTTCAGCTGTACTCGAGTATTTGTTCTGATTACATTACTTCTGATCAAAAACTAGCGAGTCGACAACTTTGTTACCAGCCAATCATCAACAAGGTCACCAACAGCAGACATAGCAGCCAGCTAATATTACTGACTAGTCCAACAGCAGTCAGCCCAGCTCGGCGTCTGTCTTTCAGCCTTTTATTTCACCAAGCTCTCACCAACCACTAAAAGTCAGTCCCAGATTTACTCTTGTCCGGCGGCTTCTTGCTCGCTCACTCTCTCCTTTTCTCTTCTTAGCTTCCTCCGTCAACGTCCTCTTCACTCTCTTCTCCTCTGCCATTATGTCCATAGAAGCTGCTGACTGCTGGGCCTGAAAACATTAACAAACTGAGCTAATAGCAGCTACAGCTGTCAGCAGGTTACTTCACTGTCCATCAGGAAACTCTGTAAATCACAGAGAGTTGAGGCGGAGCAGCCGGAGGACATCAGAGGGAAAACCAGAATCACCAAATTCACCAAAATCAGTGAAATAGTTGGTGGTGTGTGACTCCACGTGTCCTTATCGAGATTCCAGGGCCTTGAGAGTCTTCCAGAACTCTTTGAAAACAACCAAAGGCTGTAGGGATTCTCGAGGTGTGTTTACTGGTCTGTGAGGAGGTTGGAGAAGTCTTTCAGAATCTTTAATGAGGTTCCAGGACTATTCAAAGTGTTTGTGGAGCTCTCAAGGTTCCAGGATTCCTGAGGAGGACTTGAGGATCATTTAGGAGTTACCAGAGGTTCATGAGGAGGTTTGTGAATTAACCTGAAGACCTCATAGGCATCCTGGAAGAGGTTCCAGGAGTTAGGAAGGAATTTCCAGGTGTGTGTGTGTCTGTGTGTGTGTGTGTGTGTGAGAGAGAGAGAGAGACAGGCCATGACTGAAAGCTCTGCAATATGACCTGCTGTGAAAATCAATGTGCATTAACACACATACACACACACACACACACACACACACAGTTAATGTGACATCATGCAGTCTGATTGGACGGTTGAATTGAATCTGCCTCATAAATCCACATTTACAAATTTAGAGAAACTTTATTGATCTGTGTGTGTGTATATGTGTGTGTGTGTGTGTGTGTGTGTGTGTGTGTGTATGTGTGTGAGCAGTCCTTGAGGAGGCTCCAGGAGTCATTGAAAGGTTCCAGGTGTTCTTGATGGTTTTCTGGAGGATTTCGTCCAATCAGATTCCAGTTGAAGAGCAGAACCTTGAGATGTTTCTGATCCAAAAGGTTCCTGAAGGCTGTTCGTGTCAGAACAGCTTCAGCTCTCTGTGATGTACACACTATGATGGACACATAGCTTTAGCATAACCACGTGCTAATGTAGCTAACTGCTAACCGAATCTGCTGTTAGCATGCTAACAGAACCGGGTTCT
>OX336902.1:2926685-3021685 GCA_946959425.1 Argyrosomus regius
GATGGTGATGATGGTGATGCTGATGATGATGATGATGGTGATGATGATGATGATGATGATGTTGATGGTGGTGATGGTGATGATGATAGTGGTGATTTTGATGGTGATGTTGATGGTGGTGATGGTGATGATGGTGACGTTGATGGTGGTGATGGTGATGATGTTGATGATGATGTTGTAGGAACTGGTATTTTGATGAGCCTTCCTGTGGAGGAGAGGCATGCGTTGTGATGTACCATCAACCAACTGCACTACCTGGTCTGGGCGGGGCTTACCTCCACCAATGGAATGATGACCGCTGCAACATGAAACACAACTTCATATGCAAATATGAACCAGGTACCATCAGCCAATCAGCTTCACTCTCTGTTAAACAGACCAGGTACCATCAGCCAATCAGCTCATTTGTTGCCTTCATTCTTTCTTTTGTCTTTCAGAGAGCCATCTTGTGAAGGAACACAGTGACACACCTGGAGGGCGGGGCACAGGTAAACAGGAAGGTACTTAAAAGTCATAATGTCCATCACTGGATGCTGACAGCTCCAGCACCTTTAATCTGATGATCCTTCTAAACTACTTTTACATGAAGAGAGAATAATAGATTACTTTTACATAAGGACAGAGTAATAGATTACCTTTGCTGAGCAGCAACACCTTTATTCTGATGAACCTTCTCCACAACCATCTTATTTTTAGACAATACTACTTTTACAGAGTAATAGATTACAGAGTAATAGATTACTTTACAGAGCGTGATGGAGGCAGGCGAGGCTGAGTTCTTCCTGAAGTCCACAACCATCTCCATTATTGTTAAAGAATAGATTACTTTACCTGAAGGCAGAGTAATAGATTACTTTACTTTTTTTCCCTCAGAATTCATAAATGAGTCAGAAAAGTCAGAAATCTGAGAAAAAAGTCAGATTTCTGAGAAAAATGTATTTTGAAAGTAATCAATTACTTTATTCTTCTGCCAGAAATCTGACTTTTTTTTCTCAGAAATCTGACTTTAAAACTCAGAATGATTCAGAAAGTCATAATTTATAGTTTTAAAGAAAAGAAATCTATTACTTTAAAAGTAATCTATTATTCTAAAAAGTAATCTGTTGCTTTCAAATTAATCCATTACTTTCATTATTACTTTAATTTCAAAGCAATCTATTACTTTCAAAGCAATAGATTACTTTCAAAATACTTTTTTCTCCGAAATCTGACTTTTAAAGTCAGAATTTCAAAAGTAATCAGTTACTTTCAAAGTAATCCAATACTTTCAAAATACTTTAATACTACTTTTTCAAAGTAATGTAATACTTTCAAAGTAATCAATACTTCATTACTACTTTAATTTCAAAGCAATCTATTACTTTCAAAGTAATCCAATACTTTCAAAATACTTTTAATACTACTTTTTCAAAGTGATCTATTACTTTCAAAGTAATAGCTCACTGGGTAGAGCATCCGCCCCATGTGCAAAGTCCCCGCAGCACAGGGTTCAAATCCGCCCTTTGCTGTCATTCCCCATCTCTCTCCTCAGCTATCTCTATCCAATAAAGCTTGAAAAGGCCACAAAAATATTGTTAAATATTGTTAAGTAATCTATTATTCTAAAAAGTAATCTGTTGCTTTCAAATTAATCCATTACTTTCATTATTACTTTAATTTCAAAGTAATCTATTACTTTCAAAGCAATAGATTACTTTCAAAATACTTTTTTCTCAGAAATCTGACTTTCTTTTCTCAAGATTCGGACCCTGGGCTGCTGGACCCTTCGTACATGGGGCATATGCTCTACTCAATGAGCTAACCAACAGCCTGACTTCTTTTGACCTAAACTGACCTATTACTTTTGAAAGTATAGTTAACTTTGAAAGTAATAGATTACTTTTGAGAGTAATTGATTAGTTTGGAAGTAATAGATTACTTTAAAAATTACTAGATTACTTTGAAAATAGTTTTAAAAAAAAGAAAAAATGGGATTTATAAAACAAAAATTAAAAAATGAACAAAAAAAAAGAAAAATTAAAAGTAATAGATTACTTTTCAGAGAAATAGATTACTTTGGAAGTAATACATTACTTTGAAAATAATTGAAAAAATTGTAATAAAAAAAATCAAAATATGAAAAAGAATCAAAAAATCAAAAGTAATACATTACTTTGGAAGCAATAGATTACTTTGAACGTAATACATAACTTTGAAAATAGTTTTTGAAAAATGATTTTTTGGGGGAATTTTAAAAAAATTGAAAAATTGAAAGTAATAGATTACTTTTCAGAGTAATACATTACTTTGGAAGTAATAGATTACTTTGAAAATAGCTTTAAAAAATTGAAAAAATTGAAAAAAATTGATTTTTAAAACAAAATAAATTATAAAATGAACAAAAAAAAATCAAAGAATTGAAAGTAATAGATAAAAAGAGAAAAAAAATCAGATTTCTGAGAAGTATATAATAGTAGTAATTCTGATTATAAAACTATGAATTCTGCCTTTTTTCCTCAAAATCCTGCCTTTTTTCTCAAAATTCTGACCTTTTCTAACATATTCTGTGTTTTAAAGTCAGAAATTCGAGATAAAAGTCAGAATTCAGAGAAAAAAAATGCAGATTTATCAGAAAAATGCAGAATTCAGAGAAAAAAAGGCAGATTTTGATTAAAAAAAAGGAAAAAAGTCAGAATTCTGAGAGAAAAAAGTAAGTAAGAGAAAAAGGCAGATTTTGGGGAAAAAAGGGTAGAATTCTGAGAAAAACAGGTCGATTTCTGGGAATTGCAGAATTCTGAGAAAAACAGGCAGATTTCTGAGAAAAACAGGCAGAATTCTGAAAAAAAGGAGATTTGGGGAAAAAAAACAAACACCTGAGATTTCTGGGGAAAATGGCAGATTTCTGGGAAAAATGGCAGAATCCTGAGAAAAACAGGCAGATTTCTGGGAAAAATGTCAGAATTCTGAGAAAAAAAGACAGAATTCTGAGAGGAAAAAAGTCAGATTTATGTAGAAAAATGACAGAATTGAAGAAAAAAAACAACCCTGAGATTTCTGGGAAAAATTGCAGAGTTCTGGAAAAAAAAGCAGATTTTGGGGAAAAACAGGCAGATTTGGGGGAAAAACAGGTAGATTTCTGGGAATTGCAGAATTCTGAGAAAAATCAGGCAGATTTCTGAGAAAAACAGGCAGAATTCTGAAAAAAAATGCAGATTTCTGGGAAAAATGGCAGAATTCTGAGAAGAAAGGCAGAATTCTGAAAAAAAAGCAGATTTTGGGAAAAAAGAAAAAAACACCTGAGATTTCTGGGGGAAAAAAGGGCGAATTCTGAGAAAAAAAGGCAGATTTCTGGGAAAAATGGCAGAATTTGGAGAAAAAAAGGCTGATTTATGTAGAAAAATGACGGAATTCTGGGGAACAAAGGCAGATTTTAGGGAAAAACAGGCAGATTTCTGAAAAAAAAGGCAGATTTCTGGGAAAAATGGCAGAATTTGGAGAAAAACAGGCAGATTTCTGGGAAAAATGGCAGAATTCTGAGAAGAAAGGCAGATTTCTGAGAGAAAAAAGTGATTTATGCGGAAAAAAGTCAGAATTCTGAGAAAAACAGGCAGATTTCTGAGAAAAAAAGAATTCTGAGAGGAAAAAAGTCAGATTTATGTAGAAAAATGACAGAATCGAAAAAGAAAAAAACCAACCCTGAGATTTCTGGGAAAAATGGCAGAGTTCTGGAAAAAAAAGCAGATTTTGGGGGAAAACAGGCAGATTTGGGGGAAAAACAGGCAGATTTCTGGGAAAAATGGCAGAATTCTGACAAGAAAGGCAGAATTGTGAAAAAAAGCAGATTTTGGGAAAAAAAAGGCCGAATTCTGAGAAAAAAAGAGGCAGATTTCTGGGAAAAATGGCAGAATTCTGAGAAAAACAGGCAGATTTCTGAGAAAAACAGGCAGAATTCTGAAAAAAAAGGCAGATTTCTGGGACAAATGGCAGAATTCTGAAGAAAAAAAGGCAGATTTCTGGGAAAAATGGCAGAATTCTGAGAAAAACAGGGAGATTTCTGAGAGAAAAAAGTGGTTTTATGCGGAAAAAAGTCAGAATTCAGAGAAAAAACAGGCAGATTTCTGAGAAAAACAGGCAGAATTCTGAAAAAAAAGGCAGATTTCTGGGAAAAATGGCAGAATTTGGAGAAAAACAGGCAGATTTCTGGGGAAAATGGCAGAGTTCTGGAAAAAAAAGCAGATTTTGGGGGAAAAACAGGCAGATTTCTGGGGAAAATGGCAGAATTCTGAGAAAAACAGGCAGATTTCTGAGAAAAACAGGCAGAATTCTGAAAAAAAGGCAGATTACTGGGGAAAATTGCAGATTTCTAAAAAAAAGCAGATTTTGGGGGGGGGGCTGAGATTTCTGGGAAAAATGGCAGAGTTCTCGAAAAAAAAGCAGATTTTGGGGAAAAACAGGCAGATTTTGGGGAAAAACAGGCAGATTTCTGGGAAAAATGGCAGAATTCTGAGAAGAAAAGCAGAATTGTGAAAAAAAAGCAGATTTTGGGGAAAAAAAGGCAGAATTCTGAGAGAAACAGGCAGATTTGAGGGAAAAACAGGCAGATTTCTGGGAAAAACAGGCAGATTTCTGAGAAAAACAGGCAGAATTCTGAAAAAAAGGCAGATTTCTGGGAAAAACAGGCAGATTTCTGGGGAAAATGGCAGAATTCTGAGAAAACAGGCAGAATTCTGAGAGGAAAAAAGTCAGATTTATGTAGAAAAATGACAGAATTGGAAAAAAAAAAAAAACAACCCTGAGATTTCTGGGAAAAATGGCAGAGTTCTGGAAAAAAAAGCAGATTTTGGGGGAAAACAGGCAGATTTGGGGGAAAAACAGGCAGATTTCTGGGAAAAATGGCAGAATTCTGACAAGAAAGGCAGAATTGTGAAAAAAAGCAGATTTTGGGGAAAAAAAAGGCCGAATTCTGAGAAAAAAACAGGCAGATTTCTGGGAAAAATGGCAGAATTCTGAGAAAAACAGGCAGATTTCTCAGAAAAACAGGCAGAATTGAAAAAAAAAACCAACCCTGAGATTATTGGGAAAAATTGCAGATTTAAAAAAAAAAAGCAGATTTTGGGGGGGGGGCTGAGATTTCTGGGGAAAATGGCAGAGTTCTGGAAAAAAAAAGCAGATTTTGGGGAAAAACAGGCAGATTTTGGGGAAAAACAGGCAGATTTCTGGGAAAAATGGCAGAATTCTGACAAGAAAGGCAGAATTGTGAAAAAAAAGCAGATTTTGGGGGAAAAAAAGGCCGAATTCTGAGAAAAAAACAGGCAGATTTCTGGGAAAAATGGCAGAATTCTGAGAAAAACAGGCAGATTTCTGAGAAAAACAGGCAGAATTCTGAAAAAAAGGCAGATTTCTGGGGAAAATGGCAGAATTTGGAGAAAAACAGGCAGATTTCTGGGAAAAATGGCAGAATTCTGAGAAAAACAGGGAGATTTCTGAGAAAAACAGGCAGAATTCTGAAAAAAAAGGCAGATTTCTGGGAAAAATGGCAGAATTCTGAGAAGAATGGCAGAATTCTGAGAAAAAAAGACAGAATTCTGAGAGGAAAAAAGTCAGATTTATGTAGAAAAATGACAGAATTGAAAAAAAAAACCAACCCTGAGATTATTGGGAAAAATTGCAGATTTAAAAAAAAAAAGCAGATTTTGGGGGGGGGGGGGGGCTGAGATTTCTGGGGAAAATGGCAGAGTTCTGGGAAAAAAAAGCAGATTTTGGGGAAAAACAGGCAGATTTTGGGGAAAAACAGGCAGATTTCTGGGAAAAATGGCAGAATTCTGAGAAAAACAGGCAGATTTCTGAGAAAAACAGGCAGAATTCTGAAAAAAAGGCAGATTACTGGGAAAAATTGCAGATTTCTAAAAAAAAAAGCAGATTTTGGGGGGGGGGCTGAGATTTCTGGGAAAAAATGGCAGAGTTCTGGAAAAAAAGCAGATTTTGGGGAAAAACAGGCAGATTTTGGGGAAAAACAGGCAGATTTCTGGGAAAAATGGCAGAATTCTGAGAAGAAAGGCAGAATTGTGAAAAAAAAGCAGATTTTGGGGAAAAAAAGGCTGAATTCTGAGAAAGAAAAAAGGCAGATTTATGGGAAAAATGGCGGAATTCGGAGAAAAAAGGCTGATTTATGTAGAAAAATGGCAGAATTCTAAGAAAAAAAGGCAGAATTCTGAGAGAAATAGGCAGATTTGAGGGAAAAACAGGCAGATTTCTGGGAAAAATGGCAGAATTCTGAGAAGAAAGGCAGAATTCTGAAAAAAAAGCAGATTTTGGGAAAAAAGAAAAAAACACCTGAGATTTCTGGGGGAAAAAAGGGCGAATTCTGAGAAAAAAAGGCAGATTTCTGGGAAAAATGGCAGAATTTGGAGAAAAAAAGGCTGATTTATGTAGAAAAATGACGGAATTCTGGGGAACAAAGGCAGATTTTAGGGAAAAACAGGCAGATTTCTGAAAAAAAAGGCAGATTTCTGGGAAAAATGGCAGAATTTGGAGAAAAACAGGCAGATTTCTGGGAAAAATGGCAGAATTCTGAGAAGAAAGGCAGATTTCTGAGAGAAAAAAGTGATTTATGCGGAAAAAAGTCAGAATTCTGAGAAAAAAAGAATTCTGAGAGGAAAAAAGTCAGATTTATGTAGAAAAATGACAGAATCGAAAAAAGAAAAACCAACCCTGAGATTTCTGGGAAAAATGGCAGAGTTCTGGAAAAAAAAGCAGATTTTGGGGGAAAACAGGCAGATTTGGGGGAAAAACAGGCAGATTTCTGGGAAAAATGGCAGAATTCTGACAAGAAAGGCAGAATTGTGAAAAAAAAGCAGATTTTGGGAAAAAAAAGGCCGAATTCTGAGAAAAAAAGAGGCAGATTTCTGGGAAAAATGGCAGAATTCTGAGAAAAACAGGCAGATTTCTGAGAAAAACAGGCAGAATTCTGAAAAAAAAGGCAGATTTCTGGGACAAATGGCAGAATTCTGAGAAAAACAGGCAGATTTCTGAGAAAAACAGGCAGAATTCTGAAAAAAAAGGCAGATTTCTGGGACAAATGGCAGAATTCTGAGAAAAAAAGGCAGATTTCTGGGAAAAATGGCAGAATTCTGAGAAAAACAGGGAGATTTCTGAGAGAAAAAAGTGGTTTATGCGGAAAAAAGTCAGAATTCAGAGAAAAAACAGGCAGATTTCTGAGAAAAACAGGCAGAATTCTGAAAAAAAAGGCAGATTTCTGGGAAAAATTGCAGAATTTGGAGAAAAACAGGCAGATTTCTGGGGAAAATGGCAGAGTTCTGGAAAAAAAAGCAGATTTTGGGGGAAAAACAGGCAGATTTCTGGGGAAAATGGCAGAATTCTGAGAAAAACAGGCAGATTTCTGAGAAAAACAGGCAGAATTCTGAAAAAAAGGCAGATTACTGGGGAAAATTGCAGATTTCTAAAAAAAAAGCAGATTTTGGGGGGGGGGCTGAGATTTCTGGGAAAAATGGCAGAGTTCTCGAAAAAAAGCAGATTTTGGGGAAAAACAGGCAGATTTTGGGGAAAAACAGGCAGATTTCTGGGAAAAATGGCAGAATTCTGAGAAGAAAAGCAGAATTGTGAAAAAAAAGCAGATTTTGGGGAAAAAAAAGGCAGAATTCTGAGAGAAACAGGCAGATTTGAGGGAAAAACAGGCAGATTTCTGGGAAAAACAGGCAGATTTCTGAGAAAAACAGGCAGAATTCTGAAAAAAAGGCAGATTTCTGGGAAAAACAGGCAGATTTCTGGGGAAAATGGCAGAATTCTGAGAAAACAGGCAGAATTCTGAGAGGAAAAAAGTCAGATTTATGTAGAAAAATGACAGAATTGGAAAAAAAAAAAAACAACCCTGAGATTTCTGGGAAAAATGGCAGAGTTCTGGAAAAAAAAGCAGATTTTGGGGGAAAACAGGCAGATTTGGGGGAAAAACAGGCAGATTTCTGGGAAAAATGGCAGAATTCTGACAAGAAAGGCAGAATTGTGAAAAAAAAGCAGATTTTGGGAAAAAAAAGGCCGAATTCTTAGAAAAAAAGAGGCAGATTTCTGGGAAAAATGGCAGAATTCTGAGAAAAACAGGCAGATTTCTGAGAAAAACAGGCAGAATTCTGAAAAAAAAAGGCAGATTTCTGGGACAAATGGCAGAATTCTGAGAAAAAAAGGCAGATTTCTGGGAAAAATGGCAGAATTCTGAGAAAAACAGGGAGATTTCTGAGAGAAAAAAGTGGTTTATGCGGAAAAAAGTCAGAATTCTGAGAAAAAACAGGCAGATTTCTGAGAAAAACAGGCAGAATTCTGAAAAAAAAGGCAGATTTCTGGGAAAAATGGCAGAATTTGGAGAAAAACAGGCAGATTTCTGGGGAAAATGGCAGAGTTCTGGAAAAAAAAGCAGATTTTGGGGGAAAAACAGGCAGATTTCTGGGGAAAATGGCAGAATTCTGAGAAAAACAGGCAGATTTCTGAGAAAAACAGGCAGAATTCTGAAAAAAAGGCAGATTACTGGGGAAAATTGCAGATTTCTAAAAAAAAAGCAGATTTTGGGGGGGGGGGCTGAGATTTCTGGGAAAAATGGCAGAGTTCTCGAAAAAAAGCAGATTTTGGGGAAAAACAGGCAGATTTTGGGGAAAAACAGGCAGATTTCTGGGAAAAATGGCAGAATTCTGAGAAGAAAAGCAGAATTGTGAAAAAAAGCAGATTTTGGGGAAAAAAAGGCAGAATTCTGAGAGAAACAGGCAGATTTGAGGGAAAAACAGGCAGATTTCTGGGAAAAACAGGCAGATTTCTGAGAAAAACAGGCAGAATTCTGAAAAAAAGGCAGATTTCTGGGAAAAACAGGCAGATTTCTGGGGAAAATGGCAGAATTCTGAGAAAACAGGCAGAATTCTGAGAGGAAAAAAGTCAGATTTATGTAGAAAAATGACAGAATTGGAAAAAAAAAACAACAACCCTGAGATTTCTGGGAAAAATGGCAGAGTTCTGGAAAAAAAAGCAGATTTTGGGGGAAAACAGGCAGATTTGGGGGAAAAACAGGCAGATTTCTGGGAAAAATGGCAGAATTCTGACAAGAAAGGCAGAATTGTGAAAAAAAAAGCAGATTTTGGGGAAAAAAAAGGCCGAATTCTGAGAAAAAAACAGGCAGATTTCTGGGAAAAATGGCAGAATTCTGAGAAAAACAGGCAGATTTCTGAGAAAAATGGCAGAATTCTGAGAAAAACAGGGAGATTTCTGAGAAAAACAGGCAGAATTCTGAAAAAAAAGGCAGATTTCTGGGAAAAATGGCAGAATTTGGAGAAAAACAGGCAGATTTCTGGGAAAAATGGCAGAATTCTGAGAAGAATGGCAGAATTCTGAGAAAAAAAGACAGAATTCTGAGAGGAAAAAAGTCAGATTTATGTAGAAAAATGACAGAATTGAAAAAAAAAACCAACCCTGAGATTATTGGGAAAAATTGCAGATTTAAAAAAAAAAAGCAGATTTTGGGGGGGGGGGGGCTGAGATTTCTGGGGAAAATGGCAGAGTTCTGGAAAAAAAAAGCAGATTTTGGGGAAAAACAGGCAGATTTGGGGGAAAAACAGGCAGATTTCTGGGAAAAATGGCAGAATTCTGAGAAAAACAGGCAGATTTCTGAGAAAAACAGGCAGAATTCTGAAAAAAAGGCAGATTACTGGGAAAAATTGCAGATTTCTAAAAAAAAAGCAGATTTTGGGGGGGGGCTGAGATTTCTGGGAAAAATGGCAGAGTTCTGGAAAAAAAGCAGATTTTGGGGAAAAACAGGCAGATTTTGGGGAAAAACAGGCAGATTTCTGGGAAAAATGGCAGAATTCTGAGAAGAAAGGCAGAATTGTGAAAAAAAAGCAGATTTTGGGGAAAAAAAAGGCTGAATTCTGAGAAAGAAAAAAAGGCAGATTTATGGGAAAAATGGCGGAATTCGGAGAAAAAAAGGCTGATTTATGTAGAAAAATGGCAGAATTCTAAGAAAAAAAGGCAGAATTCTGAGAGAAATAGGCAGATTTGAGGGAAAAACAGGCAGATTTCAGGGAAAAACAGGCAGAATTCCGGGAAAAATGGCAGCATTCTGAGAAAAACATGCAGATTTCTGAGAAAAACAGGCAGAATTCTGAGAAAAACAGGCAGAATTCTGAGAAAAACAGGCAGATTTCTGAGAAAAACAGGCAGAATTCTGAAAAGAAAGGCAGAATTGTGAAAAAAAAGCAGATTTTGGGGAAAAAAAGGCCGAATTCTGAGAAAAACAAGAGGCAGATTTCTGGGAAAAATTGCAGATTTCTTGGAAAAAAAAGGCAGAATTTGGAGAAAAAAAGGCAGAATTCTGAGAAAAACAGGCAGAATTCTGAGAAAAACAGGCAGATTTCTGCGAAAAATGGCAGAATTCTGAGAAAAATGGCAGAATTCTGAGAAAAAAAGACAGAATTCTGAGAGGAAAAAAGTCAGATTTATGTAGAAAAATGACAGAATTGAAAAAAAAAAACAACCCTGAAATTACTGGGAAAAATTGCAGATTTCTAAAAAAAAAGCAGATTTTGGGGGGGGGCCTGAGATTTCTGGGAAAAATGGCAGAGTTCTGGAAAAAAAGCAGATTTTGGGGGAAAACAGGCAGATTTTGGGGAAAAACAGGCAGATTTCTGGGAAAAATGGCAGAATTCTGACAAGAAAAGCAGAATTGTGAAAAAAAGCAGATTTTGGGAAAAAAAGGCCGAATTCTGAGGAAAAAAAAGGCAGATTTCTGGGAAAAATGGCAGAATTCGGAGAAAAAAAGGCTGATTTATGTAGAAAAATGACGGAATTCTGGGGAAAAAAGGCAGATTTTAGGGAAAAAAGGGCAGATTTCTGGGAAAAACAGGCAGATTTCTGGGACTTGCAGAATTCTGAGAAAAACAGGCAGATTTCTGAGAAAAACAGGCAGAATTCTGAAAAAAAAAAGGCAGATTTCTGGGAAAAATGGCAGAATTCTGAGAAAAAAAGGCAGAATTCTGAGAGAAACAGGCAGATTTGAGGGAAAAACAGGCAGATTTCTGGGAAAAACAGGCAGATTTCTGGGAAAAACAGGCAGATTTCTGAGAAAAACAGGCAGAATTCTGAAAAAAAGGCAGATTTCTGGGAAAAACAGGCAGATTTCTGGGGAAAATGGCAGAATTCTGAGAAAACAGGCAGAATTCTGAGAGGAAAAAAGTCAGATTTATGTAGAAAAAAAAAAACAACCCTGAGATTTCTGGGAAAAATGGCAGATTGCTAAAAAAAAAAAAGCAGATTTTGGAGGGGGATGGACACCTGGGATTTCTGGGAAAAATGGCAGAATTCTGACAAAAAAAAGATTTGGGGAAAAAAAAAAAACACCTGAGATTTCTGGGGAAAAAAAGGCCGAATTCTGAGAAAAAAAAAGGCAGATTTCTGGGAAAAATGGCAGAATTCTGAGAAAAAAAAGGCAGAATTGTGTGAAAAGTATTTTGAAAGTAATAGATTACTTTTGAAAATAATCTATTACTTTTTAAAATAGAATCTGACTTTTTGTGACTTATTCTGAGTTTTAAAGTCAGATTTCAGATTAGTTAGTAAGTTATCCATTATTACTTTGAAAGTAATGGATTACTTTTGAAAGTAATAGATTACTTTTACATGAACAGAGTAATAGATTACTTTTACAGTGTAAGATATTACTTTAAGAGTAATAGATTACTTTGACATGAAGACAGAGTAATAGATTACTCTGACATGAAGAGTAATTCATATTTTCCTGAAGAAGTCTTCCCGTTTGTTGAACTCTTGTGTGTGTGTGTGTGTGTGTGTGTGTGTGTGTGTGTGTGTGTGTGTGTGTGTCCTCAGAGGTGACAGCAGGTACAGGTAGTGACGAGGTTCCCCCTCAGGTCACCATGGCTGGACCTTCAGGTACAGACTCCTCTTTCTGACACGTGAACACGTCTGACTGACCCGTGGACTCATCCCTCTCTGTCCGTCTCTTTTCAGGCATGTTACTGGTGTACGTGATCATTCCCACAATCCCCCTGCTGCTGCTCATCCTGGTGGCTTCTGGGACATGTTGTTTTCAGATGCTCAGTAGAAGGTAAGACTGGAGAGAAGGTGGTAGGAGGTAAGACTGGAGAGAAGGTGGTAGGAGGTAAGACTGGAGACGGATGACACATATGTTACCATGACGATGACACATGACACGTGTTACCATGACATTTCATTGAATCCTGGTGACAGTTACTTCATGTTGACCTGCATGTGTGTGTATGTACGTTGTAATCACGGTAACACTCATGACAATGTTGATCTCTCCCTACAGTACTCCTCGTACCAAGACTGCTGTCGACCAATCAAACCTTTGGATCTCCAGGACGCCCAAACCGGACACCATGGAGGTCTGAGCCCGCGCCCGTGACCCAGTGACATCACAGCGACATCACAGTGACATCACAGCGACATCAGCACGTGCCCCGGCAGAGAGATGACATCACTTCACGGTTCAACCAATCATCATCTTCATCACGCGGACAGGTGTTGTGTTCAGGAGCAGGTGGAGCTTTGAGGACGATGATGTCACCATCAGTTCATGTCTGATGGACTTTACTGCATTAGTTACTGATTACTGCGTATTTCTACTCAGTTGCTGCAAATGTAGTACAGAGTACACACAGTACTGCATGTGTCATTTCATTCATGTTGTTCTGTACAGATAGTCTACACTTTACTTCCATCTTTTTTCACGTCCTTAGACGTACTCGCCTCGTTTCCTTCCGTGCTCTTCTTTCCTTCTCTACTTCCTGTTTTACCCTCCTTCCTCCATCCTTTCCTTTCCTTCCTTCTCACCACCTCTGTTCTTTCCTCTTCCCTCGTTGTCTCAGTTTGATGTTTAATTGATCGAGTGCCGTTAATGAAGTGGCAGCGATTAGCAGCTGAGGGGAAATGAAGCGTCCCTGTGGAGGGGTGGAGACACAGCAGGGGTGCGTTTGATTTCGGAGTGAACTTATGAAACGATGTGTTCATTTAAAAAGGAAGAAGAGAGATTTAAATATGAAGAGATGAAACCTCCATTATGATCATGTAATCAGTTTATAAACATGTAATCAATCTGAGTTCATGTGATCAGAAAAGTGATGAATGACGTTAATAAACACTGAAACATTTATTACATGTTTTTGTATTGATTAAAAAATTGAGTCGTCAGTGTTTCTGTTTTTCCTCCGAGCTGACTTTAACACATCACTGAAACTCACACTGTAAAAACACAAACTTTTATTGTTCCTCACAAACAAATCATTTAAACTGTACACACACATCAAGATTACATTCTCTTCATTATGATTAACTGACTGCTGTGACACAATGTGACACAATGTGATATAACATTTGATCCCCTCCAGAAGGTTTTTTTATTTGTTCGTAGCTTCAGAATCGTCAGTTGGATTAAACTGATTCAGGATTTGGCAGAAAGTAAAAAGTTATGAAACACTGGATATTATTTTTATCTACAGACGTTGAGTCTCGTTTGGACTTCAGCTCAGATTCAGCTTTTTGGAAACGGATGGATCCAACCGCCTCAAGTCCTCGATCAGGGAGGAACTGGCTTCTGCTCCTTTTTTCACCACCATGGTCAACACGTCTCGAGCCTTGTCAGCCCTGGTTCTGATTCTGGTTGAATCCATTTCTTCTTGGTTTATAATGCCACGTTGGCGAAGTCGATCCAGCAGCTGGTTTAGAACGGTGTCGGACACTGAATCGACAAACTCTGGCCGAACTGTTTCCAGTCTCTGCGGTGAGTCACTCTGAGGCCTTGGTGGCTCTTCACGTTGAGCAGGATCTAAAGGACGAGCAGAACAAACACTGCTGTTCAGTAACACGGACCTCTGACTGAGTTCATGCACAACACAAAGTGTAAAGCTGCAGTTAGACTAATTCTCCTGGTGCCAAGAGATGCAAAGAAAATGTCCCCGCTCATCCTGAAGCTTCATGTTTGTTGTTGGTTTGATTACAGCTAACGTAGAGCTGCTACGAATAAACACAAACGGTCCATCCAGTGAAAACTGCTGCTGCTTCCTGTCTGAGCACACTTTGACACATGACATGGACTGAAGCAGGACCGAATTACAAGCATGTTACTCTACTTTTAGGAAGCCAGAGACTTTAAAGGGTCAGTTCACCAAATCATGAAAACATTCCCCATGGTGCTCTCTGAAATGTCTTTTGTCAGGTTCAAGTACTCAAACATGAAAAACAGCTGAAACATCTGCAGAAGTGGAGTCCCTGTTCCTATAATACTGATAACTGTCCACAGGAAGGAAATGAAGCTGCATGAATACATAAACTTTACAGCTTTAATGAGCTGAATGTTGCTCTCTTTCACAGTGTGACAAACCCCCCTCAGACGTCAGACTGTTGAGCTTAAATGCTTCAAAATTTGAAGAATGAGGCAGAGTAAGAACGACCTCGGATCAATGAATGACTGTTATTCTATCATGTCTGTTGTACTTATGATGCTGCAGGTGGAGTGATGCTGCAGGTGGATGAAGACTTTACCGGTCAGATTAACTTTACGCTTCCAGACCGCTGTCTGTGTTTGGTCTTGGACTGTTACAGTCACAGTCTTTGTGTTTGTAGGCAGGAAGATCTCAAACATGGGATCATAATTTGGTCCAAAGTCCATGTCAAACTCTTCTTCCTGAAAAACAAAGTAGTACTCAAAGTAAACTAAATATAACCAACAGTAGTTTGATGACTCATGTCAGCATGTTACAGCACTAACAAAGACTTTTCTTTAAAATACTCACTTCAGGCTGAATTTAGACTGTAACTTTGATCTTTGATGAGTCTGCATCGAGGAGTGGTCTGGATGATCTCATAAGGCAACTGTTGATTTATGACCTGAAGAGACATCAGAACATTTTAACATTTAAATAAGAGGCTTTATCCTCAGCCCTCCTTTTGTACAAAAATAAATTCAAAGTTATCTGAAGAGGCTTCAACAGTCTGTTAGACAGATCAAATGGAGATCTACCAAAGTTTGTTTGGAATAAAATTCCCTCTTTGTGTTTCCCTGTTGGGATGCAGTGGATGGATAGAAACAAAAACAGGGAACTGAAAACTAAAAAGTAATGGCCTCTGATACCTTTCTACAGAATTTTTACAAATACTGATGATTTGGGATCAAGTAAGGATGGGGCGAGGTTTCTTGGTGGGGTGGTCCGAGGAACAGCTGAACTCGACCATTAACTGGTTTTGTCCACAACCTCTTAACTATATCCCAGACCAGGCCAAAGAGAGAGAGGTGACGGACTTCGACAACCACATGAGTGTCTGTGATCTTCAGCGGCTCGAGGACGCTCATCCCATCATCAGTGATGTGGACGACAGACAACAGACCATCAGGCAGCAGAACTGGGCACCGCGAACCCATGTTCCACAAGGTAGTCCACCTCCTTCCTCATGCACTCCCTCTTCACAGGATTAACCCGATAGGCATGCTGTTTGATGGGCTTTGGGTTGGTCAAGACAATGTCATGTGTAATGACAGTAGTCTGAGAAGGAATATCATTAAACAAGCAAGGGAAGTCAGAAATTATATCCTTAACATCCCCACGATGATCATCAGGAAGGTGAGACAAAAAGTGAGACAAATCAGAAATTTGAATTTGAACTCAGAATTCTTCAGTCTTACCCCCTGTGGTGTGGCACTACGCATGACTAGCCCATCCTCTTCAGCAGAGCTCACTGTTGAGAAAACAGCTACTGGTGACACAACATCTTTTACCTCTGGAGCTCCAGACGTTCCGCTTCCACCTCCTGGTGTGAAGTATGGCTTCATCATGTTTACATGGCGCAACCTGTTTCTGCGTCTGCGGTCAGGAGTTTGAATGATAAAGTTAGTGTCACTGACTTTCTTCTCCACAACATAGGGACCAACAAATTTCGCAGATAAAGCAGAACCAGAGACAGGAGAAAGAATCAAAACTTTGTCACCAGGTTGAAACGAGTGGGCCCTGGCTTTCAGGTCATAGTGTCGCTTCATTTTCACCTGAGAAGAGGATAGAGAGTCTTTGGCCAAAGAGCAGGCACGCTGAAGACGAGCTCTGAGTTTCATAACATACTCAGGGATGCTATGGACTTTCTTCCCTTCTGGCAAGAAAAGTTGTTCCTTTAGAAGCTTTAAGGGGCCACGAACCTCATGTCCGAATACCAATTCAGCAGGACTAAATCCGAGTGACTCCTGTACGGCCTCACGAGCAGCAAACAAAACAAAACTCTTCTCGTTTGGCTCTCAGTGGAGGCGGTCGCATTTCTCTCCCTCTCCTCTCCCTTATCTTCCCTGCTTCGCTCCTCTTGTCTCGTCTAGTCTACTGTCTCATTCTTGAGAGACTCTCTCTGCACTGCTCTCCGAACAAAAAATCATGGATTTGATCAGCTGGTCTCTGAACGCAATTGACACCATCTTCTCGAGGAGAAGCCTGGGTTCGGGGGAACCTAACTGTCCTGATGGAACGTTTGCTGCTGGATACGTGATGGACTCGTGGGAGAGGTGGAGGGTCGTGTGCCTGGCGGCTCTTTCTGTGGAGGACGTAGAAGACATCTACATATTCGGAACCATGATTACAGGTCTTTTGCTGATTGGATTAGGCGCTGGCCTGGTTTATCGAGAAATTCAGAAAATCGTGGCAGCTGTCCAAGGCCCCTTCAAGCTGCCTGCAATGATTGAGGCGATGGCCAGAGCTGCCAGCACTCAGACTGTGGCTACAAACCGCATTTTGGATAACATCAAGGAGAAGCTTGCGGCTTTGGAAAGGAAAATGGATCGTTTCGATGACCAGAATGGACATTGAGAGTAGCCGGGCATATTGGAATGCGGCTACTCGCCCTAAACCTAAACAACCCTAATCTTATCTGTTTCGGCCTCCTCAACCAGCACTGGCCTCGGCCAAGGCCGCTGCTGTAACAACAATTCCCCTGGAAGAACGCTGCAGTGAGACGCTCTTGTGCTCCTTCACCCACTCCCACAGACACCTGCTGATTGTTGACTCTGTCTGGGACCTGATCAAGGCTGTCTCGGGACTGAGGCACCAAGATTGTGTTGCCGGGCAAAGCGACTGTCAAGGCCCACACATACACGAACATTTATACAGATATGCAACCCCCCTAACACCATCCAACGCCTTCGCCGCTTTGTACCCCTCAGTGTGACAAGCGGGTCTGTGACGTGCGCCGACTGGAGTCATGCTGCCGGATCGGATGACTGCCTGTCTACACTGGATACCTCCATCCCAACCCCCTCCCTCCCCCAACCCCTAACGTGTTTACGTGCTTATGTTGCTGAGGTATTTTTTCCTGCTTCCACACTGTGCTTCCCATAGGAGCACAGTCTGGGGTTGCCTTTTTTCTCCTCCCCTCTCCCAACGTTGTATTATGCTGTATTTTACCATAATAATTTCCCCTCGGGGATCAATAAAGTAATTCTGATTCTGATTCTGATTCTGAAATGGCACAGCATCATCCCAGTCTTTTTGAGACTCAAAACAGTGTTTCCTGAGCATGGACTTCAGGGTCTGATGAAACCTTTCTAGTGCCCCCTGGCTTTCAGGATGATATGGGCTTGAAGTTACATGCTTAATGCCTAAGGTCTTCAATACCTGGGAAAACACTCGGGACGTGAAGTTGGTACCTTGATCAGTCTGAAGCACTTTAGGAAGGCCAAACATTGTAAAGAATTTCAAGAGTGCCTTACTAACGACTGGAGCTGTGATCTTCCGTAGCGGAACAGCCTCTGGGAACCTAGTGGAAACACACATAATGGTCAGAAGAAACTGGTTGCCAGATTTGCTCTTTGGTAAGGGTCCCACACAGTCAACAATCACTTTTTCAAATGGCTCACCCATCACTGGTATAGGACAGAGTGGGGCAGGAGAAACCACTTGGTTCGGTTTGCCAGTTACCTGACACACATGACATGAGCGGCAATGGTGCACCACATCAGACTTGAGTCCTGGCCAGAAGAAATGTCTAAGGACTCTATCATAAGTCTTCGTGACACAGAGATGTCCAGCCCACGGATAATCATGAGCCAAAGACAGTACCTGGGATCGATATGCCACTGGGACCACAATTTGATAGGTTGCATTCCAGTCTCCACCATCCAAGACATCACCACTCCAACGGCGAACCAGCAATCCATGGTCCATGAGGTAGGCTGCTTTCTTTCTCTTTGCCTCTTCAATACTAAGAACAGAAGACAAACAGGTTTTTAGTGTTTTATCACTCTGTTGGGCTGCAATAAACTCATCTCTGGTGGCCGGCAGCTCCACTGCCTCTGTACTTGAGATACCGGATTGCTCATGATTAAGTTGAAACATTGACGGATTCTCAGACTCTGGAGTTTCCGTATCAGCTGGCTGATCTACAAAGAAGGAGTCAGACAGGCCAGATCCATATCTCCTTGTCTGAGCTCTTGTGACTGCACAAGCCGGAAAAATCCCAGAGGATTCGTGACTGTCACAAGCAGTGTCAGTTGCAACAGGGACATCCACTATCACTGGAGTTGGACTCACCATTCCCCCAGCAATATCATTACAAAGGAGGAAATCAACACCAGCCACAGGCAAGTCAGGAAGAACCGCAACGTCGAACCAACCACTAAGTAGAGGACACTGAAGATGGATTCTGTGTAGTGGCGCAAGTACATTAACCATCCCGACCCCCCGGACTTTAACACTAGACTGACAGAAGGTAGTAGATGACAAAGGTAAGACTCCATCCCTAATGATTGACTGAGACCCAGCTGAATCCCTCAGTAAGGTGATTACTTTATGATCTTTTGAATTGCCAGTCAATGAGACAAAACCTTTTGAAATAAAAGGTTTGAAACAAGGGTCAGGTTTATCATTAATGTCCTCAGACTGTTTGGTAACAAGTGTTGGACACATCTTAATCAAACACACATCTTTTTGCTGAGGAGCTGAGGGTGATTGCTGTTTTCTTTTCAATGACAGACAGTCAGCAACAACATGGCCTCTTTTGTGACAATAGAAACACTCACGGTTCTCTGGTGTGAGTGACAAGGAACCTTTGGCCTTTTCAGGGGCCAAACGGCCAGAATCAGGTCTAGTGGAACGTGGAACAGAGGTTCTGTCAGATCGAGGGGAAGATGCAAACACATTTTTATGAGTTAGCACAAACTCATCTGCAAGGACAGCAGCTTTGGATAACGAAGACACTTTCTGTTCATTCAAGAACATTACCATCTTCTCTGGCAAAGAGCCTTTAAAGTCTTCTAACAGAACAAGCTGATGAAGTGACTTCATTTGACATCACTGGCGGCACACCATTTATCAAAGAGGGTGCTCTTCTCCCGTGCAAACTCAACAAAAGTTTGACTATTAGATTTGCAGTGTTTCCTAAATGTTTGCCTATAGGCCTCAGGCACAAGCTCATAAGCACGCAAAATGGCCTCCTTTAACACATCATATTGCAAACTGTCTTCTAAGGACAAGGCAGACACTACCTCTTGTGCTTTACCTATCAGCTTGCATTGGAGGAGGATAGGCCACATGTCCCTTGGCCAGTCGAGTGCTGAGGCTATTCGTTCAAAAGCACTGAAATATGAATCGACTTCAGCCTCCTGAAATGCTGGCACCAGAGAAATATTTTTACTCACATCAAAACCTTGTTTACTGAATACTGTTTGAAAAGATGTGGGCCTGTCAGACATGGTCAACGAGTGACCGGAGGAGATTTTCAGAGCCTCAACTTCAAGTTGCTTTAGTTTTACCTCTTTCTCTGCTTCAATTTCTAGCTTTCGTACCTGTAGGCGGAGATCATACTCTGCCCTACGTACCGACTCTTTTTCTTGGGCCTCCAGCTGAAGGCGAGTTAAGCGAACCTTAAGCTTGGAATTTAAACTGGATCCCTGAGAGTGGGAAGGAGAGAAAGGGTCAAAACGAGGTAACGTAGCTGGTGCAGATCTCCCAGCATGGTCTGCAGGAGGTGTGAATGGTGCAGCTGGTTCCTCGATGCTCTGAAATGAAACACCCCCTGTAGTAGAAAGGACATCATGAGCTGAAACCTCAGCCACAGGCTGGGCTGGAGTAAGGACATTTAAATCCACCAACTTTTCTAGGACCTGTTTCTTGATTTCTTTCTTAAGTCCATACTTGTGAACAGGAATGTCAAAGTGTGCTGCAACACGCAATAAATCATCCTTGCGACACACATCAATCTTCTCAAACGAGGGATCACTAACAAAGTCTTGCAAATTGAAACTCATTTTCAATCACATGTCAAACACCATGAGTAGTTTCCCATTGACTGTCAGAAAGAAAAACAGATTTATCCCGGACGAGCCCCCAATTGTTACGTTTCCCCTTTTTAAGCAGAAACAATAACACTGACAACCAACAAGGAAAACTCAGGGAACATGGGAGGCAGTCAAAAGAAGAGTTTTATTTACCATGTTTAAATGAAAAGGGTAAACAACGAACGTAGGTTTGACAAATGTGGGGGGGGGGGGGGAGATAACTCTGGGGGTTGTGCCAAACAAAATAACCAAAGTACAAAAAACTAGGGCCTAGCTCAACCTTATCTGGGAGAAAAGAAAAAGCAAACAAAAGGCCTGACTATCTTATCTACAAAATCTGAAAAGAATAAAAATACACCAGGGGCAACAACCCATAACCTAGTGTGGTAACAATTACTTTCTAAGAGCACAAATGTATAGGGTACCCCAGTCTTACCTCAGTTCTATCCCCCACCACAAACCTTCATAAACCAACAGCAAGTCAGAGAGCAAAAGACAGAGAGCAAAACAAGACAGAGGCATTTAAAGGGTGCCCTCCATCCCTCATTGGCTGATTGACTAGAGGGTGAGCCAATCCCCAGCTCTTCTGGAGCCCACAGGTGGCAGCCAATCCTCCCCTTTTCACCTGAAGGACAAAGGGAGAAAGGAGACAGAGAGACACACACAAATCTATACACGTAACAGCTGTGAAACAAAGAGCTGTTACACTTTTGTTTGACTGATAACAACCTCAGTGTAATGTTACACACTAAGTACACACTAAGTCTACTCATTGTACAATATAGATGTTGCCCAGGTTGAGCAATTGACTGAACACAACTGTGTCCATGCTGCTGCAGTACAGACTCTTTCCATGAGTCAGGACTTCTGTGAGGCCTAAAGGGAATAAATGATCGTGCCTGTGGGAACTATTTCTATATAATTTATACCATTTCAAACTGAGAAGAATTGAAACAATGCTAAAGAAGTGAAAAGAGAAAGAAGAGAAGTAAAGATTTAGAAACAGCTGTTTAGTATACAGTGCTGCTGGAAATGAGTCGTGAGTTGAGCTGTTCCTGTCCTATTGAAGGAATATAAAGCCACTATTAAAGCCTGCTCTTCACCACAAAGCTTTATGAAGTGTGCCATGCCTCGATCAAAGGAGGTGTCTGTGGAGCTCAGACAAAAAGCTGTTGATGGTCACCAGGCTTCTAAAGAGGAAGTCCTTCACCAATCAGCTGTCAGGCAGACAGTGTACAAATGGAGGAAATCCAACAATTTGAATGAGAAACATCATGTTTGGTATTCCAGCATAAGAACCTCATCTCATCTGTGAAGCACGGTGGTGGCAGTACCATGGCTGCTTTGCTGCCTCGGGGTCAGGGCAATCATTGACAATGAATTCTGGGTTGTACCAGCAAATTGTACAGGACAATGTCAGAGTATCTGTTCATAAACTGATGCTCAACAAAAGGTGGCCCATGCAGAGAGATACAAAAGAATGGTTAAAGCAGAAAAATGTAACGTTGGAATGGCCGAGTCAAAGTCCAGACCTGAAACCAAGAGAAATACTGGAAGACCAGGAGAGGGGAAAGAAGCCCGCCAACATTACTGAGTTTGGAAGAAGCAATGGGACAAAATTCTTAAAATTTTATTATCCATCAACCTTTGTTCAATAAATATATTAATCATTTAGTCCAGGTTTGTCCAAAGTAACTTAAATGTTAAATCAAGAATCTAAATTGTTGCAGATTCACTAACATGACTTTAGAGTTTGATCATTACTCTAACAAACTCTGCCCTCACAAAGCACAATAATGTTCTCACCATCCATGATTTCACAGTGTGGCAGGTGGAGCTGACAGACAGCATCATCCTCTGGACACTTGATATTGAACAGCGGCCCTGCAGCCGTCCTTCCAGCTGATTGGAGGAGGCTCTCATCCCATTGGACAGTCCTGTACTGCAGCACCGCCTTCCGACTTATAACAAACACCATGTCAGTGAAAGCACACTGGAACGCACCTGGACCAGGACACCTGAACCTGTAGGACACAGAAGGGCTGATTACAACAAGCTTTTGCATCATTGGTCACATGATCTGAGTTAAGACGTGCAGACTAGAGTTTTCATTCATCTTGTACGTCTGAACTCTGAACTCTGACCGTCCTCAAACTGCATGTCAAACAACAACCCATCAGACAAATTCAAACTGTTCTAAAATGAGTCGGGAGTGTAGCGAACACAGTGACTTCAGTTTCACACCTTTCACAGAGAGAACTGAACTTTTCCTCATCTCCCTGTTCCCAAGACCTCTGAGTCAAGAAGGACGCCCTGCAGGACTCGAAGAGGACTCAAGATGATTCTGCATTCTCTCAGTCAGCTCCACGAGGTCCTCACCTGGAATGGTTTCAATCGACAGGTGTGCTTCATCTAAAGTTAACGTCAACGTGCCAGTTGTGTTTCTCAGAGGTCGTGTTGGCAGACAGGAAATGATCAACTCCTGAATGGTCTAATGTCCATTACCGGTGTTTCTTGTGGCAGTTGGGCTTTTGCATAGGATCAGAGAAGTTCTACGGTTAGTGCTAAAGAAAGCTGCTGTCTGCTGGACTGGTAAAGTAAAGTCTCAGCAGTACATAGCTCTGCTCCTGTGCTGGGATCTACAGTGACAATTCATAAGTACCTGATACAACCACACTTCAAAATATACAGACTATCCCTTTAAAGTGTAATCACAGGTTGAAGTCATCTGTATTTTCTGGTTTGGTTACCTGTATGAAGTCTGTCCAGACTCAGTCAGCAGTTCAGGTGTGAAACTTAACTTCTCCTAAAATTGAAAAAGGCACAAAATGAGTGAATTAAACTGGAGCGGAGAGTTCATTAGAACACACTGACATGGGAGCAGAAAGTGACCACCCAACTCTCCCAGTTATGTGCAGGTGACAGGATCCTCACTGCTTCACTTTCTGCTCTACGTGCACTCTCTGACATTTATTCATCACTTCATTATCCCTCGTCAAGATGACTAAATTATTATTTTTGTTCAGTGAAATTATCCTGCACAAGTGAAGCCTACAGGACTACGCTGGACAGCAGCTAGTGGTTTAATATGAGTAGAATTTACTGACTAGGCTGATCACTGACAGATGAATACAAATGTTACAAACTGACATTTGTATTCAGAGCCTCTCCACAAACAAGCTGATCCTCTTCATCCCCACTCTTCTCTCTGTTGTCTTCAGACACATCCAGGTCTGCGATTGATGTGGACAGATCTGATGGGGAGAAGAAGACACAGCACAGCAGGAAGTGTGAGTACAGGTCAGTCAGGGTCTTGGGCAGCTCTCCTCTCTGGTCTGTGGTCAACATGTGGTCCAGAACTGTAGCAGTGATCCAGCAGAAGACTGGGATCAGACACATGATGTGGAGGCTCCTGGAGGTCTTGATGTGTGAGATGATTCTGCTGGACAGATCTTCATCACTGACTCTCCTCCTGAAGTACTCCTCCTTCTGAGCGTCAGTGAAGCCTCAGACTTCTGTTACCCTGTCAACACATGAAGGAGGGATCTGATTGGCTGCTGCAGGTCTGGAAGTTATCCAGATGAGAGCCGAGGGAAGCAGATTCCCCTTGATGAGGCTTGTCAACAGCACGCTGACTGATGACTTCTGTGTGACATCAGACACGACCTCTTTGCTGTTGAAATCCAGTGAAAGTCTGCTTTCATCCAGGCCGTCAAAGATGAACAGAAGTTTACAGACAGCGAGCTTCTCTGCTGTGACCTTCTGTAATGTTGGATGGAAAACATGGAGCAGCGTGAGAAGACTGAACCGCTCATCTTTGATCAAGTTCAGCTCCCTGAACGAGAGCAGAACCACCAGACTGACATCTTGGTTCTCCGAGCCCTCTGCCCAGTCCAGAGTGAACTTCAGCACTGAGAAGGTTTTTCCAATGCCAGCGACGCCGTTGGTCAGAACGACTCTGATGTGTCTCTGTTGGTCAGGTAAGGCTTTAAAGATGTCGTGGCATTTGATCGGAGTGTCATGGAGGGTCTTCTTCTTCTTGGAAGCTATCTCAAGCTGCCTCACCTCATGTTGGGTATTAACCTCTTCACTCTGTCCCTCTGTGATGTAGAGCTCAGTGTAGATCCTGTTGAGGAGGGTTCCACTTCCTGTTTCATCATTTCCTTCAGTCACATGTTCACATCTCGTCTTCAGACTGATCTTATGTTCATCTAAAACCTCCTGCAGACCTCTATCTACTGAAAGAGGAGAAGAAATGTGAGACTGAAGAAAAAGATTTTGAGAATCTGCTGTCCTGTTTTCAGACATGAAGACACCAGCAGACTGATGGACAGTTTTACTTTGCACAGTGCTGGTCTGACTGGCTGTCTGCAGTCCAGGTCTTGTTCTGGATCTTTTCCCACACTGGGGACAGGAGGAGTCTCCTGATGAAGCAGACTGGTCCCAGTATGAGGTGATGCAGTGTCTGCAGAACCAGTGTCCACAGCTGGTAGAGACCGGATCCTTCAGGACGTCCTGACACAAAAGCAGGACGGCTGCTCCTCCACAGGAACATGACTCCTCTTCTTCGTCTCTCTGTGGACACAAAGATATTTCTTTAGAAATAAAAACCTTTCATGGATTACTGAAGCTAAATATTTGAGCCACACTGTGGAGATGATCAAGTAACAGAAGGCTGACACAATGATCATGTGAGTGCATTGACCAGCGCAGACTGGCAGGTGTTGGTCTTAAAGACTGTGTGGGCATCTCAAAGACTGTGTGAGCGATCTCAAGGACTGTGCGGGCATCTCAAAGACTGTGTTTATATGTGTGGTATTTATTCAGTTTGTGTTAATATGTGTGGTATTTATTCAGTTTAATGTTTATATGTGTGGTATTTATTCAGTTTAGTGTTTATATGTGTGGTATTTATTCAGTTTGTGTTTATATGTGTGGTATTTGTTCAGTTTAATTTAATTGTAATTTTATTTATTTCAAGACAGGGACAGCGCACAATAAAACAATCTTGTACAACAAGAGAATATGCATTGTGCCAGGTTCTAGCAGATTGCTATGTTTGGTGTTTATGTGTGTGGTATTTGTTCAGTTTGTGTTTATATGTGTGGTATTTGTTCAGTTTGTGTTTATATGTGTGGTATTTGTTCAGTTTGTGTTTATATGTGTGGTATTTGTTCAGTTTGGTGTTTATATGTGTAATATTTATTCAGTTTAGTGTTTATATGTGTGGTATTTATTCAGTTTGTGTTTATATGTGTGGTATTTGTCCAGTTTGGTGTTTATATGTGTTGTATTTATTCAGTTTGTGTTTATATGTGTGGTATTTATTCAGTTTGTGTTTATATGTGTAGTATTTATTCAGTTTAGTGTTTATATGGGTGGTATTTATTCAGTTTGTGTTTATATGTGTGGTATTTATTCAGTTTGTGTTTATATGTGTAGTATTTATTCAGTTTAGTGTTTATATGTGTGGTATTTATTCAGTTTGTGTTTATATGTGTGATATTTATTCAGTTTGTGTTTATATGTGTGATATTTATTCAGTTTGTGTTTATATGTGTGGTATTTATTCAGTTTATTTGTGCAGTTTGTTCATTTATTGTAGGACAAAGCAACCTTCCCATGATGACACATACATATCTTTTCTTATTTTGGCCTTTTAAATGTTTAAAGCTGAACTCACTTCAGTTTGAACAGATTTAGATTCAACAGGTAGATTCAGTGCTGCATAAAAAGCTGTTGAGCTGCGACCCTGCTCGTATGTATCTGTTAATCAGACAGTAGAAACAGTGTCTTACTTTGAGTCTGAAGGTCCAGGTTCATCACGTAAGTCTGGAGGTTTTTCTCACCGCTCACCGCTGGATGCTGGATCTGATCTGTGCCCCTCTTCCTCCACATCACTCATCTTCAGTCAGTCAAGAGGTGAACCAGGAACACCAGAGACACCGTGGACATCAGAGGAAGGTCAGAGTCCCTGAGAGAAAAATCTAAAATGACTTTCATTTCCTCTTGTTTTCGTGTTTTTCAACTGAGAGAGAACAAACAAGTTTAGCAAGTTTCTGCTTCGAGTTTTGGCGCCTCTACAGAGAGCTGAAGTGTTTGTCAGAGGCTGACCGTGAAACAAAGAGGTTCATCAGAGCAACTTGTGTGTCAGTGTCTTCTTGTTGAGAGAATATTTGGACCAACTGAATCTTTCTAATCATGTTTGAACATGTTCTCTTCCTGTAATAGTTGAAGCTTGTCAACTTCCTGTTTGTTCTCATGTCAATAAAGTGGAGTCAAAGTCACACACAGTTTACAGTCTGACAGTCAAATCAAAGTCACACACAGTTTACAGTCTGACAGTCAAATCAAAGTCACACAGTTTACAGTCTGACAGTCAAATCAAAGTCACACACAGTTTACAGTCTGACAGTCAAATCAAAGTCACACACAGTTTACAGTCAGACAGTCAAATCAAAGTCACACACAGTTTACAGTCAGACAGTCAAATCAAAGTCACACACAGTTTACAGTCAGACAGTCAAATCAAAGTCACACACAGTTTACAGTCTGACAGTCAAATCAAAGTCACACAGTTTACAGTCTGACAGTCAAATCAAAGTCACACAGTTTACAGTCTGACAGTCAAATCAAAGTCACACACAGTTTACAGTCAGACAGTCAAATCAAAGTCACACACAGTTTACAGTCAGACAGTCAAATCAAAGTCACACACAGTTTACAGTCAGACAGTCACAGTCACACAGTTTACAGTCAGACAGTCACAGTCACACAGTTTACAGTCAGACAGTCACAGTCACACACAGTTTACAGTCAGACAGTCAAATCAAAGTCACACACAGTTTACAGTCAGACAGTCACAGTCACACACAGTTTACAGTCAGACAGTCAAATCAAAGTCACACACAGTTTACAGTCAGACAGTCAAATCAAAGTCACACACAGTTTACAGTCAGACAGTCAAATCAAAGTCACACAGTTTACAGTCTGACAGTCAAATCAAAGTCACACAGTTTACAGTCTGACAGTCAAATCAAAGTCAACACTCACCTTTTGTCTTCTGTCTGCTCGCTGAACCCACTGACTGAGCTCTTCCTCATCACTCATCATTCCTAATTTTTTCATCATGATGCGCCTCAGACTCTCAGTCGCCTCCTTGTGGTGTTAGTGAGGAGTTTCACCTGTGAGTCCTTCCTGTTCACACTGCAGTCTGACTCACCAACAGGAAAAATGTGTTATGTGCAGAAAAACTTTAACTTTCATTTAACTGGCAGAAACCTTGAACAGAACCCAATAATGGGTAAAGGGTCGTGGTGGGTCATGGCGGGTCGTGGTGGGTCCACATCTGCAGAGACCAGCTGAGTTAAAGAGAGAGAAGCAGAGGGGCTCAGCACATTTACATTCAGTGTATCTGACTCTTCTAAAAAGTTGACGAGGACGTGTTAGTGCATCAGTTCTACTCACATAGAATCAAGGTCCAGTTGTAGACGGGGATGGATTTATCATGTCCAGGAGAGGAGGCACGTTCTGAAGAGCTTCAGGAGGTTTTTGTTTTTTTAATAAAGTTTCCTGCATAAATATAAAAATGACATCACAGAAAACAAACACTTGCCACAGTCATACGCACATATCCATGGAAACATGTCATTGTCCCTTCAGGCATTTGCTGGGAGTCCTTCCATCCACACAGTCTGAGGGAGGCTCTCCTGCACCCACCTCACCGTGATGGCTTGGCTGAACCTCAGACTGTTTCAGAGACAGGGACACTTCCAAGCAGACACAAAAGTGGATTTGATGACACACATACTGCTCTTTGAGACGATTATGTGAGGCTCCTTCTTTATACTCACTGTAAACATAGGGCGACATATCTTCAGGAGGTTGGTGAAGGTAGAGAGGGACACACCTGAGCTGGTAGAAAGGTTTGGATTCCCCGAGCGTACGGGTGGCAGAGCTCAGGGTTCATGAATTATTTAAATTGTATGGTATTTATGTAACTGTGTAAGTGTTATGTAAGTATAATATAACTGTGTGGAAAGTGTTTTACAAATGTTTTAAATGTGTTTACAGCTCAAACTGTTATGTGTACTGTGTCAGTGCATTCACGATCAATTTAACCTGATGTGGTAAGATAAGTAAATAATGTGTCTGATGAACACAGGAAGTGTGTCTACAGACACAGTGAACACTGGTTAAATGAACAAACACAGAATTTAGTGAATAAGAGATAACAAAGCACGTCTCCCTGCATCATGTCTTTGTGTATTTTCAGGATATAGAACAGCAATAAAACAATAACTATAAAATTAATGGACATATGACTAAAGGTAATAATAACTGTTGACCGTGTCTGCCTCCAGAACCAGAACTGGGAGCTTGGTAGCTGAAAGCTCTGGCTCCTGTTTTAGATTCACAAAGGTTCATTTAAAAATAAACAGTCAGTGAAATAAAATAGTGTTTCCCAGGACAGAAGAGCCAGAGTTAGCTCTGCTGCAGAGAAGTTCATCACAGATCAACGATGAACAGCAGCTCAGAGTTCAACATGAAGTGTTCAGACTGTGTGAATCACCTTCATGGTCTGAATGACTGATGGAGACCAACAAACACATGAATTAACTTTAGACTGATGAGTCCAAATCTGAGAGTTCTGGTTCAGACTAGGGCTGCAAAGATTAGTCAAAGTAATCGACAATAAAAATCCGAGCTGACGCATTGTATTATAAAACCCCACTGTGTGATCACAGACTGTTAAATAAAATATGTTTCAAAGATTTCAGACGGAGCAAATCTCATTAACACTACGAGCACACACACTACAGGAAATGTACTACTGAAGACTGGCACAGTACCATAGAAGAAGAAGAAGATATCATGGCAGCTCAGCAGCGATGCATGAGCACGTCAAACACAAGAAAATAAGTTCCAAGTTATTAGTCTGTTATCAGTGAGTTATCAGACATAAAGACACTTTTGTAGCGATTAGTAACACGTCGTCACTGTCGATAGTTTTATCAGTCAAATCTGGCGTGTGTCTTTATATCAGCTGACCATCCTACAAACACATCAAACCCACATGGATACAAACATATTCATCCATTAGAGAAACAGCAGAACACATTTATTAAAACATGTGAAGAAGCTCAGAGGCTGCTGTGAGCTCATCACAGAGAGGTGCAGATCTACAGGTCAGGTGACGCTCTCTGAAGAGTTTGATTGGTTAATGATGTGCACAGACTTGAAGGGTGGCAGAACAATCACTGATGAAAATAAGAGGCAACAAAATCAATAATAATTCATGTGCTCGTCCAGAACGCTCGCCCCGAACACTCGTCCAGAACGCTCGCCCCGAACACTCGTCCAGAAAGCTCGCCCCGAACACTCGTCCAGAACGCTCGCCCCGAACACTCGCCCCGAACACTCGTCCAGAACGCTCGCCCTAAACGTGTAGGGCGGTGCTCAGAGAGTCGTACTACGTCATGATGTGATGGAGGATGTTATTGATGTGATCTGTGAGAAACTACAAAGTAGTGTGATGGACTACAAAAAGCTCCATGTTAGATGTTGGCGCTCTGACACACACACACACACACACACACACACACACACACACACAGGAGGTAGAGGAGGAGATTCATGTGACTCAACTGAAAGCTCCAGAACTGATGATGTCATTTAGTTTTATTGAAGCATCAGAGCAGAAATTCAAAGTGTGAACCTGTCAGAAGGTTCTTCAAATGTTCTCCAAACGTCTCTAGGCGCTCTGGATCAGAGTCAAGAGGGGTTCTGACTCACAGACATAAAGGTTGACGTTCTGAGCGTGCTCAGTTCAGCGCGGTCAGGTCATTGCGAGCTGCTGAAGGCCATCCGTGTCGTCGCCCGCCATGGCCTCACAGCCATCGGACGCGGCGTCGACGGCCACCACAGTCTCTTCCTGTTTGTAAGTCAGAGCAGGCGTCATGTCATCATCAAACAGGATGGGCGGGGCTTCCTCAGTGGGCACCGCCCCCACGCCATGCATGCGCTTCCTGTGCTGCTGCAGGTTCCCGCTGCGGTTGAAGCGGGCCGTGCAGAGGTCGCAGGCGAACGGCCGCTCCCCGGTGTGGATGATGACATGTCTGGCGAGCTGCGAGCGGCACTTCTTGTCTTTGCCGCAGATGTGGCAGACGAAGCTCTGCGGCGGCCGCTCTCCGTCAGCATGGACGACCTGGCGGTGTCTCTTCAGGTGGCTGAGGCGCCTGAAGGTGCGGCTGCAGAAGTCGCAGCCGTACGGTCGGACCTCGCTGTGGATCAGAGAGTGACTCGCGAGCAGAGACTTGAATTTGAAAACCTTGCTGCAGATCGGACACGGGAACACCTTCGTCGCTGCTGAGCTCTTCCTGCGTCCGATGGCGTGCGGCACTTCGTTCACTTTGGCCCTCAGGTGAACGCGTATGTGGTGCTGCTTCAGGCAGGCGGGGCGCTGGAAGCTGCGCAGACAGACGCCGCAGCGGTGAGGCTTGTCGCCCGAGTGGATGCGAGAGTGAGCGGCGAGGAGCGCTTCGGATTTCAGCCGCTTACCGCAGATGCCACAGGCGAACGGCGCGTCAGGTGGCGGGCTCTCCTCGCCGTTCACTCGGTTGGTGTGGACCAAGATCTTGTGGCGTTTGAGCTGGTACTGACGGCCAAACTTGCGGCCGCAGATGTCGCAGAGGTGCGGCCGCTCTCCGGTGTGCGTCTGGAAGTGGACCGCCAGCTGTGACTTGCATTTAAACTCTTTGCCGCAGAAGTCGCAGAGCAGCGAGCCCGACCGCTGAGGGTCGGCGGCGCCGTCCACGTGGACGATCTTCTTGTGGTGCTCGAGGTCGTTGGTCCTCATGTAGGCTTTGGGGCAGAGGTCACAGCGGTGAGGCTTCATCCCCGAGTGGATGACCTCGTGCGTTTTCAGCCGGGACCTGCAGCTGAAGGTTTTGCCGCAGACGGCGCACAGCCACGCCTGCACCTCGCGCTGCCTCTCCAGCTTGGCCACGCCGTTGGGGTGCAGCCGGCTCAGGTGGTGCTGCAGGTTGTCGCGGCGGTTGAAGCGCAGGTCACACAGGTGGCAGGCGAATGGCTTCTTCCCCGTGTGGATGAAGGAGTGTCGGGCCAGACTCGACTTGTTCTTCATCACTTTACCACAAACGTCACACATGGTGCTGCCGGGCTCCAGCTTCACCACGCCAAGAGGTGCATGCTGGGACTCTGAGTCCAGCTGGATGTCCTCGAGAGCTGAGGGGGAAGCACGCGAGTCTGGGGGAGAGACGGGGGAGAAGTTTGATGATAACTGCAGTCAGAACTTCATGGATGTGTTTGATTCGACCTCACTCACCTCCCTCAGGTGGAGTCCAGGTGGGATCGCCTGTGTCCTCCTCCTCCTCTACCACCTCCTCCTCCTCCTCCTCCTCCGGTTGGAGGTCAGTAACAGGTGATACATGGCGATGGCGGCGTTGAGTTGGACTTCGTTTGGCGGATGTGGAGCTGCGAGGAGGCGGTCTCCTCTGGGACCTGGACCTGGAGGGTTTGACTGCAGGTTGGATGGTTCTGGTTCTGGTCCGGTTGCTGGTGCAGTGCTGCAGCAGAGCGCCACCGTCCGGTCCATCAGGTCTGACAGCAAAACACTGCAGCAGCATCGCAGACGAGCCTGCAGACAGAAGCACGACTTCAGAACTCTGGACGCCATTTTGTCTACGTCTACAGACCGGGTCAGACCGGTCCGGAGCAGTCCGGAGCAGACCGGAGCAGGAACATACTGGCTGTAGAATTCTTTCACTACTTCCTGTTTACATCCCTCAAAGCATCATGGGAGCTGTAGTTCTAAATAGGGTTAGACCATGAACGGCATCAATCATAAGCATGTCATACGTGTGCTGTGTCCGACATCATGTGACCCGGCTCTGAGCAGGTGTGTCTCACCTGTGTGTCTCCAGCTGAGCTGCTGAGTCAGCAGGTCCACCTGCACAGCAGCATCTCTCCTCTCTGCTGAGTCGCTCTGACAGCCCACCTCCCTCCTCTCCTCCTCTGGACTCTCCCACTGACAGCCCACCTCCCTCCTCCTCTCCTCCTCTTCCTCTCCTTCCTCTCTCAGCAGGAAGACACACAGCTGTCCTCCTTCAGGAGGCTCCAGGAGTCCAGACGACATCTTTCAAACAGGACCTGAACGCCAACACATGACACATCATGTGACCGTCATGTGACTGCTGACATCTCAGCAACATTAACAGAGCTAACAACAGAGCTAACCAGCTATCAGCTGCTGTCTGTCATTAGAACTGAGTGTGTCTGTTGTTTTATACGAGGAAGGGGACAAGGGGAGGAGACGAGGAAGGGGACAAGGGGAGGAGAGGAGGAAGGGGACAAGGGGAGGAGAGGAGGAAGGGGACAAGGGGAGGAGATGTGGAGGTTGGTTGATGACAAAACTGACAGTGTGTATCACTAGATCAGCCAACACACACAATGTCTGTCTCTCTGTCTGTACCTGTCTGTCTGTCTCCCTGTCTGTCTCCCTGTCTGTCTCTCTGTCTGTCCCCCTGTCTGTCTCTCTGTCTGTACCTGTCTGTCTGTCTCCCTGTCTGTCTCTCTGTCTGTACCTGTCTGTCTGTCTCCCTGTCTGTACCTGTCTGTCTGTCTCCCTGTCTGTCTCTCTGTCTGTACCTGTCTGTCTCTCTGTCTGTCTGCAGGAACACAAACGGCTCACATGCTAACATTAGCATAGTGCTAACACCAGCTACATACCGTCCCGGCAGGTTAAAGTGTCCGTGTTACCTGCGCGCTGAGCGGCTCAGCTGCCGAGAGTGTCCGCAGGCTTCAGAGTTCAGCAGAGAACAGCAGAGAACAGCAGAGAACAGCTGAGAACAGCTGAGAACAGCTGAGAGCTGCAGAGCTCAGAGAGAAGTTTAGACAAACACTACAGGCCGCACCGGAAACACTGCTTCTTCTTCTTCTTCTTCTTCTTCTTCTTCTTCCTGTTTCACGTCAGTTTCCGGCAGGATGACGTGTGTCGATGCTGCCTCCCACAGGCCAGACTACAAACTGCAACTAAAGCTTAAATTATAATAATAATAATAATAATAATAATAAAACCATCAGTGTGTTTAAACAGTGTGATGCAGCCTGCAGCAGAGAGCGTGTGAATATGAACATACGTGTTGACGTGATGTCAAACTTTGATCATGAAGTGTGTTCTGTTGTTGACTGTGGAGCTGCGTTCACACACAGAGTACAAACTGTTTGTAACTGTGACATCCAGCGTCCTGCAGATCATCATGAAGTTACCGTTGCTGATTAATCATATATCTTTGCCATAACTTGCTAATATGTTTCTATATGAGTGGACAGGAGGGTGAGCGACCATACCAGCTAACAAACACTTCATCTGACTTCTGTGACAGGTGGACAATATTCATTTATTATTTGAACTCTGACGTTGATGATGACGTCACATTTTCACCGGGTTGTCCACGTTTATATTTCCTGCATTAAACAACACGGTCAGAGCGCACGGGGAGTATCTAGGAAGTATCTCAGATGCGCGTTTTGTAGTCCATTCTTATTAGTAATTAACTTAAGAGACTTGAAATAATAATCAACTTCAATCAAAAACAGCTTAAATGATGGTGATGAATCTTGAAATTCACATTTATGGATGTGAAATTTCCCTAATGAAATATAGAGGTTGACAATAATACATAGTTTCTTTTCTTTGTATTCAAATTAAGTAATAATGATTTTTCCCTCAATTTTGATTTTATGTTTTGTTTTACACAGTATATAGTTCTCAAGTTCTTTCAAAAATGTACTACTATATGGGCAACCATAAAATAAATGAGTTACATTTTCAGGTTCGGTTTTACAAAAGGTACATTTGTTATCGATGTCAAGGAATTTTGATATATATGCCTTAGATGGGTATATGTTATGTACTATTTTTAAATGTAATTCTCTGATTTTATTTGTGACACAGAATTTAAAAGGAACAAGCCAGGCTTTATGCCAATAAATATCCATAAAGATAGCATTCCAAAAGAATTTCCCTCTAGGTGTTATTTTCTTAGCATTGTAGAAACATTCTCTGATATGTTTATTAGTACATGTTTTACTCAGGATGTCAACACCATTTATATAAAGAATGTTAATAATTGTATGTTGCACATTCTGATTTTTATAGCTTTTCATTAATTCTATCATTCCGCTGGGAATGGAATTTATTACTGAGCTAAATTCTTTAAATTTTATAGGGAATGCTTTCTGTGTAAGAAAGTCTTCATAATTAAGTAGTTGGTCATTAGGGTTAAATAAATCTTTTAGGTAAATTATATTTTTATCAATCCAATTTTGCAAATAGAGTGATTTGTTCCTTTTAGTAATGCATTCGTTGTTCCAAATGATAGATTTATGTGGGGAAAAGTTATGTGAATAACATAGCTTCCAGGCTAACAAAGCTTGTTGATGAAATTCCGACATCTTAACTGGTAATCTTGAGATACTATAATTACAAGACAATAAGAACTTAAGACCTCCAACATTCTTAAATAGATTATGTGGAATAAAGTACCATAATGAATCTGGAGTTTTTAAACATTCCTTTAGCCATTTCACCTTAAATGTGTAGTTCAAGTCCATAAAGTCCAGTAGATCAAAAACACCTTTGGCTTTAGGTCCAGAAAGCAGGGTTTTTTTTAGATGATGATGCTTATTCTTCCATACAAAATTCACAAACATATTATTAATTTCTTTACATGTAGAATCACAAACATTGAGGAAAAATGCTGGGTACACAAATCTAGAAACACCTTCAGCTTTAGTTAAAAGGACCCTTCCTAAAATTGATAAATCTCGTTGAAGCCATAATTTTAATATAGTTTTAGATTTTTTCATTTTGGGGGAGAAATGAAGTTGTTGGCGCTCCATGAAATTCTTACAAACATAAACATCGAGATTTCTAACACAATTTTTAACAGGTATGTTATATATAATTTTAACGTTTGTTTGGAACAAACATAAAATTTCGCATTTAGATTTATTTATTTTTTGTCCAGAAGCAGCTGAGAATTCATCTATTAATGTCACAGCATTTTCAACCTGATGTTTGTCCTTTAAGAATAATGCTGTATCATCAGCTAGTTGGGTCAGTCTTATACTGTGTATCTCACACCGTCGATGATGGCCACCGAGCTGATCCATTTGGTCTTTTTCCCTTCATCGCGGGCTTGTTTAACAAGTGGCCAGAGTTATTAGAGTTAACTAATTTTGCTCCTCTTCTTGAGTGCTGTAAAGTTGACTTTGCGCGATGGGCAGTCCTACCTCTTTCTTTGGTTGGTAAAATTAATTCAGTGAAGATGAACATTCTCCCTAAATTTCTTTATTTATTTCAATGTCTCCCCATTTTTATTACTCGCTCATTCTTTAAAGGAGACAAATCATGCATTTTTTTTCACTAGTTCACACAGTTCCCAGGTACCTTAATGACATGTCTGTGAAATCCTTCGGTCAAAATTCCTCACGGATCAAGCACAGCAGCCCTGTTTTTAGCGCTCTGTGCTCAGGCGTTTGGTTTTAGTGTCTGTCCCTTTAAATGCAAATGAGCTGATGCCGGCTGCTGTTCATTCCACCCCCTCTTCCGCCCTGCTTCCGCCCACCATGCTGATGTGAGTTCAGCACTGGCACTGGGCATGGCTGCTGGTAAACACGTACCATTGCAACCTTATATGTTTGAGCCAGAGTCAGACCCTCAAAATGGAGAGGCCCCAGAACACGTCAGAGAACCGAGGAAACAACAGGAAATTTCTGAATGGTAAGTTTATATAATGTGTTTTTATATCTTTTTATATGTTTGAACTCTGGCTAACTGGCTAGTGTTAGGCTAATGGTACTACCCTGTAGTGTGTTTATGTACTGGCTATTGGAAATCTACGTAGATAAATGTAATTAATTGCAAGTAACGTACGTAACATTACTCAGCTGTTCCCCTTACACCAGTAACATACAAGCTCAGCCAGCATGTTTGCTCCACAACCATACAGGTGGGAAATTAATTATGGGCCTCTACGTCTGAGGGGAATAGAGCAGTAAGTTCTTTTATGCATAGAAGTAGTCTGTTACTATTGTAATATAAATGAGTAAGGATTAGTACAATAAAATACTGTTCCCTCTATCTTACATTGTCTTTATTGTTTACCTTTATTGTCATGATTCCTTCAAACATCACACAACTTTTGAAAACAAACTTATAATATACTACCTAGAACAGCAGTCTGCTAAAAAAGTTTTGGTCAGCATTTAGATTTCACAGAATTTCAGAAGAAAAGATGGACACGTGTTATAAAAGCACGTCACTGTGTAGTTTAGACTAACCATTATGTACACTTTGTTTTAGCTGTTACAGATACTAGGCCTACAGGAGCTCTGTAAGCTGGTGTTGGGGATTTCTCGACTGGAGAATCAGGGTGGTACTGCTCAGCTGTGTGGTGTGACGGATATGGAGTCCCCAGACAGTCAAGGAAGCTACGCGGGGTCAAACCGGTCCTTGACTGAACCTCGACACGTAGCCGGCTACAACCTCTTGCTTCCCTGGTCTTGCAAACTAGGCTGCGAGATCCTCAGGGATGGCGATCTTCAGCACCCCATCCATGTATGGGCCAGAGTCTAGGAAAACCTTCTCGAAGATGAGGTCCAACATAACCTATAAGACAATATAAGAGGGAGAAAATTAATATACTTATTAATTATCCAACTTACATAAGTTAAGAGCCCTGTTTTATGTTATTTATTTTTCACTTGTATAATAGATGTTTGCACATTCTTTGACTTATTGCCATTTTTAATAAAAGGTTGTAAAACTTACAGATGGTTGGTTCTACTTTCACTGTCTTAGCTGTTGCTTCAATCTGAATAGCGGCTCACCAGCTGATGTTGTAGCTTAGGGACGCCCAGCACTTTCATTGAAGTGGAGGGCTGCCAGGTGGAGTCTAGGGAAGAAACAAAATAACAGAAATATGAGAAATATGATTGAGAGCACAAATATAAAAATACATTGTACTCATTCACTAAGTATCAGAATCACCTTTATTTGCCAGGTGTGTGTGTACACACACACACACACACACACACACACACAAACTGTCCATACATATACATACATTGAGAGCAACATGTAAAGTTGTAAAGTTATTTTCTTATCGCTAATGACAGCTATGTTCAACACACAGCTGCATGTGGGACCGGACCTTGACCAGACTTGTATAACTTGCCTGAATCTTTGAGGCCTCTCTGCGGGGCCGTGCTGCCTGTCTGCATGCAGCAGTGTGTGCTGAACATAACGCTAGCTAGCTGTTAGCGTTAGCTCGTGGTAATCGGACAAAAGAAACACAAAGCACACTTACATTTCCATCATCTGTAGTTGGTATTACTCCTCTTTCGTGTGAGGTCTCGTTGCCGTCCTATGTTGTTCTGTGTTCATTGTATTTGTCCGTGAAGCACACACACGTTCAGGTCTAGTCGACAGTGTGGGGACGTCTCCGGTAACAGTAACCGTAATCCTCCGTTCTTCAGTCCTCTCAGGCTGGGGCCAATATAGCAACTTGTGCCGGTCACTGCTGCCAACAACAGAGTGACAAGCATGCCTAGGTCTGAGCCTCGCCACACGGCCAGCCATTCTTCTCTGTGAAGCAGAAACTGTCGGAGCTTCACCTGAGCTTTGTGTTTTCATCACCTGTAGGGCGTGGCGGGTGGAGACTGGGTGTTGGCCTCTGCTGTAGAGATCAGGAAGTGGGTCTGGATTATGTTAATGAAAAATTTGTTACGTAGCAAGAGGAGCTGAATCTGATTCGCCTGCCCGGAGACAAGCCGCAACTGGGGGTGTGCCTGCAGCGGCTGCATGCGGTTGTTGTTTTTAACACTGGGGGGGTTTGTACGCACCCCGAATTTGAAAATATTGGTGTAGAAGACCTGGAAAAGTGTTTTTTTGCATAATATGTCCCCTTTAAAACTCTACAGCGACTAATTTCTGACTTTATCTGGGGGGGGTAAACATGCACGTATACGTGGGGGCCTTTCTGCCATGAATTTCCAACTATATTACTGGGTGTCGAACTTGACCAACATGTCTTTTTGGCTTCTATCTTCTGACAGTGTAAATTGCCCAGCATGGGTTAATATTGAGGCCTCCCTTTGTCATCCGTACTCTCTCTCTGCTCTTTTAGGGGCATCGCTCCCGCTTCCAGTTTCAATCCCCAAACATAATGTTGTTGTGTGGCATTCTTTAAGAATTCTGAAACAATTTAAACTTTCCTTTGGCCCTCAGAGCATCTCTCTCTTCTCCCCGCTTTCTTACAACCCTTTATTTCCCTCCTCTAGCTATTCTTCTGTTTTTAAAATTTGGCATGTCAAGGGCATCCAAAAACTGGAGCACCTGTACATAGATGGTGTTTTCGCCAGTTTTACACAACTTCAAGAAAAATTTGATCTGCCACGGTCTTCTTTTTTTCAGTCCTGGCAGGTGAGGGATTTTATTAGGAAGAAGTTCCCTGATTTCCCCTCACTCCCACCTAAAACCCATCTCGATCATATCATTAACATGCTTTTACACTCTCAAAGGGGGAGGCTGGCCAAAGTTTACGAATACATAATTTCGATTAATATGCCCTCTTTAACTATTATAAAACAGCGCTGGGAAGAGGAACTTGGCTTTGACATTCTGGATGACATTTGGGACGCAGCCTTGGATCGTGTACACTCATCCATATGTGCACGTCACAATCTTATCCAGTTCAAGGTATTGCACCGCCTACATTATTGTAAGACTGCTTTGACAAAAATTTACCCACACATTGACCCTCTATGTGATAGATGCAAAATGCTTCCTGCGACATTATATCATATGTTCTGGGGTTGCCCTGAATTGGATTGATTCTGGTCCTCTTTCTTTGATTTATTCTCTAAAATATTTAAAAAACGTGTTACTCCCTGTCCCCTCATTGCCATTTTTGGTGTAACCTCAGAAAACACATCTATGACCTTCTGTCAGTGCAGGGCTATGGCATTCTCCTCCTTACTAGCGCGGCGGTTGATTTTGCTGAACTGGAAGAATGCTGCCCCACCCACCCATACACATCTCATCAAGAGTATCATGTGTAATCTCAAGTTAGAAAAGATTAGGTTTACTGTTAATGGAGCTCTTCAGAAATTTCAGAAGACATGGGATGACTTTATTGGATTTGTGAAGCAATTAGACGGGCTTCAATTAGAGTGATAAACTTCCAGCTGACCCATTATAACTTTATGTACTCTGGTTGATGATTGTTAATTCACCGTGCAACTGGACCCTCTCCCCACCTTACCCCACCCCACTCCTGGAGCCCCACCCTTTACCCTTAATCCTTTCCCTCCTCTTTATGTCATTCCTTCCTATCTGTCTATGTCTCTTTTTTTTTCTTATTTTTATTTTATTTTTCTTACTATTTTGTTTTTTTAATATTATTCTTATTTTATTTTTTTTATTTAGTCATTTACTTATTAATTTTTTTTTTGAATTTCTGAATTCTTTATTTCATATATGGTTATTTTTCATATTATACTATATTTGCTTTGTGTCTGGTTCCATATAATTTGGGCGTTATTACTACTCTTGTATTTGCCTATTTTATGGATGTATTGGATAAAATCCTGTTTGCCCTGACAGTTGATATAAACATGCATACAAGGAAAACTTATTGAGTTTTCCTTGTATGCATGTTTATATAAATAATTTTGAAAGAAAGATCTTCTTTGGGTCGGGGCTGTTGAGAGGGGTGTCGGGAAGAAGTGAGCATTAGCCTGGGAAGGCTTGATCAGACTCCAACTCCATTATCAGACCTCCCTTTCTTCTTGCCTCTTTCTTGGCCATATTTTCGATGTTAGCCTGTCACGTGTTAACTAACTTTTCCTTTATAAGCTAGCTTGTTCACTGTCTCGGAAACACGTTGGAAAAAAAAAAAGTCGCTTTTTTGGGTTAAATACTCCTACTGTCTGTGCATAAAATTCACATGCAATAAGTCACTTCTCAAAAAACAATCTTTGAGTCCGTCTAGATCATTTTAAACGTCTGGTACTTGAGAATCCACGAGCTCACAGGAAAGCAGCTACCCAGGTCGCCATCTTGGACCAACCCATCACCACAGATCACGTCAATAACATTCACCGTCGCTTCATGACGTAGTCTGGTGTAAGAGCAGTCGTCTTCTCCTAACTCCTTATCACCTCTCCTTCACGTTTCCTTATGACCTCTCCTTCACACCTTTCCTTATGACCTTGTGACGTTTTCCATCGAGGTCAAGGAAAAGTGGTTAGGTTAGGATGGTCATCTCTGTCCGGGACTCACTAATTACTGTACAGAACCACAGCTTTAGAACTTTATTCAAACTGGATCAGATTTTATTCACAATATACAGTATTTGCTGTTTTTCCCTCTGATGTCCTCCGACTGCTTCAACTCTGAAAAAAAACAAAAACTAGCACTACTTCCTGGTTGACCTCCACCTCCAGGTGTTGTCATCGTCCCCTGCTGGCAGAGAGGAGGCATACATCAGTAACCAGACTCCAGCTGTCGAGTGTATACAGATTTTTATTTGTAGTATTTTGGAATCATACAACATAAATAAAATCTTTCATTACAATAATGTTCTCATCAGCACCAGAGCCGTACGTCAACAGGGTTCAGTCAGAACCACAACCATCAGAACCAGGGCCAGACAACCCAGAGCTGTATGTCAGCAGCTGTGTCTCAGTCCTCTGAGTCTCAGTCTGTCTCAGTCCTCTGAGTCTCAGTCTGTCTCAGTCCTTTGAGTCTTAGTCCTCTGAGTCTCAGTCTGTCTCAGTCCTCTGAGTCTCAGTCTGTCTCAGTCCTCTGAGTCTTAGTCTGTCTCAGTCTCCGTCCTTGTCCATCAGTGTGTCCACCCTGTCCGTCCTGTCTAAAGTCAGTGTACTGTGAGTGTTGGACTCTGGACACTTCTCGTCCTCAGCTGGAGGTGGAGGGACGAGAGGCGGCTGATGAAGCAGCTGGAGCTGAAGAGGTGGAGGTGAATACCTCAATATACAAATGTAAGTAACAGTACACAGGAAGAACACAGAGTACACAGAGTACTAACAGGACTGAGACACAGCACTGGTCTGACTGTGGTTCTGATGGTGGAACATTAATCGTCCAACATGATTGTCTCTCTGTGTGCTTCACAAGAACGATGACGACAACATCGACACTGAGAACAACTGAAGGAATAAATATTCTTCTTCCTGCTTCCTCCTGTTTTATTTACATTATTAACAGCTCGCCTTGAACTCGGCCCAAACCAAAACCAGCACTACCCTCATCCAGCTGCTGAGTTCAGTCTCAGTCTGCAGTCAGACATACAACGTTAGCGGCAAACATTGACACTGTGTTCATTCCTCACTGCTGCTCAGCTGTGATTGGAAAGTCATTGTTTGGAGGACGAGTTAGTCAACGGTCGCTTGGCAAAATAGTTGCTGATGTGTTCTGTTGATCAACCAACTCATTAATCGACTAATCGTTTCATCACTAATTTATACCTGCCGATAATTCTGAGCTCTGATGTCAAGTTGCTCTGATCCGACCAATCAAATGTGAGTTTTTACAACATTTATTTTCTCATCATCCAGCTGGGTGCCCATCATGCTCTTCAAAGGACCATACCAGTGTTCCCAATCAGCCCGGTAACTCCTCAAACATTTCCCAGTTCATTCGAGGATCATTTTTAAATGTGTTGGTCTGCATAATCCTTTAAACCGTGAAATCTTTTCTCCAAACCGTGAAATCTTTTCTTGTAATCGTGAATGTTTTCTCCTAATCGTGAGATGTTTTCTCGTAATCGTGAATGTTTTCTCCTAATCGTGAATATTTTCTCCTAATCGTGAATGTTGTCTCCTAATCGTGAAATCTTTTCTCCTAATCGTGAAATCTTTTCTCGTAATCATGAAATATTTCTCCTAATCGTGAGATGTTTTCTCCTAATCGTGAAATCTTTTCTCCTAATCATGAAATCTTTTCTCCTAATCGTGAGATGTTTTCTCGTAATCGTGAATGTTTTCTCGTAATCGTGAAATCCTTTCTCGTAATCGTGAATGTTTTCTCCTAATCGTGGGATGTTTTCTCCTACTCGTGGGATGTTTTCTCCTAATTGTGAAATCTGTTCTCCTAATCGTAAAATCTTTTCTCCTAATCATGAATGTTTTCTCGTAATCGTGAAATCCTTTCTCATAATCGTGAATGTTTTCTCCTAATCGTGAGATGTTTTCTCCTAATTGTGAGATACTTTGTGGTAATATTTTGTTGTAATGGTGATAGATGCTGTATTGTATTGCGTTTGGTCTGCGAGGTGACGTCAGCATGCTGACTGACACTAACAGGCAGACCTGAACGCACCGGGCTGGTTCTTGAAGAGGAAGCAGGGATGTCATGGTGTTGAGTTTGAGTGCATCAGGTGAGCTGAGCTCCTGTCAGCTGGACGGACACTCCACGTGTGGTTTGATTCTTTAGTTTCATCAACACGACAAAAACAGTAAAAAACAGGCGCAACACGACAAACGACGTGACAAACACAGTTCAGTGTGTCGCAGTCAAACAAGGCAGTGCAAAAACATCCTCCTCCTCAATGTCACTCCTTCTTCCTCTTCACCTTCACTCAGTAGTAGACCTCTTCCTTCTTCTCCTCCTCCTCCTCCTCCTCCTCTTCCTCCTCCTCCTCCTGTCAGACTGTGTGCAGCATTATCACTGAGGGAGGAAGAGGAGGATGAAGGCTGTCTGTCCATCAGGCTAAGCAGAGTTGAGATATTCCAGAGCGACTTCATAACAAAACTTATACTGTTCCTGTGGAGACACAGAGGTCAGAGGTCATGAAGGGTCAGAGAGGTCAGAGGTCATGAAGGGTCACAGAGGTCATAAAGGGTCACAGAGGTCATGAAGGGTCACAGAGGTCATAAAGGGTCACAGAGGTCATGAAGGGTCAGAGAGGTCAGAGGTCATGAAGGGTCACAGAGGTCATAAAGGGTCACAGAGGTCATGAAGGGTCACAGAGGTCATAAAGGGTCACAGAGGTCATGAAGGGTCACAGAGGTCATAAAGGGTCACAGAGGTCATGAAGGGTCAGAGAGGTCAGAGGTCATGAAGGGTCACAGAGGTCATAAAGGGTCACAGAGGTCATGAAGGGTCACAGAGGTCATAAAGGGTCACAGAGGTCATGAAGGGTCACAGAGGTCAGAGGTCATGAAGGGTCACAGAGGTCATAAAGGGTCACAGAGGTCATAAAGGGTCAGAGAGGTCATGAAGGGTCACAGAGGTCATAAAGGGTCACAGAGGTCATGAAGGGTCACAGAGGTCAGAGATGTTTTAATGAATGTTTTAATCATTAGAGTGATGAATATTTAACCAATAAATATTAATATATCTGTGTGTGTTACAGTGTGTGTGTGTGTGTGTGTGTATGTGTGTTACAGTGAGTGTGTGTTACAGTTTGTGTGTGTATGTGTGATACAGTGTGTGTGTGTTACCAGCAGGTCCACCATGTTTGGTTTGTTGTTTCTCAGAGTTTTTACGGCGTGAAAAACGTCGATGCAGCGCTGCTGTCGCAACATTTCACACACGATACTGATACTGCAGAACACACCACTGCGACCTCCTCCATTACTGAGGAGGAGAGGAGAGGAGAGAGAGGAGAGGTGAGGAGAGAGGAGAGGAGAGGAGAGAGAGGAGAGAGGAGAGAGGAGAAGAGGTTTGGTTTTCAAAGTCCCTTTATTGACCACTTAAAGCACAAACAGTTCAGGTCACATCTTCACTTGATTCCTAAAAAGAAACAAAACAAAGCAGATTATTTTCTGTCATCAGAAACTCAGAGTTAACTCCCCGTCTCTCCCCACAGAACATAAAACACCTCCAACAGCCCACATCTGTCTGAAGGCCTCCAGGTTATCCATTAAATGAAAATAAGAGTGTTCCACTCTCAGTCGGGCCTTCAGCAGCCCCTCCAGAACTCGTACAGGCTCCAAACTGCCGGCACCTTGAGCCTGGTTCCTGCGAGTCAGCCAAATGGCTAACTTAGCAGAACCAGATATAAAATTAGAGGAGAGGAGAGGAGAGAGGTGAGGAGGAGAGAGGAGAGGAGAGGAGAGGAGAGGAGAGAGGAGAAGAGGTGAGGAGAGAGGAGAGGAGGAGAGATGAGAAGAGGAGGAGAGAGGTGAGGAGGAGAGAGGAGAGGAGAGGAGAGGAGAGAGAGGAGAGGAGAAGAGGAGGAGAGAGGTGAGGAGAGAGGAGAGGAGAGGAGAGGAGAGGAGAGGAGGAGACATATATAACATTCAGCATGTTTTTCCACTTTCACCACTAGATGGAGACAAACCATCACTGTTCCTCTCTCTAGTATAATATGGTAGTAATATATAGTAATGTATAGTAGTACTCGTACAGGCAGTGGTAGTATATAGTAGTATATGGTAGTATATAGTAATATATAGTAGTAGTACTCGTACAGGCAGTGGACCACCGTGCGTCCCTCTCCTCCGTCGTACTCGTCCTGCCATTTGTCCACCTGGTGAACCAGTTTGAGGAAGGAGCGCTTGGACACGGGCGTGTCCCGGTACATGGGCCAGCCCAGGAACTGGAACTGCTGCACCATGCGGTACCCGTCCTGTGGCTGGGGGAGACAGGGAAGACAGGGCAGTCAAAAGAAGCTCACCCAAACTCAGCCTGAACGACTTTAACAGTTCAGAGTCTAGGACCCTGAAGAAGATCCGGGCAGTCCTGGCAGACCCGGGTCAGCCCCTGAATGTTCTGACCGTCTGGCTGCAGATTGGGTCAGAACAAACACACATCAGAACTCTTTTGTTCCCCTCAGGGAGAATAAAGATTCCTTGACCTTTAAGGACAGAGGAAAGGACAGAGGAGGCATGGAGAGTAGAACGAGGACAGGGGGAAAGAAAGGAAAGAAGGAAGTACAGGTAGGAATAAAGGAGGTAAACACAGAGAAGGGAAGGGGGTGAAGGGGGTGGGGCAGTAAAGGATTGAAGATAAACAGAGCCTAACATAAATGTGAGCAGACAGGGAGGAGAAAGGGTTCAAATCAAACGCACTGAAAGCTAAATCCGACCTGCCACAGCGAGGCGGGTGGGGAGGGGAGTCTGGATCAAACACAACTGAAATGTTTTGAGACACAGGGAGGAAATGAGGCACAAATCAAATGCCACAAAACCTAAACTCAGCCCGACATGGAGGTGAAGAGGTTTAAATCAAACGCATTCTGATCTAAATCTGGTAAAACAGGAAAGAAATGATCAAACACGAGCAGAGCTGAACGAATCAAACACACCCTGAACACCTGAGGGCGTAAAGGGGGTCAAAATGAAACAAACCCGGACGGAAAGAGGTGGTAACAAAGAGAAAGTGTGAACTTCACCCAGCATCAGCTACATCAGCTACATCAGCTCACGTCTAGCTGGGAATAGTCAAAGTACCGTCGGGGGTAAAGGGAGGCGTCAGAGTGAAAAAGAAACGCACCCGGGCCGTGTTGTAGATCCTGAAGATGCGGCTGATGACGTCCTCCTCCAGATCAGCTGACACAAACTCCACCTGCAGAGAGCCGAGGCGATGGAGGCCGTTCTCAGGCCAGTACTGAGGACAGAGCTGACAGACAGACAGACAGACAGACAGACAGACAGACAGGCAGACAGGCAGACAGGCAGGCAGACAGACAGACAGACAGGCAGACAGGCAGGCAGACAGACAGGCAGACAGGCAGACAGACAGGCAGGCAGACAGACAGACAGGCAGGCAGACAGACAGACAGGCAGACAGACAGACAGACAGACAGACAGGCAGACAGACAGACAGGCAGGCAGGCAGGCAGACAGACAGGGAGGCAGACAGACAGACAGACAGACAGACAGGCAGGCAGACAGACAGACAGACAGGCAGGCAGGCAGGCAGGCAGGCAGGCAGGCAGACAGACAGACAGACAGACAGGCAGACAGGCAGACAGGCAGACAGAGGCAAACAGGCAGACAGACGGACAGGCAGGCAGACAGACAGACAGACAGACAGGCAGACAGGCAGACAGACAGACAGAGGCAAACAGGCAGACAGACGGACAGGCAGGCAGACAGACAGACAGACAGACAGACAGACAGACAGGCAGGCAGAGATGAGACTTTAAACTGACAACAACACCAAAAGAAGAACTGTTCCTTGTCTATACTCACAGATATTTATGTATATATATATTTACCTTTTTACATGTACATAGCTTTTGTTTTTGTCCTTGTTTATGTTTATGTCTACATTTACCTGTCAAGTACTCTGTTCTGTTTTTTAACTTAATACCTGACAAATTAAAGTAATTCTGATTCTGATAACTAACTTAACAGTTTCTGTGGCGTTGACAGAACTTTCCAAAATAAACAAATTATCAGGTTGAAGTGAGTGTGTGTGTGTGTGTGTGTGTGTGTGTGTGTGTGTGTGTGTGTGTACCTGTGCCGGGTCGACGTCGTTCAGCATGACGATGGACGTACAGTGGTAGTCGAGGACCAGACGCCAGAAGTCCTTAACCGTGTTTGGCAAAGGATGCTGGGTAACAATGAAGGCTGATGGCTGCTTGTAACTCTGTAACACACACACACACACACACACACACAGTTGTTTATTGGTGGAATGGTACAATGTTCAATAACTGAACTGACTGTGTTTAAACCAGTCTAAACCGGTTTAACCCTCTGGGGACGGATTGTGAATATCTCCAAAACGGTTTATGATAGAGAGATGTGGTTTTTTGCACTGTTTTCTGTGCGGTTTGTGTCTGTCCAACACTTCCTTGTTGTTCTGTGCCACCGCGTAAAAGACCAATTGAAAAATAGATGTTCGGCAGACTGAAAGCGCAGTCGACGAATCTATGACGTATTCTAGCCAATCAAAGGACTCTGGGGTCTTGAGGGGGAGGGACAACAGAGAGAGAGAGCTGTGTGCGTAGAACAGAGTGCAGGGAGCACACAGAGCAGAGTAACAGAATAACTTCATAAATACTATTTCTATTGAATGACAGGTTCCCCTCAACTCTCTGGAGGGTCTTTGCTTTGCTAAGTGGCATGCCTGAGGAAAATGAGGCAAAAACGCATGGGACCTTTTGCATTGAAAGGGCATTATTTTATTGTTCTTCACATATTTGGCTACAAAACTGCATATATATGTCAGGCAAAGGGATTGAAAAATAATATTTTCATTCAAAAACTCTTCACTAGTACTGTTTGAGGTGCGGCTTTGAGGAAAATATGATAAAAATCTACTTTTCGTTTTTTGAAATTCTTTAGTGTATTGTAGATTTTTCACTCATACTTCCTTAATAAGCACATTACATGAATGGCTATGATAGCCTAGGTTCTCCTGAATCTATAGATACCAAACACATAGTGTTCAATATACATTAAGTATTGTTTATAAGCCCAAATGTTAAAGAAGTAAAAACAAGCTGAAAATGGCTTAGTCCCCAGAGGGTTGGTTTAATCCTCCGTGCACACCAAACTTAGTCGTGTCCAACAGGACAGACAAAATGTTTGATGGTTCGGACTCCAGAAGTGTTGCGTGTGCGTTACATACATCCATCAGCGCAGCATTGATGTAGTTGGAGCTCTCTCCATCGATGGTGATGAGGAACGGCAGGCAGCGGTCCGGAGGCAACACGTCCATGCAGCGGTTCTTCTCGTGGTTTCTAGGCAACAGAGCGATGCTGCAGTCCTCCACCCGCAAGGTGGGCGTCACCATGTTCAGGGTCTGAGCACACACACACACACACGAGAAGTGAAATGGTTAATTAACGGTTAACAAACATTAACAATTAACAACATTATCTCCTTAACAAAAAACGTGATGACAACACTCACCCTGAACTCCTCTTTGATCTGACTCGAGTTCGTCTGAGGATCCAATCGGTTCATCTCGTAATAAACCGACCGCAGCTGATTGGCCGGAATGGCAGTGTCACCGCAGAGACACGCCTCCAAGATGGCGTCATGGATGAAGACGTACTGCTCCTGGAGACAGAGACGATGTAAACACTGAGTGTGTGTGTGTGTGTGTGTGTGTGTGTGTGTGCGTGTGTGTGTGTGTGTGTGTTTGTGTGTTTGTGTACCTCAGTTTGGACCATGTTAACCCTTCGTGCTCTCAGCTCTCGGACACAGTTGTAGATGTCGACCACGCCCTCCCTCTCCGCCATGTCCAACATGATGTCAATCACTATGAAACAACCTGTACGCCCCGCCCCCGCACTGTCACACACACACACACACACACACACACACAGACACACAAGTGTTCTCAGGTCATGAACATAGTTTCAAATGACTGATGACACTGGCGATCAGTGTTAAGGTGTGTGTACCTGCAGTGGACCACGGTGGGGCCGGCGGTGGGCGGAGTCTTTGCCTTGACGCGGCGGATGAAGCCGAGCAGGCCGGTGGCGTGAAGCGGCACGCCGTGATCGGGCCAACCGGTGAAATGAAACTGACGGATCTCCCTGATCTCTGCCACGCCCCTCTGTCACATGACAGGAAGTGTGTTACACTGTGTGTGTGTTACTGTTTTTGTTACACTGTGTGTGTGTGTGTGTTGCTGTGGGTGTGTGTGTTGCTGTGGGTTACTCTGTGAGTCACACTGTGTGTTACTGTGTTACACTGTGTATTACAATGTGTGTTACTGTTTGTGTTACTGTGTTACACTGTGTGTTACTGTGCGTTACTGTGTGTGTTACAGTGTGTGTTACTGTGTTACAGTGTGTTACAATGTGTGTTACTGTGTGTGTTACAATGTGTGTTACTATGTTACAGTGTTACACGGTGTGTTACTGTGTTACAATGTGTTACTGTGATACACTGTGTGTTACACTGTGTTTTACACTGTGTTACTGTGTGTGTTATTGTGTTACAGTGTTACACTGTGTGTTACTGTGTTACAATGTGTTACACTGTGTTTTACACTGTGTGTTATGTTGTGTGTTACTGTGTTACACTGTGTTTTACTGTGTGTGTTACATTGTGTGTTACTGTGTTACACTGTGTGTTACACTGTGTGTTACATTGTGTGTTACTGTGTTACACTGTGTGTTACTGTGTTACAGTGTTACACGGTGTGTTACTGTGTTACAATGTGTTACATTGTGTGCTACACTGTGTATTACACTGTGTGTTACTGTGTGTGTTACATTGTGTGTTACTGTGCTACACTGTGTGTTACACTGTGTGTTACAATGTGTGTTACTGTGTGTGTTACTGTGTTACACTGTGTGTTACATTGTGTGTTACACTGTGTGTTACTGTGCGTGTTACTGTGTTACACTGTGTGTTACACTGTGTGTTACTGTGTTACACTGTGTGTTACATTGTGTGTTACACTGTGTGTTACTGTGCGTGTTACTGTGTTACACTGTGTGTTACACTTGTGTGTTACACTGTGTGCTACACTGTGTTTTACACTGTGTTACTGTGTGTGTTGCTGTGTTACAGTGTTACACGGTGTGTTACTGTGCTACAACGTGTGTTACACTGTGTGTGTGTGTGTGTGTGTGTGTGTGTTACTGTGTTACAGGGTGTGTTACACTGTGTTACTGTGTGTGTGTGTGTGTTACTGTGTTACAGGGTGTGTTACACTGTGCTGTGTGTGTGTGTGTGTGTGTGTGTGTGTCGTACCTTCTCCACAGCGAAGGTCCGGATCACGTACTCTGACAGCAGTTGAGTCTCGATCAGCGTCACCTTCATGTCGCCGTAGATTTCTGTGTCGTCTGGCCAGTACTTACAACACTTCACCTGTGCACGCACACGCACACACACACACACACACACACACCATCATTAATTAAACAGTACAAAAGCAGCTCATATTAAAATCTCATTAGAGGCTCCGCCTCCGCTCCCCTTCATTAACAGCTAATTACTGCTGAGCTAATCACACTGTCGCCACAGCAACCAACGAGGTGAACTGTGGGGAGGGGACAAATCAGGCTAAAGTGTGTGTGTGTGTGTGTGTGTGACAGAGAACGACACAGGGAGATAATCAGCCTGATCTATCCCAGAATCCCCCTCTGCGGCTCTCCTGGATCCCTGGTGCCTTCTGGGTAATGAGAGCTGGGCCAGGGAGCCCGCCTCCAGGTGTGTGTGTGTGTGTGCATGTGTGTGTGATCTCAGGCTAAATCCTTCAATTTCAGCAGGAAACGAAGCGGTGTGTGTGTGATCGTCTCATCACAAACTCTCTGTGATTTTTACGACTGAATTCTGTTTGTAACATATGAGTGTGTGTATGTTCAGATTAAACACGTTAAACACGTATGTTAATGTGTGCTTCAGTTACACACACATGTAAAATCATTTACATTTACATTTAGTCATTTAGCAGACGCTTTTATCCAAAGCGACTTACAGAGAAGGGAACAATCAAGGTACAGTGCGATAAGAAAGCGTTTACTTTTTGTAAAGTTAAGGCCATTGGTGGCTGGAACCTTGGCTCACTACATTCATTTTATAGATTTAATAGTTACTTTTCAGATTAAAATTTTACATAAAACAGCATAATGAGTAAATAAAGACACAACTTTCAGTTTTTCAATTATAGTTCCTGATGTATTATTATATTTATTTATTTATTTAGAGAAATGAAGTCATATTCGGAATCTCAGAACATTAAATGTACACTCTTGTGCTTAGAACTGTATGTCATATTACATAAATAAGAATAAGGCACTTGGCAATTGTAAATGCAAACAATAAAGGCTACTTTACACACGTGAGTTGTAGACGCGACGGTAAATTTATTGATTGAAAAAAACTCGACGTGTGCTCGCTGCTTGACTCATTGAAATGGCCCATCATTTCCCTGGACTTTACGAGTGACCGGCAAACAGACGAATATTTAACATCTATTCTGTGTGATCATAGTGTAGTGAGAGCATGAGCGCTGAGGGAGAGGCAACTGAAAACAAACAAGGACCCGTTAGCGTGTGGTGTTAAACTTATAGGCTATAATCACCTCGGGTGTTGTTTATTGATAAACCGGGAGCCGCCCCACGGGCTGAGACACGTTAGGAGATTAATTATTCCCACAAAGTAATGATAACCGTAAGGGTCTCCTATTATTATTGTGCGTCTGGCCCCAGCTCTAAAGCGGTCGCGGCAATTATAATGTAGCGGTGGGCCATCATTAAATAGTCTACCCCGTGTTGAAGTTGTGAAAAGTTTAATCTCAAGTGCCAAACTGCAGGTTTTCCTCCCTTATACTTGCTACAGGCAGTGGCACTGCATGTAGAAGCTTCTGTGTTGATTGATTGGCTACTTGGCACAAGTGAGACAGCCAATCAGTGAGGGCTGTGGGCGGGACATTGTTACACAGCCAAGAGAGTGGTGACTTCAGGCAGAGACGACTGCATCAGAGCCAAAGGAGCGCGTTTTAAAATACATTAATTAATTTTATCGGTTATCGGTGAAAAAAACGGCCGATGCCGATGATCGCAAAAATGCAGAATATCGGCCGATATTATCGACCAGGCCGATAATTGGTCGATCCCTAGTAGGTGCAATATCGGAGACAACTTTGTAGGGGAGCATTAGTGATTTGAATTTAATGCGGGTTGCAACAGGTAGCCAGTGGAGCTTGATAAGCAGCGGGGTGACATGTGACCTTTTGGGTTGGTTGTAGACCAGGCGCGCCGCCGCGTTCTGGATCATCTGAAGAGGTTTCACTGTGCAGGCTGGGAGGCCCATCAGGAGGGCATTACAGTAGTCTAGTCTTGAAATGACCACAGCTTGTGTCAGGAGCTGAGTGGCGTGTTGCGTTAAGTAAGGTCTGATTTTTCTGATGTTGTAAAGTGCAAAGCGGCAAGACCGGGCAACTGAGGCGACATGATTGGAAAAGGTTAGTTGGGCATCAATCATAACCCCTAAGTTTCTCACCACCCTGGTGGGGGCGAGACACAGGGAGTCAATGTTGATGTTGATGTCGTGGTGTATTGTAGGTTTGTCTGGGAGGACCAGCAGTTCAGTTTTTGAGAGGTTCATCTGGAGGTGATGTGCCTTCATCCACGTGGCGATGTCTGAGAGGCAATCGGAGACCCGTGCAGAGACCGAGGGGTCCTCAGGAGGAAATGATAGATACAGTTGAGTGTCATCTGTATAGCAGTGATAGGAAAAGCCATGTGAGCGGATGTTACGGCCGCTGCCGTTTCGCCCCGACATATCTCATGTGTTTAAGTATTTTGTAGGCAAATACAGGTGTGCAGTTGCCGTCTGGGGATTGGACATCAGCGGCGGAGGTGTGGTCCCGATAGCTCCGGATCCTGGAAGCCGAAAGGACTGGCATTGGCGCGGCTTGTTTTTGTCTGTGGTTTTTGTGAGCTCGCCTCGTTAATTCGAAACTGTGAACATTAACTTCGGTTAATTCGTGTTGTTTGAGGAGGAGGTTGGTGTTGTTTAATTACTGGGACTGGGCAAGGGTTTAGTTTGTATGTTGCTACTGATTACTCACGTAGAAGATTTTTGTTAGACCCATTAGTTTAGGGGTGCTGTTTCGATGTGTTTTTTGTTATCGATAGTTAGTTTAGATAGTGAGGTTTTTCTTTCCCGTTTTGTTTTAACTAAGACAGTATAGACTCTATTTAGAGTTCTCTTTTTGTTATATTTATTTGTTATTTTGAACAGCACTCGCTCGCCCTTCGTTCCCTTTTGCCTCACCTCCTTTTGTTAAAACAATTTGAATTTTCATTTAATAAAACACCTTTGTTTAACAACCTTAACACCTGGTTTTATGTTACTTCCCTCTACCCCTAAGCTGGTCGTAACAGCGGATAATTGGACCCAGGGAGGTGGTGCAGATAGCAAATAGAAGGGGGCCCAGCACTGAGCCCTGGGGTACCCCTGTGGTGAGGTGATGCGAAGTGGACAACTGTCCAAGCCAGGATACGCTGAATGAGCGTCCTGTCAGGTAGGATTCAAACCAGGAAAGAGCCAAGCCAGAGAGAATAGAGAGGAGGATGCTATGGTTAACTGTGTCAAAGGCAGCTGATAAGTCAAGTAGAATGAGGACAGAGGACTGTGCTGCTGCTCTTGCTTCTTTTAAGGCTTCTGTCACAGACAACAGAGCAGTTTCAGTCGAGTGACAGCTCTTGAAACCAGATTGTTTCGGATCGAGAAGATTGTTCTGTAGGAGGAATTCTGAGAGTTGCTTAGCGACCGCCCGTTCAATAGTTTTGGATAAAAAAGGAAGAAGTGAGACAGGACGATAGTTCTCGACCTGAGCAGGGTTGAGAGAGGGTTTCTTGAGTAGAGGCGTTACTCGAGCTGCTTTGAATGCAGTGGGAAAAGTGCCGGAGGTCAGTGACTCATTTATCACATGTGTGATAGCTGGCGTGATGGTTGGCTAATGGATTGAAGAAGGTTTGTTGGTATAGGGTCCAACAAGCATGTAGTAGGACGGCTACATGTCAACAGTTTGGATACCTCACTCTCAGAGAGGGGTGTAAAGCCAGAAAAAGAAGTGCAAGCAACTGTGCAAGGTTGCGAAAGTGCAGCAGCTGGTTTGGTGCCGCCCAGCTGAGATGGAGAGAGACATGTAGTAGGACTGCTACATGTCACAGTGTAAGGAGTCGGGCTGGGAGTGAGATGGTCAGAGAATTGGCTGCTGATTGCTGCCACTTTGCCTGTAAAGAATGATGCAAAGGTATCAGCGGTAAGGCTGGTAGGAGGAGGAGGAGGCGGAGGGTTGAGTAGTGATTTGAAGGTGGAGAAAAGTTTCCGGGTGTCAGTGACACTGTTGACTTTGTCGTTGTAAAAAGCAGTCTTTGCAGCAGTGATGCTGGTTGAAAAAGAGGATAAAAGTGTCTGGTAACCTTTGAGGTCATCGGCTAGTTTGGATTTGAGCCATTTTCTTTCGGCAGCTCTGAGTCTGGTGCGCAGTGATCGGAGGGTATCATTCAACCATGGGTGAGATTGGTTGGGTCGAGCAGGCCTCGTAGATAAAGGACACAGCTTGTTCAGACACGAGTTCAGAGTAGAGCAGAGTGACTCAGTGGCATCATTAACCTTCAGAGAGGAGAATGAGGAGTGGTGGTAGAGCAGAGGCAACAATAGAGGAGAAGTAGGTTGGAGATAAGTTACGGAGGTTGCGGCGGAACGTAACCATTGTTGGAGGAGCATAGGATTGCTCTGACAGAGTGACATTAAACTGGATAAAAAAGTGATCTGATAGGTGGAGAGGCATTACCACCAGTGCATCTGTGGCACAGTTTCGGGTGAGAATCAAGTCAAGGTTTTTGCCAGCTTTGTGAGTAGGAGGACTGTGGACCAGCTGGAGGTCAAAGGAATGAATTAATGACATGAAGTTATCAGAGTCTGGACTCTAAGTGGATGTTCATGTCGCCCAGGACAAGCAACGGACAGTCATGATCGGGTATGGATGACAGCAGGATATCTAGCTCGTCTGTAAAGCCACCCATTTGGCCTGGTGGACGGTAAACGACAAAAAATCAGATACGCTCTCTCTGAGTTGTACTGAAGTATAAATATCAGTACGCTTTATATACACAAACCTGCGACACACTCTAGCTGTGGTTACACACGTATGTTTCTTGTGTTTCATGTTCTCGAGTCACATGTTTTACATGCACATGTGTAAAACTACATATGTATAAATATAGTAAATCATGCTCTCCTTGAGTTGCATATTTGCTGTTACATTCATATATATTTAGACATATTAGATCAATGTAATACATACGCTCTCTCAGTGAAGTATACACATTAAATATATGTATTTGCTTTATACACACACACACGTCTATGACACGGGAAATGGAGTCCCAAAACAACCAGATGGCCACAAACAGTGTGTGTGTGTGTGTGTGTGTGTGTGTCTGTGTGGACTCACCCGCCCCACCTCCACCAGGTTGGTTACCATGACGATGGCAGCGGTGTTCTCCTGCCAAACCATCCGCCAGAAATCGTAAACTGTCTCCTGCATGGGACCTGAAACAGACAGACAGACAGACACACACACACACACACACACAAATATAAACACACACACACACACACACACACACGCACACACACATAAATATAAACACACACACACAGTGTAAACTTCATATTAGACAGTGGATCAGCAGGCGACATCAGAGCTGTACATGAATTATAATGACTCTTTTAATTAATTCAAATTGGGCGCACGTACACACACAAACACACACACACACACACACACACACACACAAACACACAAAGAAAAAAATGTTTTTAATCACTGTTGACAGTCAGTGTTTTGACGAGCTAATTAGTTCATGCTAATCCGTTTCTGTCCTCAAGTGTTTTACAGCAAGAATCTGCCTGCACACACAGGTGTGTGTGTGTGTGTGTGTGTTTGTGGGCAGCTACTACAGAAGTAGCTAAGCTAGCCTGTGCTAAGATATGCTCATGTGGAGCCCACACAACATGTGATGACCTGTACCTGTGTGTGTTTGAGTTCTTACCTTGGGTAGCGATGTAGTGATTAGGTCTGTGGTAACCCTGAGGGAAGCAAACAGGACAGGAAAGGGTTAAAGTCATGTGACTATCAATCAATCAATCAATCAAATTTTATTTGTATAGCCCAAAGTCGCAAAATACATTTTGCCTCGGAGGGCTTCACAATCTGTACAGGGAGTGACACCCTCTGTCCTTAGACCCTCGGTTCGAGTGAGGAAAAACTTGCCCACAAAAAAACCTTTTAACAGGGAAAAAAGTGGAAGAAACCTCAGGAAGAGCCACAGAGGAGGGATCCCTCTCCCAGGACGGACAGACGTGCAATAGATGTCACGTGTACAGTCAACAAGTCAACAGAAACATTTTGTGTAATGACAATGAAAAATGACAATGGATTACAATGAATGATAAAATGATTACAGTAGCAGTGGAACCTGTGATAGAGATAGAGAGACACAGATGCACAGCAGCAGCAAATCATTAACTAAGTCACTATAAACTGTAATGGAGATCTGGTAACATTAATGACAGTAATAATATATGTAGTGGACGTCATGCAGGACCACAGCAGCAGTCACGATCCACGAGAACCTGCTGGACGAAAGAGCACAGAAACTCCGGGAAGAAGTTTAGTTAGTAAGATGCATTGATGTACATGTATGACAGACATGTATGTTTACAGATGGTGGTGGTGATGGTGAGAGAGAGAGAGAGAGAGAGAGAGAGAGAGAGAGAGAGAGGGTTTTCAGTAAAGGGAGATGTGACTGCATCTTCAACCAATACCATGCCTGGCAAGGCATAACCCTGAAAGGAGGAGTCCCCCGGCAGTATAGTCCTATAGCAGCATAACTAAGGGATGACCTGAGCCAGCCCTAACTATAAGCTCTATCAAAAAGGAAAGTCTTAAGTTTACTCTTAAAAGTGTTGACCGTGTCTGCCTCCCGAACCCAAAATGGTAGTTTGTTCCACAGAAGAGGAGCTTGATAGCTGAAAGCTCTGGCTCCCAATCTACTTTTGGAAACTATAGGAACCACAAGGAACCCAGCATTCTGAGAGCGCAGTGTTCTAGAGGGGTAGTAAGGTACTATGAGCTCTTTTAGATATGATGGTGCCTGACCATGAAGAGCTTTGTATGTAAGGAGAAGAATTTTAAATTCTATTCTAGATTTAACAGGTAGCCAATGCAAGGAAGCCAAAATGGGAGAGATGTGATCTCTGATCTTGGTTCCTGTCAGAACACGTGCAGCAGCATTCTGAATTAGCTGCAAAGTCCTAAGAGACTTATTGGAGCAGCCTGATAACAATGAGTTACAATAGTCCAGCCTAGAAGTAACAAATGCGTGGACTAGTTTTTCTGCATCTGCTTGAGATACAATGCGTCTGATTTTGGCAATGTTACGTAAATGGAAGAATGCAGTCCTTGAAATTTGTTTTATGTGGACATTAAAGGACAAATCCTGATCAAAAACAACTCCAAGATTCTTTGCGGTGGAGCTGGAGGCCAGGGTGATCCCATCTAAGGTAACTAAGTCTCTAGAGAGAGAGTCTCTGATGTTTTTGGGTCCAATTACAAGAACTTCAGTTTTGTCTGAATTTAACATCAGAAAATTGAAGGTCATCCAACTTTTTATATCTTTAAGGCATGCTTGGAGTTTAGTTAATTGATTGGTTTCATCAGGCTTGATCGATAAATATAATTGGGTGTCGTCGGCATAACAATGAAAATTAACGGAGTGATTCCTAATAATGTTCCCTAGAGGAAGCATATATAAACTGAATAGAAGTGGTCCGAGTACAGAACCTTGTGGGACTCTTAACTTTGACTAGTGCGGTCTCTGTGCTATGATGCACTCTAAATCCTGACTGAAAATCCTCATATAAGCTGTTCTTATGGAGAAAGTCGCACAGCTGATTGGCTACAGCTTTCTCAAGTATCTTAGAGAGAAAGGGAAGGTTTGATATCGGTCTGTAATTGGCTAAAACCTCTGGGTCTAGAGTGGGCTTTTTAAGAAGAGGTTTAATTACAGCTACTTTAAAGGACTGTGGTACATATCCTGATAATAAAGACAGATTAATCATATCCAATAAAGAAGGGCTAACTAGAGGTAAAACATCCTTGACCAGCCTGGTTGGGATGGGATCTAAGAGACAGGTTGACGACTTAGATGAAGAAATTATTGAAGTTATTTGATGAAGGTCGATGGGAGAAAAACAGTCTAAATATATATCAGGTTTTACAGCTGTTTCCAAACTTGCTGTATCAGAATGCAGATCAGTGCCTGTTGAGGGCAAGAGGTGATGAATTTTGTCTCTAATAGTTATAATTTTATCATTAAAGAAGCTCATGAAGTCATTGCTACTTAGACCTAAAGGAATGGATGGCTCAATAGAGCTGTGGCTCTCTGTTAGCCTGGCTACAGTGCTGAAGAGAAACCTTGGGTTGTTCTTATTTTCCTCTATTAATGAAGAGTAGTAGGCTGCTCTGGCACTACGGAGAGCCTTCCTGTATGTTTTAAGATTATCTTGCCAGACTAAACGAGATTCTTCCAGTTTAGTGGCACGCCATTTGTGTTCAGAATTACGTGCCTCTTGCTTTAAGTTGCGAGTCTGCTGGCTATACCATGGTGCTAACCTCCTTTGTTTAATTATCTTCTTTTTCAGAGGTGCAATAGAGTCTAGAGTTGTTCGTAATGAGCCTGTAGTACTATCAACAAGATGATCTATTTGTGAGGGGCTAAAGGAAGCAGACAAGTCCTCTGCTACATTGAGACAAGTCATTGAATTCAATACTGAGGGAATCACTTCCTTAAATTTGGCTACAGCACTATCAGATAAACATCTGCTGTAGGAGTTTCTGCAGAAAGGCTTATAGTCCAGTAATATGAACTCAAAGGTTATTAAAAAACGGTCTGACAGAAGAGGATTCTGTGGAAGGACTATTAGATGATCAATTTCAATGCCATATGAGAGAACAAGATCAAGAGTGTGGTTCAGACAATGAGTCGGTTTATTTACACTCTGACAGAAGCCAATTGAATCTAACAAAGAGATAAACGCAGTACTAAGACTATCATTGTGGTTGTCCACATGAATATTAAAATCACCTACAATAATTACTTTATCTGTTTTAAGGATCAAGCCTGATGCAAATTCTGCAAATTCAGATAAAAATTCAGAGTAAGGACCAGGAGCACGATATACTATAACAAATAGAATTGGCTGTAATGTTTTCCAGGTTGGGTGAGCAAGGCTAAGAACAAGACTTTCAAACGAGTTATAATTTAGTTTAGGTTTAGGATTTATTAATAGACTTGAGTCAAATATGGCTCCAACTCCACCACCTCGACCAGTACTTCGAGGAATATGAGTATTACAATGACTGGGAGGAGTGGATTCATTTAAACTAACATATTCATCCTCCTGCAGCCAGGTTTCAGTAAGACAAAATAGATCAATATCATAATCAGATATTAATTCATTGACTAAAACAGCTTTAGAGGACAAAGACCTGATATTCAAGAGTCCACATTTAATTATCTTATTTTGGACTGCTGGGGATGTTGTTTTAATTTTTATTAGGTTTTTATGATGAGCTCCTCCTCTGTTTGTTTTATCTTTAAATAATGTAGGTGGACGGGGGACAGACACAGTCTCTATACTAAAGGATTGGGTGGGTGGCTGCCCTAATGGAGGCGCAGAGAAGCGTGTAAGACTGCAGCTCTGCTTCCTGGTCTCAACTCTGGGTTGTCACGGTTTTGGTCGACTAATAAACTTGGCCATGTTTCTAGATATGAGAGCTGCTCCATCCAAAGTGGGATGGATGCCGTCTCTCCTAATCAGACCAGGTTTTCACAGCCGTTAATGAGATCACATGACATCCAGGACGGGGCTAACACCTGTCTGTACAGACATGTCCTCACTAGTGTTGGGAAGTTCGACTCTTTTTACTGACTCGGATCTTTTACTCTCGGACAGTAAATTGAACGAATCTTTTTTTGAGTCATTTCGTTTATTTGTTCATTTTTACAGGGGTGGCGCTGTAGCCTCTTGTGGGCGTAAAAGACTGCGGTTCTCAAACACTTAACACTGAAGGCAACATGGTTTGCTTCAGCTGACAAAGCATAATAAACAAAATGCCACAAGCAATTCAAACCATATGAAAACCTAGGAAAGCAAATAAACACCACAATAAGTGACTTGTGTCCTGTATCCTCCCTGCCATTGTTAAGAACAGAGACCGATCCGAGAACGAACGTACTACTCGTCACACAGCGTGAGCTGCCTGTCACGTGACAAATGAACGATCCAGATGAACGAGAACGGAGGACCCGTTCAGCGTGAGCTGGCGGTCACGTGACAAATGAACGATCCAGATGAACGAGAACGAGAAGGACCCGTTCAGCGAGGCTGCCGGTCACGTGACAAATGAACGATCCAGATGAACGAGAACGGAAGGACCCGTTCAGCGTGAGCTGCCGGTCACGTGACAAATGAACGATCCAGATGAACGAGAACGAGAAGGACCCGTTCAGCGTGAGCTGCCGGTCACGTGACAAATGAACGATCCAGATGAACGAGAACGGAAGGACCCGTTCAGCGAGAGCTGCCGGTCACGTGACAAATGAACGATCCAGATGAACGAGAAGTGAGCTGCCTGTCACGTGACAGCTGGTAGAGGGCAAGTGAACGTAAAACTCACATTCATTTTGACAATTAGTAAGACAATTAAGTAAGACAAAAGTAACATTAAGTTCCTTAAATGTTTACATGGTGCATTTACTGTGTCAAACGTGACATTATTATTATTATTATTATTATTATTGCATTTGTTGTTATTATTATTATATTTTATTATTTTTGGGTTACACAAATCATATGTTGATATAATTTTAAAGTATTTATTTATAAACACACTTATAAACACACTTTACATTATATACATAATAACACTATACACATCTACAAGAACCAAGACCACTAATTAATTATGATTTCATGAATAAATAATGTATGTGGTGTCACGTGACAAATGAATGAACACAAATCAGACATCATTCATTTCCTTGTTCGTTTCTCAGTCCACACGCCCTGCACTGTACAGCTACAGCTGTCACGTGACAAATGTACGAAAGACACGATCCTATGAACGAACTGCTGTCCTCACTGCTCGTCACACAGACTGAGCGGCCTGGCTGTCACGTGACAAATGACACGTCCTCACAGTACAGACGCACGTTGCCTCAGTCGTGAACTAGACATTTCTGTTCCTGTCCTGCTGACTGAGTTCAGACACGTCCTGCAATGTACATGACACGATCCTCACTGGGACGACTCATTACTCCGGTCATATAAAAGATTATTCATATTGATCGTTCACAACGACACATCACTAGTCCTCACAGTACAGACACGTCCTCACTGTACAGACACGTCCTCACTGTACAGACACGTCCTCAATGTACAGACACATCCTCACACGTCCTCACTGTACAGACACGTCCTCAATGTACAGACACGTCCTCACAGTACAGACACGTCCTCAATGTACAGACACGTCCTCACAGTACAGACACGTCCTCAATGTACAGACACGTCCTCACTGTACAGACACGTCTCACAGTCAATACTGTACAGACACGTCCTCACTGTACAGACACGTCCTCACACGTCTATGTACAGACACATCCTCACACGTCCTCACTGTACAGACACGTCCTCACTGTACAGACACGTCCTCAAACGTCCTCAATGTACAGACACATCCTCACAGTACAGACACGTCCTCACTGTACAGACACGTCCACACACGTCCTTACTGTACAGACACGTCCTCAATGTACAGACACGTCCTCACACGTCCTCAATGTACAGACACGTCCTCACAGTACAGACACGTCCTCAATGTACAGACACGTCCTCACAGTACAGACACGTCCTCACAGTACAGACACGTCCTCACTGTACAGACACGTCCTCACTGTACAGACATGTCCTCACACGTCCTCAATGTACAGACACATCCTCACACGTCCTCACTGTACAGACACGTCCTCACACGTCCTCAATGTACAGACACATCCTCACAGTACAGACACGTCCTCACTGTACAGACACGTCCTCACTGTACAGACATGTCCTCACACGTCCTCAATGTACAGACACATCCTCACACGTCCTCACTGTACAGACACGTCCTCACACGTCCTCAATGTACAGACACATCCTCACAGTACAGACACGTCCTCACTGTACAGACACGTCCTCACAGTACAGACACTGACTTTCCTCTGTACATTTGTTTACAGAGTCAACACCAACCAACACTGACTCATGACGATCGTCGTCATGGAAACAGAAACAGAGTCGACCAGGACGTTTAAGATCAACCTTTAAAGAAACTGTGTGTGTGTGTGTGTGACTCACGTCGACGTAGTTGGCGTTGATGTAGTCGGAGCCGCTCTCTCCATCCTGAGGCTGGAGACGCACACGCGAATGATCATCTGGCGCACACACACACACACACACACACACACACACACACACACACATTAATTGGTATGCTTGTTGTTGAGGTGACGCTGAACATAATCACCTCTAATTATCGTCTGCTGAATAAAGAATCAAATAATTAATTAATAAACACTTCATTAAATTTATTAAACAAACTGAATGTGTGTGTTTGTTTTTCAGATGTTATTCATGTTCATATATAATATAAAGTAATATAATGTAATATAATGTAAAGTAATATAATGTAAGTAATATAAAGTAATATAATGTAATATAATATGATGTAAAGTAATATAATGTAAAGTGATATAATATAAAGTAATATAATATAATAAAAAGTAATATAATGTAATATAATATAATGTAAAGTAATATAATATAATATAATGAAAAGTAATATAATGTAATATAATATAATGTAAAGTAATATAATGTAATATAAAGTAATATAATGTAATATGATATAATGTAAAGTAATATAATGTAATATAAAGTAATATAATGTAATATAAAGTAATATAATGTAAGATAATATAATGTAAAGTAATATAATGTAATATAAAGTAATATAATGTAATATAATATAATGTAAACGTAAAGAATTGAATAATTAATTTATAAACACTTCACTAAATTTGTTAAACAAACTGAATATGTGTTTGTTTTTCAGATGTTATTCATGTTCATATATAATATAAAGTAATATAATGTAATATAATATAAAGTAATATAATGTAATATAATATAATGTAAAGTAATATAATGTAATATAATATAATGTAATATAATGTAATTATAATGAAAAGAAATAAAATTAAAACAAAGTTTTATGTCTAATTTCTTCAAACAATTCCATTCATTAATAAAATGATGTGAATAAACTAATGATGTAAAATCAAAAAAATCTAATTATTCAACAATAAAAACAGTAAATAAATATATATATTATAATAATAAAAACTGCTGATAGTTTCTCATCATTTCATTAAAATACTTCAACTACTACTTTAAAACATGATAAGATTGTCATATATACTATATATATACAGTATAAATCAGGTATAGAAACATTAATGTTCAATATTAATAAATCTAACTATGATGATAATCTGCTCACAGCCACATTATAACATGTTTACATTCTGATAATACATCATATATCAAATAAAAGACATATATACACACATATATATATATGGTGGTGGAGGAGGCGTAGGTGTGTGTACGTACAGGCGATGATGTTGCCGTAGCGATTCTTCAGGCGGTTTTCATCTTTTTTGGCTGAATCCCACGGGGCAGACTGACCTTCAAAGAAACCCTGAGACATAAAACACATAGATGTGTAGCGTTAGATTATATAGATGTGCAATGTTAGATTATATAGATGTGTAGCGTTGGATTATATAGATGTATTACGTTAGTTTATATCGATGTATAGCATTAGATTATATAGATGTGTAATGTTAGATTATATAGATGTATAATGTTAGATTACATAGATGTGTAGCGTTAGATTATATCGATGTGTAATGTTAGATTATATAGATGTATAACGTTAGATTATATAGATGTGTAATGTTAGATTATATAGATGTATAATGTTAGATTATATAGATGTGTAGCGTTAGATTATATCGATGTGTAATGTTAGATTATATAGATGCGTAGCGTTAGATTATATAGATGTATAACGTTAGATTATATAGATGTATTACGTTAGATTATATCGATGTGTAACGTTAGATTATATAGATGTGTAACGTTAGATTATATAGATGTGTAACGTTAGATTATATAGATGTGTAACGTTAGATTATATAGTGTTAACGTTAGATTATATAGATGTGTAGGTTAGATTATATAGATGTTGTTAGATTATATGATGTTAACGTTAGATTATATAGATGTATTACGTTAGATTATATAGATGTGTAACGTTGGATTATATAGATGTGAATTATTATATAGATGTGTAATGTTAGATTATATAGATGTGTAGCGTTAGATTATATAGATGTGTAATGTTAGATTATATAGATGTGTAGCGTTAGATTATATAGATGTGTAACGTTAGATTATATAGATGTGTAACGTTAGATTATATAGATGTGTAACGTTAGATTATATAGATGTATTACGTTAGATTATATCGATGTGTAACGTTGGATTATATAGATGTATTACGTTAGATTATATCGATGTGTAACGTTGGATTATATAGATGTGTAATGTTAGATTATATAGATGTGTAGCGTTAGATTATATAGATGTGTAATGTTAGATTATATAGATGTGTAGCGTTAGATTATATAGATGTGTAATGTTAGATTATATAGATGTCTAGTGAATGACCTCTTAAGTAATGCAGAGGGTGTGTTTGATTTCATGTTCTGTGTGTGTGTGTGTGTGTGTGTCTATGACATCACAGACATTCATACGTAACACACTGACAGACAGCTGATGATGATGGTGATAATGATGATGATGATGATGATGATGGTGATCTACACTAAATCAACTTCCGCTAACATGCTAACTAGCCTGTGATTAGCTAACGTAGCCTCGAGCTAACATCAGTGTGTTATGGTCAGTACATGAAAACAGGTTACGGCTAACAAACTAGCTGTTACATAGAAATTAGTCGTTGCAGGTGAAGGTGTTGCTAGCATGCTAATATCTGACCTGACAGTCGACATGTCTAAACTCTGTTTAGTAACGTCTGTTAGCTTAGCATAACTAGGTATAACCTGTATGAAAGTGGCTAACAGAAATAAAACATTTTATCTTTTTACGTTAGCTTGTGATGCTACAGTGACTTCCTTTTTACATAGCTGATTGCTCTTGATTGGACAGCACTGCAGAAGTTACCTAGCAACAGATTTACCAGCTGAGACGGTTTTAACGATGGAAGCCGAGTCTAAAAGGACCCACAAAGGTCCAGACCCAGTGTCAGCATCCTTAAACCTGATCAATGAATCAGGCTTTCAAACAGTACTGATCCAAACAGACTGATGGACGTGGACGGGAACACGTGAAGCTCAGACTCAGTTTGTCTCCCGTCTGTCTGGGCGGTTCAAATCTATACTAGTGGACAGTTAGTTACAGTGCTAGTGTGTGTGTGTGTGTGTGTGTGTGTGTGTGTGTGTTAGCATCTAGTGTCTATCTAATCTGATTAACAAAAAGACATGATGATAAGAATCTGAAAACCAAGAAGGTGTCTTACCTCGTTAAGCTGTCCAATCAGATTAATTAGTAAAGGGGAAGCATGGAGGGAGATAACAATCATCAGCTACTCGTTAATCATTATCATCATCATTATAAGAAGAAGGGATCAATAACTGGACAGGAAGTCAAACCACAAGGAAGAACGGGACTTCATCGAGGTCCCAACCCTCTTCCAGAGATCAGAACCACACATGATGTAATCCTTAATGAGTGAATGATGACGAGTTTCCATGACAACCAGCTCTTAACAAGTCTTAACGTGATGTCAGCAGAAAAACGTGACATCACAACACATGTGAAGTCAGTCTGACACACGAAGTATGAATAAATGATGAATGTTTGACAGGTGACGTCAGGTGTTTGACAGCCAATCAGATCACTGCATTTGTCCTGATGAAAAGTGATTTATAAATAAAGTTTGAATCATTTTTACATTCTGTATTTATTCACATTATTTGTTTTAATATTGAAAACTCAAGTCTCCATACACGTGAATTAAACATTATTAAACTTAAATAATCTAACGTCTGTTACCTCCTGTTGATCTACACTGACCTGTAATCAGGTGAATGGTGTCTCTGTCATTCGTACGTCTGTTCTCACACTATGTAACTTTGGGCTCCGGGTCGGGAGAAGTACGTAACGCTTTATGGCACTAAGTCACACACCACCAACTATTTCACTGCTGTTAGCTGCTGTTAGCTCAGTTTCTTAATGTTGTCAGGCCCAGCAGTCAGCAGCTTCTATGGACATAATGGCAGAGGAGAAGAGAGTGAAGAGGACGTTGACGGAGGAAGCTAAGAAGAGAAAAGGAGAGAGTGAGCGAGCAAGAAGCCGCCGGACAAGAGTAAATCTGGGACTGACTTTTAGTGGTTGGTGAGAGCTTGGTGAAATAAAAGGCTGAAAGACAGACGCCGAGCTGGGCTGACTGCTGTTGGACTAGTCAGTAATATTAGCTGGCTGCTATGTCTGCTGTTGGTGACCTTGTTGATGTTTGGCTGTTAGCAAAGTTGTCGACTCGCTAGTTTTTGATCAGAAGTAATGTAATCAGAACAAATACTCGAGTACAGCTGAACATAGTTACCACAGTGGGATTAAAGCAGATGTTTAGTTTAAAGGATAATCTGACAAACAACTGAGCAGAGACCAGCTGTTCTGTTTGGAATCGTCATTTAATGGATGGAGAGTGAGACAGAAACACTGAAGAACTCCTCACTGCTAACTTTCTGCAAATGGAGGGTGAAAATACTCCGAGTGTGTGTGTGTATGTGTGTGTACTCAGTATGTATAATGGATTAGCCCTGAGGGCAGCCCGCTAGCAGGCAACCAGACCTGAACACACACACACACACACACACACACACACACACACACACACACACACACACACACACACACACACACACATTCCCTGTTTTGGCCCATTAGCTGGAGGGAAGATCTATAATGTATGTCCATGTGTGTGTGTGTGTGTGTGTGTGTTCAGGTAAGTAACATCCATTAGTAAGTTTCTCTACTGATGAAAATGGGTAAACATGTGGAGTGAGCACGCACACGCACACACACACACACATACTTCTCTGCTCTTCTTGAACATCACTGGTGTGTTCACTGTCCTCCTTCTGTCCTGATGATGATTGGTCATTTTTGAACCACATTCAACTTTAAGGGAAACCTGACATCAGGCAGTTAGCTAGTTTTGATGTTTGTGTGATGTTTGTGTGTTGTTTGAGTGTTGTTTGCGTGATGTTTGCGTGATGTTTGTGTGTTGTTTGAGTGTTGTTTGCGTGATGTTTGTGTGTTGTTTGAGTGTTGTTTGCGTGATGTTTGCGTGATGTTTACGTGTTGTTTGCGTGATGTTTGTGTATTGTTTGTGTGTTGTTTGCGTGATGTTTGCGTGATGTTTGCGTGATGTTTGTGTGTTGTTTGAGTGTTGTTTGCAAGATGTTTGTGTGTTGTTTGTGTGTTGTTTGCGTGATGTTTGCGTGATGTTTGCGTGTTGTTTGCGTGTTGTTTGCGTGATGTTTGTGTGTTGTTTGTGTGTTGTTTGCGTGATGTTTGCGTGTTGTTTGAGTGTTGTTTGCGTGATGTTTGTGTGTTGTTTGTGTGATGTTTGCGTGATGTTTGCGTGATGTTTGCGTGTTGTTTGAGTGTTGTTTGAGTGTTGTTTGTGTGATGTTTGCGTGATGTTTGCGTGATGTTTGAGTGTTGTTTGAGTGTTGTTTGTGTGATGTTTGTGTGATGTTTGCGTGATGTTTGTGTGTTGTTTGTGTGATGTTTGCTTGATGTTTGCGTGATGTTTGCGTGTTTTTGTTTTGCGTGATGTTTGTGTGATGTTTTGTGTTGTTGATGTTTGCGTGATGTTTGTGTGTTGTTTTGAGTGTTGTTTGTGTGATGTTTGTGTGTTGTTTGTGTGATGTTTGCTTGATGTTTTTGATGTTTGCGTGTTGTGATGTTTGCGTGTTGTTTGAGTGTTGTTTGAGTGTTGTTTGAGTGTTGTTTGCGTGATGTTTGCGTGATGTTTGCGTGATGTTTGCGTGTTGTTTGTGTGTTGTTTGTGATGTTTGCGTGATGTTTGCGTGTTGTTTGTGTGATGTTTGCTTGATGTTTGCGTGATGTTTGCGTGATGTTTGAGTGTTGTTTGAGTGTTGTTTGTGTGATGTTTGCGTGATGTTTTTGCGTGTTGTTTGTGTGTTGTTTGTGTGATGTTTGTGTGATGTTTTGTTGTGTTTGATGTTTGTGTGATGTTTGCGTGATGTTTGTGTGTTGTTTGTGTGATGTTTGCTTGATGTTTGCGTGATGTTTGCGTGTTGTTTGTGATGTTTGCGTGTTGTTTGCGTGATGTTTGCGTGTTGTTTGTGTGTTGTTTGTGATGTTTGCGTGATGTTTGTGTGTTGTTTGTGTGATGTTTGCTTGATGTTTTGCGTGTTGTTTGATGTTTGCGTGATGTTTGCGTGATGTTTGAGTGTTGTTTGAGTGTTGTTTGCGTGATGTTTGCGTGATGTTTGTGTGTTGTTTGTGTGATGTTTGCTTGATGTTTGCGTGATGTTTGCGTGATGTTTGAGTGTTGTTTGAGTGTTGTTTGCGTGATGTTTGCGTGATGTTTGCGTGTTGTTTGTGTGATGTTTGCGTGATGTTTGCGTGTTGTTTGAGTGTTGTTTGCGTGATGTTTGCGTGATGTTTGTGTTGTTTGTATTGTTTGTGTGTTGTTTGTGATGTTTGTGTGTTGTTTGCGTGATGTTTGCGTGATGTTTGTGTGATGTTTGTTTGTGTTGTTTGTGTGTTGTTTGCGTGTTGTTTGCGTGATGTTTGTGTGATGTTTGTTTGTTTTGTGTTGTTTGCGTGATGTTTGCGTGATGTTTGTGTGTTGTTTGAGTGTTGTTTGCGTGATGTTTTGATGTTTGCGTGTGATGTTTGTGTGTTGTTTGCGTGATGTTTGTGTGTTGTTTGTGTGTTGTTGTTTTGTGTGATGTTTGCGTGATGTTTGTTTGCGTGTTGTTTGAGTGTTGTTTGTGTGTTTGATGTGATGTTTGTGTGTTGTTTGTGTGATGTTTGCGTGATGTTTTGTTTGTGATGTTTGCGTGTTGTTTGAGTGTTGTTTGTGTGATGTTTGCGTGATGTTTGCGTGATGCGTGATGTTTGCGTGATGTTTGCGTGATGTTGTTTGCGTGTTGTTTTGTTGTTTGTGATGTTTGCGTGATGTTTGCGTGATGTTTGTGTGTTGTTTTGAGTGTTGTTTGATGTTTGCGTGATGTTTGATGTTGATGTTTGCGTGATGTTTGCGTGATGTTTTGTTGTTTGAGTGTTGTTTGCGTGATGTTTGCGTGATGTTTGCGTGATGTTTGCGTGTTGTTTGTGTGATGTTTGCGTGATGTTTGCGTGATGTTTGCGTGTTGTTTGCGTGATGTTTGCGTGATGTTTGCGTGATGTTTGTGTGTTGTTTGAGTGTTGTTTGTATTGTTTGTGTGTTGTTTGTGATGTTTGCGTGATGTTTGTGTGTTGTTTGTGTGTTGTTTGTGTGATGTTTGCGTGATGTTTGCGTGTTGTTTGTGTGTTGTTTGCGTGATGTTTGCGTGATGTTTGTGTGTTGTTTGAGTGTTGTTTGCGTGATGTTTGCGTGATGTTTGCGTGTTGTTTGCGTGATGTTTGTGTGTTGTTTGCGTGTTGTTTCGTGTGTTGTTTGCGTGATGTTTGCGTGTTGATGTTTGCGTGATGTTTGTGTGTTGTTTGAGTGTTGTTTGCGTGATGTTTGTGTGTTGTTTGTGTGATGTTTGCGTGATGTTTGCGTGATGTTTGTGTGTTGTTGTTTTTGGTGTGTTGTTTGAGTGTTGTTTGTTTGCGTGATGTTTGCGTGTTGTTTGCGTGTTGTTTGCGTGATGTTTGCGTGATGTTTGCGTGTTGTTTGATGTTTGCGTGATGTTTGGTGTTGTTTGAGTGTTGTTTGCGTGTTGTTTGCGTGATGTTTGCGTGTTGTTTGTGTGTTGTTTGTGATGTTTGTTTGCGTGATGTTTGTGTGTTGTTTGAGTGTTGTTTGCGTGTTGTTTGAGTGTTGTTTGCGTGATGTTTGTGTGATGTTTGTGTGTTGTTTGTGTGTTGTTTGCGTGATGTTTGCGTGTTGTTTGTGTGATGTTTGTGTGTTGTTTGTGTGTTGTTTGTGTTGTTTGTGATGTTTGCGTGTTGTTTGAGTGTTGTTTGCGTGTTGTTTGAGTGTTGTTTGAGTGTTGTTTGCGTGATGTTTGCGTGATGTTTGTGTGTTGTTTGTGTGTTGTTTGCGTGATGTTTGCGTGTTGTTTGTGTGTTGTTTGAGTGTTGTTTGCGTGATGTTTGCGTGATGTTTGTGATGTTTGCGTGATGTTTGTGTGTTGTTTGAGTGTTGTTTGCGTGTTGTTTGAGTGTTGTTTGCGTGATGTTTGTGTGATGTTTGTGTGTTGTTTGTGTGTTGTTTGCGTGATGTTTGCGTGTTGTTTGTGTGATGTTTGTGTGTTGTTTGTGTGTTGTTTGTGTTGTTTGTGATGTTTGCGTGTTGTTTGAGTGTTGTTTGCGTGTTGTTTGAGTGTTGTTTGAGTGTTGTTTGCGTGATGTTTGTGTGATGTTTGTGTGTTGTTTGTGTGTTGTTTGCGTGATGTTTGTGTGTTGTTTGTGTGTTGTTTGTGTGTTGTTTGCGTGATGTTTGCATGATGTTTGCGGGTGCGTCCTCCTCACCTCGTACTCCTCCTTGAAGCCGTAACCTTCGGCACATTTCATCTGGGTGATGTGCTGCAGCAGGTCGGCCACTCGGATGGCCGGGTGCAGCTGACCCGTCTGGTAGGGCAGCGCCTCGCGCTCCGACTCTCGCTGCTTATAGTGGGACTGGACCAGGCTGCTGGTTTCACTGGTCATAGTGTGGCTGTCATCTGCAGGGAACAGACAGAACACAACAGACGGTCAGATTCAGGCTGGAGTCAACAGACAGCTGGACAGATACGTGTGATGTGATGTATGTTCATGACGGATGACGTAGACCGGACCAGACTGACCCAGGTCAGGATCCAGACTGGTTTACATTGAAACACACCAAATCTAGTCTGGTTCAAACAGATTATGAAATCCAGATTAAACTGTAGCTGCTGTTAGCTGCTGTTAGCTACTGTTAGCTCAGTTTGTTAGCTGCTGTTAGCTACTGTTAGCTCAGTTTGTTAGCCGGGAGTGTTAGAGTTTGTAGCTGCAGGATGTCACAACACAACACATGATTACTTCCTGTGCAGACAGGAAGTTAAAAGACAAAACATCAAAATGAAGCTCAGCTCTCCACGGATACAATGTTGTTACCATGACAACACACATGAATGGCAGACACATCACGTGACATCAGACCACACGACTGGAGAGAGGATGGTGATTGGGTGTTGTTTCTTTTCACACTGCGATCGTAACCATCGATCACTAATCTGATCAGAACAGGTGAGTGCTGGTCCAGACCAAGTACGGCATGCTGGACCAGATCCAGTACAGCATGGTTTGAGTACTGGTCCAGATCCAGTACAGCATGGTTTGAGTACTGGTCCAGATCCAGTACAGCATGGTTTGAGTACTGGTCCAGATGTGGTCCAGGTTCTGGGAGCTGCAGTGTGAAAAGAGCACAGAGTTCAGAGTCCTGGAACAGACAAACCTCTGGTTCTGGTTCTGGTTCTGGTCCTGGTCCAGGACTCTGACAGGAACATTTCAACAAAGACTCGGCGGACAAACCTTCCTCTACACTCTCTACCTCTGTTCTTATTGGCTAGCCTGGGGGCTGACTGACCAATCAGAAACTCTCTATCCCAAACAGCCCAACCAATCGTGGCGAGGAGATGGGCAATGTGATGGAGGTGGTGGTTTGCGATTGGACAGAGGAGGACGGGTGAGACGACCACGACAACAAAAACGGCAACCAATCAGAGAAAAACAGACGGGCGGAGCTGAGACCTGATTGGTTTGAGGTGAGATGGTGGGAGGGGTTGAGGATTGTGATGTCACATTTTCACAAAGGGGTGAAAATGAGGCATGGCCACGCTAACTGATGACATCACAGCGGGTGGTAGGTGTGGCTCCATGCGCAGTGGTGACAGACACCCCCCCAACATGAGTCCCGCCCACTTAGCCCCAAATGTAACCACTTACCATTAATGGGCACTTTAACAGAGAAAGAGAAGAAGAAGAGAGAGGAGACAGGGTGTAAGCAACAACTTTAGCTTTAGCTTTAGCCTACTGCTAACATACAGCTAGCTCCTAGTACTGTAGTAGTTCTACTTGAACATGTAACAGCTAACAGCTAGGCTAACCTGGCTAACTGTATTGGTCTTGTAGACTCGGCTAACGTCAGACGCCCTGGCCTGTAGACCAATTAGCTAGCCTGAGGAGAGAGTAGAAATCTCACAGTTAGCTTTAAACTAGCCTAGCAGCACATTTAGCGCTTTAGCAGTTAGCATCACAGTTTAGCCTTAACTGGTAACGAGACGTGTGATGTGTGCGGAAAAACAACAACACCAACAGCTCCACGAGCTCATCGTTAAACTTCAACTTCCACCAATAGCTTTAGCTTAACCACATGCTAAAGTAGCTAACCGCTAATTAACTGCTGCTAACTGAATCTGCTGTTAGCATACTAACAGAACCAGGCTCAGCAGCCGGACCGGACCGGACCGGGTTGGAGCACAGCCTCTGAGACCAACGGGGAATAACGTTACACTACCGAGGTGATTTACAGACTTTATGATGGAAACATTGATAAGTAGTGAAGCGCTAACTGTGGTTAGCTCGGTCAGCCGTGTAGCTAACTGAACTGACTCAGCCCGGGATGCCAGGAGCCAAACCCGGCAAGAAAACCACCTGTTAGACTGCTCACTGCTGGTTCTGAGGTTCTGTTCGGTCTGGCCATGTTCACTGGAAGGTAGACACTGATGCTAGCTCATAGCGCTAGCTGCAATGTATAGCGGTGGGGGTGTAACGCCACTCGCTATTGGCTGCTGTAAATGCCAATCAACATCCACGACAAGTCCCTCCCTTTTTAAGTGTTTTTACAGGAAATAAACTGAACTCTACTTCCTGTTTGATGAATTCTACTTCCTGTTTGATGAACTCTACTTCCTGTTTCATGAACTTCGCAGTATGACAGTTTATATTTTTTAACTGAATTTACCCATCATGCATTTCTTTATTTATGTTTGTTCTATGAGCTGCTGACGTAGACGTGTACTGTGGGTGTGGTCAGTCCACTGTGACATCACTGGTGAGGGTCTACTTTTTGTTGTGGTGAAAATAATCGTGATTGACAGGTGAACAGTCATGTGATGTACTGTGAGCCTGTCAGCTGCTCTCCTGTGATGTGTCGGTGCTAGCTTAGCATAGCATTCCTCGACTTTGTGTTTATGTATTTCATTTAAAGAAACAAACAAATGTCTGCGAGACAATCACCAGCTAACAGGACAGACGCCTGACAGACGGACGCCTAACAGACGGACGCCTGTCGTCTGACGTCTGACAGACGGACGCCTGACGTCTGACTGACAGACGCCTGATGTCTGACAGACGGACGCCTGACAGACGGACGCCTGACAGACGGACGCCTGACGTCTGACAGACGGACGCCTGACAGATGCCTGACGTCTGACAGACGGACGCCTGACGCCTGACGGATGCCTGACGTCTGACTGACAGACGCCTGATGTCTGACAGACGGACGCCTGACGTCTGACTGACAGACGCCTTATGTCTGACAGACGGATGCCTGACGTCTGACGGACGGACGCCTGACGTCTGACAGACGGACGCCTGACGGACGCCTGACATCTGACAGACGGACGCCTGACGTCTGACTGACACACGCCTGACGTCTGACAGACGGACGCCTGACGTCTGACAGACGGACGCCTGACAGACGGACGCCTGACGTCAGACAAACGGACGCCTGACAGATGCCTGACGTCTGACAGACGGACGCCTGACGCCTGACAGATGCCTGACGGATGCCTGACGTCTGACTGACAGACGCCTGATGTCTGACAGACGGACGCCTGACGTCTGACTGACAGACGCCTGATGTCTGACAGACGGACGCCTGACGTCTGACAGACGGACGCCTGACGGACGCCTGGCGTCTGACTGACAGACGCCTGACATCTGACAGACGGATGCCTGACGTCTGACTGACACACGCCTGATGTCTGACAGATGGACGCCCGACAGACGAACGCCCGACGTCCTCTCTGGTTTCGTGAGTTTCCTCCCCCCAGTCCACGTGGGCGTGTCCATGCAGAGGTCGGAGGTCACAGACAGACGTGACGTCATGATGGATGATGGAGTGAAGCCCACCGTCGATGAACAAACAAAGAAAATCTAAAAATGTCTTCAATTAATGAAACAATGGAAAAAAAAAGAAATCAAAAATAATAAAAATAAAAATTTAATTATTTCAAATAAAAACAAAACAAATTTTAAAGTTTTAATGAATCAAAAATTCAAAGATGAAAAATTAAAAGCAGCCGAACAAGAAGCAAGCAGGGATGGATGGAAGCCAAACATCACTCTGTCTGTCTGCTTCCTGTCTGTCTGTCTGCTTCCTGTCTGTCTGTCTGCTTCCTGTCTGTCTGTCTGCTTCCTGTCTGTCTCTCTGTGCATTTTATTCTGTCCTACAGAGGAAGGAAAGGAAAAGTGTCTCACCCAGAATGGCCGTCGGCACGAAGGGATCTGCCATCAGGACACATCAGCAGCAGACAGACAAGCAGAGAGACAGACAGGTGAGACACAGAGAGTCAGACAAGCAAAGAGACAGACAGGTGAGACATACAGGCAGGCAGACAGACAGGCAGAGGAAAAGGAGAAGAAGGTCATCTCGTGTGTCCTGACTGTTGGCACCAAAGGACCGGATGTGACCCGGATCGGACTGTTACACTGATCTGAGCTCAGCTGGTGAACCATCAATGTCTTCACATCGGACCCCCCAAAACTACAGAATACATCTGACCCGGTCCAGTCTGACTGAGTAAGGGGATCACAGAACTCGTCGTCAATCCTACAGACATGATGTGACAAACATGTTTTCATTGGTTGAGTGTGTCCGTGGTTCTGTCTGTAGGGACCGGAGGGAGGTCGGTTCTGGTCCAGATGACCTTTGCGGATCAGTAAAGTTCTTCTTCATTTGTATGTTGAGATATTCGGCTCGACCTCTTCAGCTCCAGCAGCTTCCTCAGCGTTAGCCTCTGTTGAACACTGCTGACTGCTGGACTGGACTCTGCTGGACTGGACTGGACTCTGCTGGACTGGACTCCGCTAAACTAGCTGCTAGCTCGTCAGTAGCTTTGGAGGAGTCAAACATGCTGTTGCTAATCTGACATATGCTAACATGCTAACACCAACATACAGGCGTCTTTAAGAACCAATCAGACGACAGGAGCTGTTGAGTTCAGATGCTGTTCTCTTTACACGCCTGTTTTAGACATGGCGCCCCCCAGAGGAGGAGTTCATTCTCCACCTCCACCTGTCTGAGTGATGGAGTGATGATGACAGGTGTGTGTATGTTACCTGGATAGTAGGAGTTGGGGACGGTGGTGCTGATGGTGTTTGTCTTCAGGGTGAAGGAGGACGGAGACGACACATCTGGACAGAGAAACGAGAGACACGTGTCTTCATCACCACTGACCCGCCCTCCACCATCCCTCCATCACCCCATGAGTGTGTGTGTGTGTACTCACTGCGTCCATTCAGTGTGTGCGTTTCCACCATTGTTGTGTGTTGGGAGTTGTTGACCATCAGAGTCATTTCCTGTCTGGAGCTCAGAGTTTCCTTCCTCTTCTTCGCCAACTTCCTGTTGAGACAAAAACAAAGAACTTCACAAACATGCTCAGGGTCCCTGAACGCACCACAGAGGAAGCAGCATCACAGTCATGTTTTGGACTTTGCTTTTATCCGCTGATTTCATTTCAAATGTATGTCCGACAGGTCCGAACCGGCCCGTCAAAGGGTCCGAACCGGCCCGTCAAAGGGTCCTTCCTGATTAGTCCACTGGGGGTCAGTCCTGTGCTGCAGACAGGAAGTGACACAACAGTGTCAAACACAAAGGTGTGTGTCCACTTCCTGTTCGAGAGATCAGCTGGCTGCTAACGACAGACTCAGTGACAAACCAAAGAACTGAATTACACATTCATCCTTTAAGGCGGTATCAATGACTGCATTTTTCTCTTAAGGTGGTATGGGGTGATGTGTTTTTAAGGTGAATTTTAAGGTGGTATGACAGCTGGAGTGTCTTTAATGCCTGTCTGTCTCTCTGTCTGTCTCTCTGTCTGCCTGTCTGTCTGTCTCTCTGTCTGTCTCTCTGTGTGTCTGTCTGCCTGCCTGTCTGTCTGTCTGTCTGCATGTCTGTCTGTCTCTCTGCCTGCCTGTCTGTCTCTCTGTCTGTCTGTCTGTCTGCCTGTCTGCCTGTCTGTCTGCATGTCTGTCTGTCTCTCTGCCTGCCTGTCTGCCTGCCTGCCTGCCTCTCTGTCTGTCTCTGTCTGTCTGTCTGTCTGTCTGCATTACTGTCTGCCTGTCTGTCTGTCTCTCTGCCTGTCTGTCTGCATGTCTGCAGAGGAAAAATATCATCTTTACAAACATCCTTTCAGTCTGTTTGTCCCACACACACACACACACACACACACACACACACGCACACACACGTTTTAAAAGCTCGATGTATTTTCTCTCTTTCTATTCTGAGTGTGTGAAAAAAAAACATCCATTTGTCCGATTACACACACACACACACACACACACATAAAGTTTAACCCTGACCTGAAAATGGAAAAAAAATTGAAATATATAAATAAATATAGAAAACAGGCTTTTACACTGAAAGTAAGACATCAGTGAAAGCAGCTGTGTGTGTGTGTGTGTGTGTGTGTGTGTGTGTGCGTGTGTGTGTGTGTGTGTCGGGGTTAACATGGAGGATGGTGAAAGCGCCCCGAGGCGAAGCTGCCCTCCTCCCACTCATGTCACCTGTTTCTTCTTCTGTGAAAACCTGAACACACAAACTGTCCACTGCCAACACAGACAGCCCGGAGACAAGAGACGACTACAGAGACAGACAGGAGACGACTACAGAGACAAAAGAGACAGACAGGAGACGACTACAGAGACAAACAGGAGACGACTACAGAGACACAAAGAGACAGACAGGAGACGACTACAGAGACAGACAGGAGACGACTACAGAGACAGACAGGAGACGACTACAGAGACAGACAGGAGACGACTACAGAGACACAAAGAGACAGACAGGAGACGACTACAGAGACAGACAGGAGACGACTACAGAGACAGACAGGAGATGACTACAGAGACAGACAGGAGACGACTACAGAGACAGACAGGAGACGACTACAGAGACACAAAGAGACAGACAGGAGACGACTACAGAGACAGACAGGAGACGACTACAGAGACACAAAGAGACAGACAGGAGATGACTACAGAGACAGACAGGAGACACAAAGAGACAGACAGGAGATGACTACAGAGACAGACAGGAGACGACTACAGAGACAGAGACACAAGGAGACAGACAGGAGATGACTACAGAGACAGACAGAGACACAAAGAGACAGACAAGAGACGACTACAGAGACAGACAGAGACAGACAAGAGACGACTACAGAGACAGACAGAGACAAAAAGAGACATACAGGAAACACAAAGAGACAGACAAGAGACGACTACAGAGACAGACAGGAGACAACTACAGAGACATACAGGAGACGACTACAGAGACAGACAGGAGATGACTACAGAGACAGACAGGAGACGACTACAGAGACAGACAGGAGATGACTACAGAGACAGACAGGAGACGACTACAGAGACACAAAGAGACATACAGGAGATGACTACAGAGACACAAAGAGACATACAGGAGACACAAAGAGACAGACAGGAGACGACTACAGAGACAGACAGAGACACAAAGAGACAGACAGGAGACGACTACAGAGACAGACAGGAGACGACTACAGAGACAGACAGAGACACAAAGAGATAGACAGGAGACGACTACAGAGACAGACAGGACTACAGAGACAGACAGGAGCGACTACAGAGACACAAAGAGACACAAAGAGACAGACAGGAGACAACTACAGAGACAGACAGAGACACAAAGAGACAGACAGGAGACGACTACAGAGACAGACAGAGACAGACAAGAGACTACTACAGAGACAGACAGAGACACAAAGAGACATACAGGAGACACAAAGAGACAGACAAGAGACGACTACAGAGACAGACAGGAGACGACTACAGAGACAGACAGGAGACGACTACAGAGACAGACAGGAGACACCTACAGAGACAGACAGGAGACGACTACAGAGACAGACAGAGACAGACAAGAGACGACTACAGAGACAGACAGAGACACAAAGAGACATACAGGAGACACAAAGAGACAGACAAGAGACGACTACAGAGACAGACAGGAGACAACTACAGAGACAGACAGAGACACAAAGAGACAGACAGGAGATGACTACAGAGACAGACAGGAGATGACTACAGAGACAGACAGGAGACGACTACAGAGACAGACAGAGACACAAAGAGACAGACAGGAGACACAAAGAGACAGACAGGAGACGACTACAGAGACAGAGACACAAAGAGACAGACAAGAGACGACTACAGAGACAGACAGAGACACAAAGAGACAGACAAGAGACGACTACAGAGACAGACAAGAGACGACTACAGAGACAGACAGGAGACGACTACAGAGACAGAGACACAAAGAGACAGACAGGAGACGACTACACAGACAGACACAGACAGACAGACAGACAGAGATGTGTAGCGTTGTGTTTCCTTTTCATGAATTTGATTTGAGTCGTTTTTCAGTCAAACTTTTCTGTTTGTCTCATTTTTCTGCAGAGCTGAGACGACCTCTCTGACTCCAATCAGCTGTCTTGACCTTTGACCGCTCACCACACACACACACACACACACACACACACACACACACACACACACACACACACACTCAGTTGACCAAGAAAACATGACAGAAAAACAGCTTTTATATGTTTTCATATCTGATTTCAAAAGACTGACTGTGTGTGTGTGGGTGTGTGTGTGTGTAATTGTACAATATGTTTGTGTTGATTTGTTCTGTACACGTGACATCTATTGCACGTCTGTCCATCCTGGGAGAGGGATCCCTCCTCTGTGGCTCTTCCTGAGGTTTCTTCCACTTTTTTTCCTGTTAAAAGGGTTTTTTGTGGGCAAGTTTTTCCTCACTCAAACCGAGGGACTAAGGACAGAGGGTCTAAGGACAGAGGGACTAAGGACAGAGGGACTAAGGACAGAGGGACTAAGGACAGAGGGTCTAAGGACAGAGGGTGTAAGGACAGAGGGTCTAAGGACAGAGGGTCTAAGGACAGAGGGTGTCACTCCCTGTACAGATTGTAAAGCCCTCAGAGGCAAAATGTATTTTGTAACTTTGGGCTATACAAATAAAATTTGATTTGATTTGATTTGATTTGATTTGTCATGACATCATCAGTGAGGTGTCGGGGTTGATTGATTTAACAACACTTAACATTAACACACACACAGATGCATGTCAAGGCTAATCTATGCTAATCTAATGAGCGACAGGACAGTGCTGTTAGCGGTAATGGATGTCAGTGTGTGTGTGTGTGTGTGTGTGTGTGTGTGTATGTGTGTGTGGAGGTGTATCTCTCCTTGTAACGATCATTTGATCAGACAGGTTTATTACAGCCGGCTAATTCTATTAACCCTGCTCCACTGAGCACACACTCACACTCACACACACACGCACACACATAGTTTAATGTCTGTGTGTGTGTGTGTGTTGATGTAAAGCAGCTGTTACACACAAACATGATGAACGCACACACACTGTGACCTGAGGAGGAGTGTGAGTACTTCCTGTCTCCCTGAGGAGGCGTTGGTTCGACATCTTTGAGCTGGAGGGGAAACGCTCTGCCTCCACCTCAGCTTTATTTTTACTTTTACTTTGAAACAGGAAACAGAAGCATCAACCAATCAGGACGAGGATACTGCAGCCAAGGGGGACAACGATGAACCTGAACAATGACCCTCAGACATGCTACGTGTTAGCTCGTCACATGTTGAACCGTCAAGATGAAACTTTAATAAACTAATGTCTGTTAACTCCTGTTGATCTACACTGACCTGTAATCAGGTGAATGGTGTCTCCGGGTCGGGAGAAGTACGTAACGCTTTACGGCACTAAGTCACACACCACCAACTATTTCACTGATTTTGAAATATAACTCCCTGATCCTCGAGTTTAGTTTGTCCACTCTGGGCTCCTGTAGAAACATGGCACTTCAACATGGGGGACTCTGTGGAAGATGTTTCTGGTGTTTCAAGATGTTTTGAGATGTTTCTGGTGTTTCGAGATGTTTCTGGTGTTTCGAGATGTTTTGAGATGTTTCTGGTATTTCGAGATGTTTCTGGTGTTTTGAGATGTTTCTGGTATTTCGAGATGTTTTGAAATGTTTCTGGTATCTCGAGATGTTTCAAGATGTTTTGAGATGTTTCTGGTGTATTGAGATGTTTTGAGATGTTTTGAAATGTTTCTGGTATTTCGAGATGTTTTGAGATGTTTCTGGTGTTTGGAGATGTTTTCAGATGTTTCTAGTGTTTCAAGATGTTTTGAGATGTTTTGAGATGTTTCTGGTATTTCGAGATGTTTTGAAATGTTTCTGGTGTTTCTGGTATCTCGAGATGTTTTGAGATGTTTCTGGTATCTCGAGATGTTTCAAGATGTTTTGAGATGCTTCTGGTATTTCGAGATGTTTCGAGATGTTGCTGGTGTTTTGAGATGTTTCTGGTGTTTCTGGTATCTCGAGATGTTTCTGGTGTTTCGAGATGTTTCGAGAGGTTTTGAGATGTGTCAAGGTGCTCCGAGGTGTTCGGGGTGTTTCAATGTTTCAGTGTTGAGGTTTGATGTTAAGGTAAAGGTTACAGGTGAGAGGTCAGAGGTCAAACAGGTTACTTACAGGTAGTAAGTGTAGGAGTGATAATTTCTTCGTCTGAGTGGAGGGGGCGGAGCAGAGGGAGGGATGGAATGGAGGGAAAGAAAAAACAAAGAACAGAAAAAAAACAACAGATTAACGTCGGAGAGAAAAAACAGATGAGTTAAATTATTCAGTGTGGAGGAGGAGCGTGGTGATTGGCTGGTATGAGGTGTCAATCAATGTGTGAAGGGGGCGGGGACAACTCTGATTGGAGGGGAATGTGTGAGAAGCAGAGACAGACGATACTTGAGTTATCAGGTCCACCTCAGTTTGGCCCTGATGCCCCGCCCACCCTGCCCCAGCTGTTTCTCCTCTGCACCGCAGGGTTTCAAACCAACCACCACCAACCAACCATCTGATCACACGTCTTTGTCTCAGGTCGTGTTCATGGTGTAGGAACACGCTTCGGTGAAAGGTTACCACATCAGCCAAGCAGAGCTGAAGCATCCAGCTTTCTGTTTTGACTCCGGCTGTAATGAGTCTGACCTCCATCTGCTCACAGAGTGGAAATCAAACGCACCCAGTCAGCATCCAAAAGCTCATTAGAGACCCGACGACTGCTTCTCACTCTAATATCTGTTAGAGATCAGAGCTCGACTGACCCGACAGACGAATTCGCCTGAAACTCACACACACACACACACACACACACACACACACACACACACTCTTTATACAGATGTGTGTGTGTCTCTCTAGCCTGAAGCCATTCAGCTTGTGGCGACTGAAAAAAAAAAAACAAAGAATAAAACGTTCTTTCATCTAAATTTCTCTCTTATCGTCGACGTTCTCCAAACACACACACTTTTCCCTCTGTGTTTAAGTGTGTGTATTAGTGTGTGTGTATATATTAGTGTGTGTGTCCCAGCGGGGTGTGTGTTTGATGTTGGAGAATAAAGTCAGTCCACATGTAGTTTAATGGTGATTACTGCAATCTGCTCCATTATTCATCCTCATCATCCTCACTGCCACTGTGTGTGTGTGTGTGTGTGTGTGATATCTTTGATGTCACTCCATTCATCTACATACATGTAACATACTAAATATATCTCCAATCAGGACGACTTGTTGATGTTTAGAATAACTTCCGTAACAGAGCTGTGACCATCAGAGAACCTTTATCAAACGTTTTATTAACGTTACGTTCACGTTGACCACCAGGCTGTCTCTAACGTATCTGTGCTGAAGAAAGATCATCGTTTGTTAGCCTCACATAATTATTATTTATATTATTAGATGAAGCCTCATTTGCATACATGTTGTTGGCATGTTATGTTCTTAAATATTCCTCCATGGTAACGTGTATTAACGACCTTTAACTAATATAAACTGCCCTACCTGGGACATTAATTAACATTAATCAATTAATTAATCATTAACGTTACTGACCCAATTAACTATGACCCAGCTCTTCACACGACCTTCAAAAGGCCAGCTGTGATTGGTCGATTCATAGATTTTTATCAAACATTAAAATAAAGTGAAAAAATGAATAAATAGACGACGAAGAAACCACTGCAGCCAACTCTTCCTCTGTGTGTGACATCCTCACCGTTTCTTCATCAGCAGGATGACTCCAAGGAAGATGATGATGAAGAGCAGGATGCCTGCAATGGATCCAGCAATCTTCACCGTGTGATCTGACCCGTGTTCCTCCTGTTCTGGTTCTGGTTTCCTGGTCGCAGCTCCTGAATCATCACCGTGAAATAGAATTAACACAAAATAATAAAACTATAATTACATAAAATAATAACATACAATCACAGTTTAACATTAATGTACCGTTAACTAAATAAAATATGAATTAACTGTTGAACATCACAAATTACTGTGAAACTAAATGAACTGCTGTCGAACATCTTTAACAAAACATGTAAAACTATTGACTTTCATTAATAATTTATAATCTGAATAATCAGACTTTGAATATGAGCGGCCTTAATTACAGCGCCACCATGTGGCTGATGGGAGTTTCTGGAGATGCATTTCCACCTCGTTTCCATTTAGTGGACAAAGTTCAGCCCATCTCACAGTGACCACAGCCGCTGCAAGAGACAAATACTAATACTACCACTGCTACTACAACAACAGTACTACTCGTACTAACGGTAACAGTACTGATCTGGCAGCACAGACAGTCAGTGGTTGTGATGAAGGTGTAACACTGAGTTCCACCTGGTTGAAGCAGATTGAAGACAAGGTGTGACGGACGAAGAGCAGAGAGTCCTTCTGACTGTATAATGTGATGAGATGTCAGTCCTATGAAAAACCCATTACCTGCACTGTGTGTGTGTGTGTGTGTGTGTGTGTGTGTGTGTGTGTGTGTGTGAGAGTGTGTGTGTGAGTGAGTGTGTCCAGGTAATATCCTGTCAGATGACTCTGTAGATGAGAAACGTTCAGGACACGATGTCGCTGTCGAACGCTCTCATATGAGTGTGTGTGTGAGTGTGTGTGTGTCATTTTAGACCTACAACAGATTCCCATCCAGAACCTGACAACAGCCATCAGTCATTCTGTGCGTGTGTGTGTGTGTGTGTGTGTGTGTGTGTGTACCTATCAAACTGTGGACTTCCACCCACCAACAGGGGACATTTTTTTTCTTTGCACACTAAAGTCACGTGTGACACGTCTGATGTTTTAACCAATGACAGACTGGAGCCTGAGTGACATCACCCACAGCTTTATCAAGGTGAAAATATGTGATGCTAGCTGCTGACATGTTGGACCGCCTCTTCCACTTCACGGCTAATCTAAATATCGGCATCAGCTGACCTGAGGCTGGCTGAATGACCACACCCACCTGTCAATCAAAGTGTCCAGGCTCTTAATACTGCATAACTTTAAGCCTTAAGTTGTATATAAATTCACCCTCAGTACAGTTGTCATGAACGGGGAAATTAGCTATAGAGACCAAAAACTGTTTTTTGTACCAGGCTGTAAACATGTTTATTTCTGCTGTGAAGTTGGACATTTGAACATGGGGACTTATGGAGACTGACTCACTTATGGAGTCAGCCTCAAGTGGACGACAAGAGGAACTGCAGTTTGTAGTGTCACTTCACAGACAGGGAGTATGATGACTGACACACATACACTGTGATCTGTGGAGGTCCCCTCTTTGATAGGTAGACATCACCACAGGCTGCAGGTCCCCACTAGGCTGGTGTGCAATGACAGTCCCCTGTTGGTAATGTAGGAATGTATGTGTGTGTCCTGACAGACTCTGTCATGGTTTGTCGAGTGTTTCCTGTTTTATTTTGAAAGGGCCTTTCCTCCAGTGGCTTATGTTACTTAATTTCCTGTTTTTGTCTTTTTCCCGCCTGTTTTCTGTGTCACCTGTGTCCAGGTGTTTTCTGTGTCACCTGCATACAGGTGTTTTCTGTCACCTGCGTCCAGGTGTTTTCTGTGTCACCTGCGTACAGGTGTTTCCTGTCACCTGCGTACAGGTGTTTTCTGTCACCTGCATACAGGTGTTTTCTGTCACCTGCGTCCAGGTGTTTTCTGTGTCACCTGCGTACAGGTGTTTCCTGTCACCTGCGTACAGGTGTTTTCTGTCACCTGCGTACAGGTGTTTTCTGTGTCACCTGTGTCCATGTGTTCTCTGTGTCACCTGTGTCCATGTGTTTTCTGTGTCACCTGCATACAGGTGTTTTCTGTGTCACCTACGTCCATGTATTCTCTGTGACACCTGTGTCCAGGTGTTTTCTGTCACCTGCGTACAGGTGTTTTCTGTGTCACCTGCGTACAGGTGTTTTCTGTGTCACCTGTGTCCAGGTGTTTTCTGTCACCTGCATCCATGTGTTTTCTGTGTCACCTGCGTCCATGTGTTCTCTGTGTCCCCTGTGTCCAGGTGTTTTCTGTCACCTGCATCCATGTGTTTTCTGTGTCACCTGCATCCAGGTGTTTTCTGTGTCACCTGCATCCAGGTGTTTTCTGTCACCTGCGTCCAGGTGTTTCTATCTTTGTCCTGTTGGGTCGTCCTGCGTTGTTCGTTGCTCCTTGTGTTCTGGCTCTTTGTTGGGTCCAGTTTGTTTTTCTCACCTGGACTCATCTGAAATCAGTCCAATCTAACCAGTTCTGAGTCCAGTGAAGTTCTACACTGGTCTGAATCAGACTGGCTGACCCAGTTTAGTTCTGAAACCAGTTTGACCAGTTCCATTCTAGTCTTGTTCTGTTGCAGAACGTGGACTGACGTGTTCGGTTCTAAGGTCTACAGACCAGAGACAGCTCTGAAACTTGCTTCATCCACTCACTCTGTTTGTCTCTTCAAGGTCAGACACACACACACACACACACACACACACAGTGAAACACACACACACACACACACACACACACACACACACACAGTGAAACACACACACACACACACACACACACACACACACACACACAATGAAACACACACACACACACACACACACACACACACAGTGAAACACACACACACACACACACAGTGAAACACACACATCAGTCATCACCCCTCAGAGGCAGAGAGCTGCTGTTTTCAGTTTAAAGGCTCAAAACACTTTGAAGAATTTATCTGTGTGTGTGTGTGTGTGTGTGTGTGTGTGTTTCACTGTGTGTGTGTGTGTGTGTGTGTGTGTGTCTTTCAGTGTGTGTGTCGCAGTGGGCCATAGAGAAGCTGTTTTCTGCTTCAGGGCTTCAGCCAGTCACGCTGAGTGGGAGGTGTGTGTGTGTGTTAATGTGTGTGTATACAAGTGAACAGCTGTTTGAGGCCTGCTGGTGACACAACCTCTCCCACACATACACACACACACACACACACACACACACACACACACACACACACACACACACACATACACACACACCATCATGTTTGTGTGTGTACGTAAACAGTAAAGTTTCAACCTTCAGGCTGGTAAATATTTAAATGTAATGTGTGTGTGTGTGTGTGTGTGTGTGTGTCATTTTAGACCTACAACAGATTCCCATCTAGAACCTAACAAAAAACACACACACACACACACACCTCTTGAATCTCTCAGATCAAATGCTTTAAATCTGTCAGTCCACCTTAAAAATCAGCAGCTGCATCTCATGTATTTATTGTGTTCCCTTCTTCTATCTTGTACATTGCTATGAAGTATTTGTGTGTATTTGTGTGTATTTGTCTGACCTGTTAGCTGCTTGTCACCAGCCGCCGGCGCGATGCGAATGTACGGCGTGGTGAGCTGGGTGATGATTATAGCAGCTATTCATCGAGGAAGGCATGCAGAGAGAGAGACAGACAAACAGACAGACAGACAGATAAACAGAGAGAGAGACAGGCTGTAGAAGTGTTTGTACTGAAGCAGAAATATTAGTAACATGCAGCATGCTCTTCTGACGAGGTAATTATCAGCCTTTAATCAACCTGCACGTTTATCATTAATGAGCAGGATGTGATGTCACTATAAAGTTTCTATAATCTTTATAACACAAATGAATCCTCATGACTTCACTGTTAAATGACCTCGACAGGCGAGCAGAGCGCTGTTCAACAGTTCAACAGTTCAACAGAAACAGACCTGAAAGAGAAGCTTGTTAATCAGCCAATTAATCAATCAATCAATAAATCAATTAGTAATCAAAGAAGCAGAATGCAGCAGCAGTTCAGAGGGAGTGAGGAGGCTTCAAGCCAACAGTTAGCTTCAATGCTAACGGCTACCTTTCGTTCAATACACTTACATACATACATATATGGACATATTGAATATTGAGTTATACATGTTTACATATATACATGTTTACATATATATATAAAGATTATATATTAAATATTGGGTTATATATGTTTACATATATATATAAAGATGATATATTAAATATTGGGTTATATATTAAGAGTATATATTAAATATTGAGATATATTTGTTTATATACATATATTAAGAGTATATATAAAATATTGGGTTATTAATATAGGCATACATGTGTTTCTAATGTTGGTTGTTACATTATTTAATATATAAAATGGATAATTTACATAATTTAATGAGAACATATAAAGAACACAGTACATACATAAGAACTCATGTTGTAAACATGCTGTAATATGTTTTGTATATTAGTGAAACATACATTGAGACGTGTGTTACACGTGTAATTTACATACATGTAACAAATACCACCGTTTTGTTCACTGTAACACTGAAACTTCCATTAACTGTGTGTGTGAGGTGAAAGGCATTGTGTGTGTGTGCGTGTGTGTGAATCTTTGTTTTCTTTGTGCTAAACTGTCCAGTTAACATTCAGCAGACGTTCAGCTCTTCTTTACATTCACATCAGCTCCGCTCACTGTTAGCGCTGCAAGGCACCATGGGGGAGGGGGGGGACCCCCCTGGGAGATCTGGTTGGCTGCTGCAGCATGACTGACAGGTGCCAGGGGACCGCCAGAGCCAATCAGCATCTGGTGTCGTTAGCCACCAGAACTGTGCTCCAATAAAAGCTGATTAAAGCCAGAACAGTCAATTGTGAGTGTGTGTGTGTGTGTGTGTGTGTGTGTGTGTGTGTGTGATAATCCTGGATGTTCATCAGGGGAGATAACAGTGTTTTTAGCTTGTTTAGCTGCAGTGCTAAACAGCTCTCTGGACACCCATAGAGTCCCAGTCATTAGCCTTCTGTTAGCCTAGCGATAGCGTAGCACAAAGTCCAGTGTGTGTTTTAGTTGTGTGGCGTGTCCGTCTGTCTGCAGAGGTCATCAGGAGGACAGACAGACTGAAGGACAGGTGTCAGGGACGAGCAGCCATCTGTAAGCCATTATACTTCTGGATGTGTGCTAACCATTAGCCTAGCGCTCCAACAGCTAACTGCCATCTGTGTCTCATTACACAGAGCTGCTGCCTGACGAGCTAGCGGCTAATTTAGTCGTAGGTCCAGTCCAGCAGTCAGCAGAGTTCAACACAGGCTAACATATGGACATATGATGGAGGTCACATGATGTCATGTCATCTCCTGTAAGGCCGTACTTGAACTGAGACAACACTACACAGGAAGTACACAGAGTACTACAAAGAAGAGTACTAACCAGCTAATGATGCTAACCTCAAAAAGGAAAAGGTACTCTACACTTTTCAAAACAAAATTGTTCCAAACTCGAACTTTCAAAATAAAATGTAATACCGCACCTTTCAAAATCGTCAAGAATACCTTTCAGAATAAAACACGACAGTTTCTTACCTTTAGTGGCCACCCGCACACAGTCGATCTTCGTCTCCTGTTAGAGAGAGAAGCTAATTAGTTTCCTGTCAACACAAATGCCGACATATTAACTGTCAACTTTCTGCATACACACACACACACACACACACACACACAGACATTCACACACACACACACACACACACGCACACGCACACAGACACACACACACACACACACACAGACACACACACACACACACGCACACACACACAGACACACACACGTCGTAAACAGAGCGGACAGAAGGAAAATGGCTGTGGATCAGTGCCTGTGCTGGCATTTAACAAGCAACACACACACACACACACACACACACACACACACTGTAACACACGCAGGTTTTGGTGAAAGGCGAGAGAGAACATCTTGTGTCTTTCTGGTTTTAACAAACAGACGACAAATTAACCACAAGAGCTCATGAATATTCATGCACACACACACACACGCACACACACACACACAAACACACACAGCAGTGTGTGTCTCTGCGGTGTGGCGACAGTAAAAAGCACTACTATCGCTGCATTATTCAACGCACACACCAATTAAACCTCCCAGCGTCAATAATTAACACACAACACAATACGATTAGTGTGTGTGTGTGTGTGTGTGTGTGGTGAACAATTAGCTTTTTTGTTTTTTTACACACGTCTTCACACACACACACACACACACACACACACACACACATCCCTACTGCAGCCTATTAGTGTCACTGGTCAGGCTGCTGGAACTATCTGCACTGCTATTAAAGAGTGTGTGTGTGTGTGTGTGTGTCTGTCTGTTTCGCGTGTCTGGTTTTCGTGACAGCAGCTGAGGGAAATGTGTCGAACAGAACAGATCGATGTGAAACCTTCGTTATAACATGTGTGATGGTGTCGCGCGGCGAGCGGTGTCGAGCTCTGCTGCTCGCCGTGATTGGACATCTTGACATCCTTTAAACACAGTTTTGTTTCCTGCGTGATGAACATGGAGTCTCTGCACGGCAGCTTTTCAAAATAAAACAGACGCTGCAGAATCTTCACGATCTGAACTTCAGTCTGAGTCTGTACGTCCATCAGCTAACTGCTAACAGGAGCTGCTAACTGCTAATTCAGCTAACTTCCTGTTCGTGACCACCGAACATTCATTAACCCTGTCAGGTGGTAACCATGGCAACAGATGTTCCCTAAGCTTAACGAGGTCTTAGTCTTGGTGTCCACCCTTGTCCTGAAGTCACCTGTTGGGTGTCACCTGTGGACTGGTGGACTCACCCCGTTAGCTGTGCTGACTGCCTGATAGTAGATGCCATAACTCTTGTGAGGCAGCAGAGGGGCGTTCCAGTAACCGCTGTAGGTCCTGTTATCACCTGCACACACACACACACACACACACACACACACAGGTTAACAGGTTAACACAGGACTTATTAATTAACCAATCAACAGACTTGAATGAACTGACTGACCGACACAGAAGGCCATCGGAGCTCTCATCTCGCTCATCGGCAGCTCTGCACTGAAGTAATACTGAGAGTCCAACAGAGAGGCGTTCTGGAAGTGAATGGGTACTGGGTAACAACGCAGGATCTCTGCAGTACCTCTCCTCTGCCTGCGGGGGCGCTCCTCCTCCACCACCACCTGATACTTACTGCAGACAGACAGACATCATTTTAGTTTCCTGATATCATTCATGTTGGTAGTTTAGACAGTCTGCGGGGACGTCACAGAGACTACGTCCAGGTTTTAGACAGTCTGTGGGGATGTCTCAGAGACTATGTCCAAGTTTTAGACAGTCTGCGGGGACGTCTCAGAGACTACGTCCAGGTTTTAGACAGTCTGTGGGGACGTCACAGAGACTACGTCCAGGTTTTAGACAGTCTGTGGGGACGTCTCAGAGACTACGTCCAGGTTTTAGACAGTCTGTGGGGACGTCTCAGAGACTACGTCCAGGTTTTAGACAGTCTGAGTCTGTGGGGACGTCACAGAGACTATGTCCAGGTTTTAGACAGTCTGCAGGGACGTCACAGAGACTACGTCCAGGTTTTAGACAGTCTGTGAGGACGTCACAGAGACTACGATGGATCTAGTATTTTAGAGAACTCTGAGATTTTTGATTATTTTCAGCTGGTGACTTATTTCTATTCACACAGAGGGCTGGAACATTAAAGCAGTCTCCTGTTCTTCTCCCCATCTGTTGGTTCATTATTCAGCTCCACAGAAAGGTCAGTGCTGCCTCTCCTCCACTCCATCACGCTCCCCTCCACTTTTATGAACTCTCTCTGTATGTACAGGCTGTAACTTTACAACAGTCTGACATTAAAGTGATAATTCATGTCGCCCCGACTCTGCACGTATTAAATTCTGGATGTGGTGAAAGGACATGAAGACAGAACACAAATGGGAACAAAGGCTTCCAGTTCGAAATGTAAAATCAGAATTTATTCACTGATTATATTTGAAATGACTTGCTGTTTACCAATCAGCTGTGACAAGACAAGTTAGAGCCGTAACAGACAAAGAAACCCACTGACTCTACGTAAAATTACAGACTCTGCGTAAACACACTGACTCTACGTAAACCTACTGACTCTACGTAAAATTACAGACTCTGCGTAAACACACTGACTCTACGTAAACCTACTGACTCTACGTAAACCTACTGACTCTGCGTAAACCTACTGACTCTGCGTAAACCTACTGACTCTACGTAAACCTACTGACTCTGCGTAAACCCACAGACTCTACGTAAACCTACTGACTCTACGTAAACCCACAGACTCTACGTAAACCTACTGACTCTACGTAAACCCACAGACTCTACGTAAACCTACTGACTCTACTTAAACTCACTGACTCTACGTAAAATTACAGACTCTACGTAAACCCACTGACTCTACGTAAACCTACAGACTCTACGTAAACCCACTGACTCTACGTAAAATTACAGACTCTACGTAAACCTACAGACTCTACGTAAACCCACTGACTCTACGTAAACCTACTGACTCTACTTAAACCCACTGACTCTATGTAAACCTACTGACTCTCCTTAAACCCACTGACTCTATGTAAACCTACTGACTCTACGTAAAATTACAGACTCTACGTAAACCCACTGACTCTACGTAAAATTACAGACTCTACGTAAACCTACAGACTCTATGTAAATCTACAGACTCTACTTAAACCTACAGAGTATATAGAAACTGAAGAACACACACTGACTACATTAAAGTCTGTCGACTTCAGTCTCATGAAAGCGACTTCTCTGACTCGATAAAAATGTGACCAAACGTATAAAAACATCATCAGAAGTTTCACTAATTGAGCTGATTTTGATGAAAATTCAGCCAATCACAAAGGGGCAGTTTGTGTTTTCCACCAGCAGGTGGCAGAGTTCACACAAAACACTGAGCTGCACCTGAACGTAATACGGTGAGTTTTTCAAAAGTGTTTGTGTCCAGAGGGACGCTGGGAACAATAGTTTTCACAGGAAGCAGATTCAGGACAGAAGTCATACATCACACACACACACACATTCTAACACACACACACATTCTAACACACACACACATTCTAACACACACACGGAGGGTGTGGACGGTAAAACTGCAGAATTGTCACATTTCCTGCTGGACAGGAAACTAAAGGAGGACAGGAAAACACACACTGTAACACACACACACACACACACACACACACACATACAGACACTGTAACACACACACACACACACACACACACACACACACACACACACACACTGTAACACGCACATACACTTTAACACACACACGCACACTGTAACACACACACACACACTGTAACACACACATATACAGTAACACACACACACACACACACACACACACACACACACTGTAACACGCACATACACTGTAACACACACACACTGTAACACACACACACACTGTAACACGCACATACACTGTAACACACACACACACACTGTAACACACACACACACACACACACTGTAACACACACACACTGTAACACACACACACACACACACACACACACTGTAACACACACACACACACAGCACAGATTGAATCTTTCTCCTTCTTGTCGTTCGCTCTCCTCCCCCTCACGTCTCTCTCTCTCTTTGTCTCTTTTCTTCTTCTCTCCGTCTCCAATCACATTTCTTCATGCTCACGCCGCAACACTTTTCTGTGTGTGTGACAGTAATCTGATTACAGCTGCAGGTCGCCCGCGGCAACACCTTTTGTCCTGCGATCTGAGGCTCTTATCCAGGAGTGTCTGTGTGTGTCTGTGTGTGTGTGTGGGGAAGTTAAATATAAACATACAAACATGAAATCATATCTCTGAGCAGCATCTGTTCAATCTGATGGATTTCAAATCAACGATCATGTCAATTAATACACTGTACATCACACACACACACACACACACACGCGCACACACACACACACCACACACACACAAAGACGAACATGGACCTTGATTCTCTTCAAATGATCCATTTTCATTCAACGTGTTTTATAAACCACGATCCACCACGATCCACCACAACCCACCACAACCCACCAAGACCCACCAAGATCCATCACAACCCACCAAGACCACCAAGATCCACCACAACCCACCAAGACCCACCAAGACCCACCACGACCCACCAAGATCCACCAAGACCCACCACGACCCACCAAGATCCACCACAACCCACCAAGACCCACCAAGACCCACCACGACCCACCAAGATCCACCACAACCCACCAAGATCCACCAAGATCCACCACAACCCACCACGACCCACCAAGACCCAGCAAGATCCACCACAACCCACCACAACCCACCAAGATCCATCACGACCCACCAAGACCACCAAGATCCACCACGATCCACCACAACCCACCAAGACCCACCACGATCCACCACGACCCACCAAGATCCGCCACGACCCACCAAGATCTACCACGACCCACCAAGACCCACCAAGACCCACCAAGATCCACCACGACCCACCAAGATCCACCACAACCCACCACGACCCACCAAGATCCACCGCGACCCACCATGATCAACCGCGATCCACCGCGACCCACCAGGATCCACCGCGACCCACCAAGACCCACCGCGATCCACCGCGACCAACCAAGACCCACCAAGACCCACCAGGATCAACCACGACCCACCAGGACCCACCACAACCCACCACGATCCACCAAGATCACCGTGACCCACCGCGACCCACCACGACCCACCAAGATCCACCAAGATCCACCACAACCCACGAAGATCCACCACGACCCACGAAGATCCACCACGACCCACCACGAGACCTACCACGATCCACCATGATGCTCGTGTTGAGAGTTCTTTGACCTGACTGTCTGAGTTCAGAGTTTTTTCAGCCTCCTTTGATGCGTTTATTGAAATCACAGTAAAAAGTAAAGCTCTGTTTATTTCGGCTTCATGTCATTCACAGTGTTTCCTTGCTAGTAACGCAAGGTGAACATTTGCTCTGCGTTTGTGTGAACACACCATCAGTGGAGATGCTTTCATTGTTTCACAGAGATAAACTGTCAGTTAATGAATGGAGATGAAGCGTCTTTGTGTTTCCTGTCAGCTCTGACTGAAAGGACAGGAAGTGCTCTTGTCTGTGTGTGATTGACACATTAGCCGTTAATCCCCTGTTAATCCTCGGTGTTAGCAGCAGGCTCTGATTAGCCCCGCCTGCTGATCGTTAATTAACCAAATCCCTTGTTACAACCCGACTATGGGGAGCAGACAGCTGTTGACATGACGACTGTTACTGCGGATGCCGCCTCCCTCTGGGCCTCGGCGACGGAGATTTACGGAGTGTGTGTTGGATCAAAAGTTTATGAACAGTTATCGACATTCAAATGTTTAATTTAGTAATTAATACAAAGATTATTCTTCATTCTTTTGTTAAAAAAAGCAAGATAATTTTACTTATAATAATTGCTGACTTCATATTTCATCCAATTCCATAGAACTTTGTTTGTTATTTTTAATTTCACTGACATCATTCAAGTTCAATATTTAATATTAACACATTCTGTTTGATGTACACGACGTTAATGAGCCACGTTTTAAAGATTTCAGCTGGAATTTGACAGAAAAATTGAATCTTCAGTTTGTTTTAGTTCCAGTTTCTTCTTCAAAGTGCGACATGTCATGTTTTAATGTTTAACGTTTGAGTCGTGAAAAATTTATGAAGCGGAAGATTGATGCTGCTGAATATTTCAACACGTGTGTGTGTGTGTTTTATTTGTGTGTTACCTGACTGGAGCTCCTCGGCTCTGAGCTGGTTTCAGCAGAACAGTCACGGTGGAGTCTGTCTGATTCAGAGGAGACTCCTGATCGTACGCCGGCATCAGAGGAGCTGAAGACGACAACAACGCGTTAGAGTGTTAGATCAGATTCACGAAGACAGAACCAAAAAAACACAAGCATGTTGTGATCTCTGTCCGCTAGAACAAAGCGTGTTGTGATCTCTGTCCTCTAGAACAAAGCGTGTTGTGATCTCTGTCCTCTAGAACAAAGCGTGTTGTGATCTCTGTCCTCTAGAACAAAGCGTGTTGTGATCTTTGTCCTCTAGAACAAAGCGTGTTGTGATCTCTGTCCTCTAGAACAAAGCGTGTTGTGATCTCTGTCCTCTAGAACAAA